>JANJGN010000583.1:162500-377446 GCA_026770705.1 Isurus oxyrinchus | reverse complement strand
CACCTGAAAGGAGCGTTTGTCCCCTCCCTCCACCGCATCCCCCACTAGGGCTGTCCGTCACTTGTTCATGTTGTTCCTTCCAGAGCGCTTACCCTTGTCCTGCTATTAACACGTTGCGTTTTCCGACTGTAATGCCACCACTAGCACCTCCTTTAGCCAGTATCACTATCTTTAACACCCCTTTTGTCTATGACATCTCATCACTGGCCTTCTATCCAGCTTCACCTGCTCCACCCCACTTAAACAGTATAAATTTCAGTATATATTTTACTTCTCTTTAGCTCTGAAGAAGAGTCATAAGGACTGGAAACGTTAACTTTTTTTTTTCTCCACAGATGCTGTTGGACCTGAGTTTATCCAGCATTTTCTGTTTTGGTTTCAGATTTCCAGCATCCGCAGTATTTTGCTTGTATTTACCTGATCCCTATCTGCCATCTTGAGAATGCTGTTGAGGACAAATAAGTAATAGTGGAGATCTTCAGTCCTCAAAAGCCTCTCTCTCCGCCCTGCTCCATTACCAAGAATCTGAATGCTTCACAAAAGCCGTTGAGGCTGGGGCGTCAACTGAAAATTTCAAAACTGTGTTTGGTTAGGTGAGAATGTTGAGCCAAGGTGGATCGATAGAGTTAAATACCGACCAGCCCTGATGTAATTCAATGGCGGGATAGGCTTGAGTGGCTGAATGGTGGCTACCTGTAGCTACAAAATGATGATCATGTTTGATTGAGGCCGTATGTTTAGCAACAAAATTTCCATATGATCCTTAAATAAAGCGACTTGCATTTATATAGCGCCTTTAATGTGATAAAAATCCCAAGGTGCTTCACAGCTTAAATGGCACAGAAACAGGCCATTTGCCCCAACCAGCCCATGCTGTTTATGCTCCACTCGAGCTTCCGCCTGTTGTTTTTCGTTTAAACCTACCATCGTTACTCTCTATTCTTTTCTGCCTCTGTGCACTTGTCTACTTATCCCCTAAATGTCTCTGTACTATTCACCCCAACCACTCCCTGTGGTAGCGAGTTCCACATTCTCACCACCCCTTGGGTAAATAAGTTTTCCTGAATTCCCTGTTGGATGAATTAGTCACTACCTTATGCTGGTTGCTCCCTAGTTAATGCTCTTCCCAGAAGAGGAAACATTCTCTCTCTCTATCCACTCTAACAAAACTCTTCATAAGTTTTGAAGAGCTGTTAGGCCTCCACTCAGCCCTTTTTCAAGAGAGAAGTGATCCAGTTTGTCAATCCCTTCCACATTTGATGGTATCCTTATGAATCTCCAGTGCCTCTAACAAATGGAAAATTAAAAACTCTCCTGTACCCAACTGTGATCATCCAGAACAGACCAAGGAATACATGATGCCCAGCACATAAATACAAAGGTGTTCCAGCAATACACACAACCACTACTGAAGTAATATCCTGGACTGACCACCTCAATATAAAATTACAGTTGTTCTATACCCAGCTATATGAAAGAAGTGTTTTTATAATAGGGTGACCAGAACTGAATGCAGTGCACCGAAGTGTGGCCTAACCAAGATTCGATGCAGGTCTAGCGCCACCTCCCTACTTGTCAACTCTATCCCTCCAAGAGTGGTTTCCAGAGAAACTTCAGTTAGGAGGGTGGACTGGGACTGTCCTCCCTGGAGAGAAGGGGATTTGATAGAGATCAAGAGCAGGCCGGACAGAGTAGATAGGGAAAAGCAGTTCCCACTTGTAAAAGGATCAGGAATGAGAGGACACAGATTTAAAGTGATTTTCAAAAGCACGTATGACATGAGAAAAACCATTTTCACTCAACCAGTGGTTCGGGTCTGGAATGCACTGTGGAAGGGTGGTAGAGGCAAGTTCAATCAAAGCATTCAGGGGGGCATTAGATGATTATAGGGGAGACGATGGCATAGTGGTATTGTTGCTGGAATAGTAATCCAGTGACCCAGGGTAATGCTCTGGGAACTTGGGTTCAAATCCCGCCCCAGCAGACACTGGAATTTGAATTCAATAAACATCTGGAATTAAAAGTCTAATGATGACCATGAAACCATTGCTGATTGTTGTAAAAACTCATCTGGTTCACTAATGCCCTTTAGGGAAGGAGATTTGTGGTCATTGCCTGGCCTACATGTGACTCCAGAACCCACAGCAATGTGGTTGATTCTTTAACACCCCCTGAAATGACTGAGCCAGACCCTCAGCTGTAACAAACCACTACAAAGTCACAAAAAAGGAATGAAACTGGACAGACCACCTGGCATCCACCTAGGCACTGGACACAAGAACAGCAATCACAGCCCTGTCAACAATGCAAATTCCTTACTAACATCTGGGGGCTAATGCCAAAATTGGGAGAGCTGTCTCACAGACCAGTCAAGCAACAGCTTGACATAGTCATCCTCACGGAATCGTACCTTACAGATAATGTCCCAGACACCACCATCACCATCCCAGGCCCAGGACAGACTCAGCAGAGGTGGGGACACAGTGGTATACAGTCGGGAGGGAGTTGCCCTGGGAGTCCTCAACATCGACTCCAGACCCCATGAAGTCTCATGGCATCAGGTCAAACATGGGCAAGGAAACCTCCTGCTGATTACCATGTACCGCCCTCCCTCAGCTGGTGAATCAGTGCCCCTCCATGTCGAACATCACTTGGAGGAAGCACTGAGGGTGGCAAGGGTACAGACCCTGGGTGGGGGACTTCAATGTCCATCACCAAGAGTGTCTCGGTAGCACCACTACTGACCGAGCTGGCCGGGTTCTAAATGACATAGCTGCTAGGACTGGGTCTGCAGCAGGTGGTGAGGGAACCAACAAGAGGGAAACACATACTTGACCTCATCCTCACCAACCTGCCTGTCACAGATGTATCTGTCCATGACAGTATCGGTAGGAGTGACCACCGCACAGTCATTATGGAGATGAAGTCCCATCTTCACATTGAGGCTACCCTCCATCGTGTTGTGTAGCACTATCACCCTGCTAAATGGGATAGATTTCAAACAGATCTAGCAACTCAAGACTGGGCATCCATGAGGTGCTGTGGGCCATCAGCAGCAGCAGAACTGTACTCGAACACAATCTGTAACCTCATGGCCCAGCATATCCCCCACTCTACCATTACCATCAAGCCAGGGAATCAACCCTGGTTCAATGAAGAGTGCAGGAGAGCATGCCAGGAGCAGCATCAGGCATACCTAAAAATGAGGTGTCAACCTGGTGAAGCTATAACACAGGACTACTTGCGTATCAAACAGCATAAGCAACAAGTGATAGACAGAGCTAAGCGATCCCACAACAAACAAATCAGATCTAAGATCTGCAGTCCTACCACATCCAGTTGTGAATGGTGGTGGACAATTAAACAACTCACTGGAGGATGAAGCTCCACAAATATCCCCATCCTCAATGATGGAGGAGTCCAGCATATCAGTGCAAAAGGTAAGGCTGAAGCATTTGCTACAATCTTCAGCCAGAAGTGCCGAGTGGATGATCCATCTCAGCCTCCTCCGGAGGTCCCCAGCATCACAGATGCCAGATTCAGCCAATTCGATTCACTCCACATGATATCAAGAAATGACTGAAGGCACTGGATACTGCAAAGGCTATGGGCCCTGACAATATTCCGTCAATAGTACTGAAGACTTGTGCTCCAGAACTTGCCGTGCCACTAGCCAAGCTGTTCCAGTACAGCTACAACACTGGCATCTACCTGGCTATGTGGAAAATTGCCCAGGTATGTCCTGTACACACACCCGGACAATTACCGCCCCATCAGTCTACTCTCCATCATCAGTAAAGTAATGGAAGGTGTCATCAACAGTGCTATCAAGCAGCACTTGCTTAGCAATAACCTGCTCACTGACACTCAGTTTGGGTTCCGCCAGGGCCACTCAGCTCCTGACCTCATTACAGCCTTGGTTCAAACATGGACAAAAGAGCTGAACTCCCGAGGTGAGGTGAGAGTGACTGCCCTTGACATCAAGGCCGCATTTGACCGAGTGTGGCATCAAGGAGCCCTAGCAAAACTGGAGTCAATGGGAATCAGGGGGAAACCTCTCCGCTGGTTGAAGTCATACCTAGCACAAAGGAAGATGCTTGTGGTTGTTGGAGGTCAGTCATCTCAGCTCCAGGACATCAGTGCAGGAGTTCCTCAGGGTAGTGTCCTCGGCCCAACCATCTTCAGCTGCTTCATCAATGACCAATGGCAAATAACATTCACACCACACAAGTGCCAGGTAATCACCATCTCCAACAAGAGAGAATCTAACCATCACACCTTGATGTTCAATGGCATTACCATTACTGAATCCCCCCACTATCAACATCCTGGGAGTTACCATTGACCAGAAACTGAACTGGACTAGACATGTAAATACTGTGGTTACAAGAGCAGGTCAGAGGCTGGGAATCCTGCGGTGAGTAACTCACCTCCTGACTCCCCAAAGCCTGTCCACCATCTACGAGGCACAAGTCAGGAGTGTGATGGAATACTCCCCACTTGCCTGGATGAGTGCAGCTCCCACAACACTCAAGAAGCTCGACATCATCCAGGACAAAGCAGCCCCGCTTGATTGGCACCAGATCCACAAACATTCACTCCCTCCACCACTGACACACAGTAGCAGCAGTGTGTGTACCATTTACAAGAGGCACTGCAGGAATTCACCAAGGCTCCTTAGACAACAACTTCCAAACCCACGACCACTACCATCTAGAAGGACAAGGGCAGCAGACACATGGGGAACACCACCACCTGGGAGTTCCCCTCCGAGCCAGTCACCATCCTGACTTGGAAATATATCGGCCGTTCCTTCACTGTCGCTGGGTCAAAATCCTGGAAGTCCCTCCCTAACAGCATTGTGGGTGTACCTACATCACACAGACTGCAGCGGTTCAAGAAGGTGACTCACCATCACCTTCTCAAGGGGCAGTTAGGGATGGGCAATAAATGCTGGCCCAGCCAGCGAAGCCCAGATCCCATGAATGAATAATTTAAAAAATTTGAATAGAAACAATATGTAAGGGTTTGGGGAAAAGGCTGGGCAATGACACTGGGTCATAATGCTCATTTGGAGAGCTGGTGCAGACACGATGGGCTGAATGGCCTCCTTTTGTGCCGTTAAGATTCTGTGAATGTGTGATATAAGGCCTGACGCTGGGTTTGCTGTTTTTTTATGACCTTGCTAACTTGCGGCACAGCTTTGTAGTTATTTGTACCCTGAGACCTCTGTTCCTCCATCCCACCTAGAGTTGCACCTTCCAAGTAACATGACCTCCCTATTCCCCTGCTGAGCTGTTCTACCTCACGTTTATCTGTGTTGAACTCCATTGGCAATTATAATAAAATAAAATCAAAATACTGCAGACGCTGGAAAACCTGGAACAAAAGCAAAAATTGCTGGAAAAGCGTCAGCAGGTCTACAGCCTCTGTGGAGAGACAGAGTTAACGTTTCGAGTTCAGATGACTCTTCTTCAGGACTGAAGGAGACTCTTCTGGACTCGAAACGTTAACTCTGTCTCTCCACAGAGGCTGTCAGACCTGCTGACGCTTTTCCAGCAATTTTTGTCTCCATTAGCTCTGCCTCTGTGAGGTGGTCCCGAACAGAAAGAGACTAAGCCACAATCAGGGGAGAATAAGACCAGTGGCCAAAAGCTTGACTGATGAGGTTGATTTTAGGGAGCACTTTAGAGGAGGGGAGAGAGGGTTCGGGAAGGAATTCCTGCACTCAGGGCCCAGTCAGCTGGAGGCACAGTTTCCAGTGGTGAAGTGATTATAACTGGGGATGTGTGAGAAGCCAAAACTGAGGCAACACTGAGGTTTCAGAGGGTTGTAGGGCTGGTGGAGGATACAGAAAAGGCCAAAAGCACTTCACGTCTAATTAATTAACTTGACCTTGACAGGCATTAAAGGCACCATATTAACTGCATGTTGTTACCTATCTCACCAAGTCCCATTCACCCATCACCCCTGCCCTCTATCAACTATTGGTCCTCCACATCCAATAGGACATCCAATTTAAAATTCTCATCCTCTTGGATAAGTCATTCCATTTTGCCAGGAAGAATAAAAGCAAAGTTTATTATCTAAACAGTCTGAGATTCAGAGGGATCTGGGTGTCCTAGTGCATGAATCACAAAAGGCCAGTATGTAGGTACAGCAAGTCATTAGGAAAGTTAATAGAATGTTATGGTTTATTGAGAGGGGAATTGAATACAGAAACAGGGAGGTTATGTTTCAGTTGTACAGGGCACTAGTGAGACCACATCTGGAGTACTGTGTACATTATCTGCCTCCTTAGTTAAGGAAGGATGTAAAATGTGTTAGAAGTGGTTCAGAGACTAATACCAGGAATGGGCGGGTTGTCTTATGGGGAAAGGTTGGACAGGTTAGGCTTGTAGCCGCTGGAGTTTAGAAGAGTAAGAGGTGACTTGATCAAAACCTTTAAGATCCTGAGGGGTCTTGACGGTGGATGTGGAGAGAATGTTTCCTCTTGTGGCAGATTCTAAAACTAGGGGTCACTGTTTAAAAATAATGGACCGGCCATTTAAGACAGAGATGAGAAATTTTTTCTGAGGGTAGTGAGCCTTTGGAACTCTCCTCAAAACGTGGTGGAAGCAGAGTCTTTGGGTATTTTTAAGGCAGAGCTAGATAGATTCTTGATTAACAAGGGGGTGAAAGGTTATCGGGGGAAGGCAGGAGTTTACAGTCAGGTCAGCCATGATCTTACTGAATGTGGAGCAGGCTTGAAGGGGTGAATGACCTACTCCTGCTCCTAGTTCCTATGCTCGTATGGCCTCAGTCTTTCCCCTAATCTCCGTATCCACCTCCATCCCAACAACTTGCCCCAGAACCATCAGGCAGTTGAACACCCAGCCAAGGAATGAGTTGTTGGGATATTCCAGGGGCTCCCCCAAGTTTAAACAGATCAAATAGAAGTAGACCATTCAGCCCCTCAAGCCTGTTCCACCATTCAATTAGATCAATGCTGATCTGTACTTCAACCCTGTTTCCCAGTTAGAAACATAGAAACTAGGAGCAGGAGTAGGCCATTCAGCCCTTCGAGCCTGCTCCCCCATTCAACATGGTCATGAATGATCCTCTATCTCAACATCATACTCCCGTTCTCTCCCCAAACCCCTCGATGCCTTTAGAGTCCAGAAATCTCTCTATTTCCTTCCTAAATATATTCAGTGACTTGCCCTCCACAGCCTCTGTGGTAGAGAATTCCACAGGTTCACCATCCTCTGAGTGAAGAAGTTCCTCCTCATCTCAGTCCCAAATGTGTCCTGAGACTGTGACCCCTTGTTCTAGACCACCCTCCCTTCCACCCCCCCACCCCTCCCCCCATCCCAGCTAGAGGAAATATCATCCCTACACCCAGTCTGTCCATCCCTGATCGGATTTTATATGTTTCAATGAGATCCCCTCTCATTCTCCCAGTGAACACAGGCCTGGTCGCCCCAATCTCTCCTCACGTGACAATCCCACCATCCCAGGGATCAGACAGGTAACCGATAACTGAGAGGGCGCCCGATAGCCTTTGTTTGGTTTCTTGTAATAATTCTGAGCTAAACTCAGAATCTGCCAGGCTAGTAGAGGAAGGGGACATTGACACCAGTGGAGGCGGTGAAACTCATGTTGGAGGAGGACCTCTATGGAGAGAGAGGGAGGTCCACCCTTGGTTACGGTGGGGGTACTACCCCGGAACCCCTGTTCGTGCCAACATAAACCTTTCTAAATTCTTCCTTTCCCCCTCCCAGTCGAAGGTTGGACCCGGCTTTCCCACCCTTGAAACGTATGTGGTTTGGGGCTGAGGTCATGAGCTAACTGGAAGTGGGGAGGGGGAGGTCCTGCTTATGGGTCAGGATTGGCTTGGGTTTGGTAGGGGAGGCGTGGGGTTGGGGGGGGGGCGGAGTTTGGGAGGGGGGGAGGGGAGTGGTTGGGGGGAGGGCTTGGTAGGGGTGGGGTTGAGGAGGGCTGGGGGTTTGGGGAGGAAGGTTTGATAGGGAAGAGGAGTGTGGTAGAGGAGGGGTGGTGGGTGGGTCTTGGGGTTTGGGGAGGGGTGAGGTTTGAGCTGGGGGTTTGGAGAGGGGTGGGGTTGGAGGGAGGGCGGGGTGGGGGTTTGGGGAGGGGGAGGGTGTGGTAGGGAGGTGGGGGTTTGGGGAGGGGGAGGGTGTGGTAGGGAGGTGGGGGTTTGGGGAGTAGGAGGATGTGGTAGGGAGGTGGGGGTTTGGGGAGTAGGAGGATGTGGTAGGGAGGTGGGGGTTTGGGGAGGGGTGAGGTTGGGGGTGGGGATGTGATTGCGGGGGAGGGTGTGGTAGGTTGGGTGGGAGTTTGGGGAAGGGTGGGGTTAGGGGAGAGGTTGGGGGTGGGAGTTTGGGGAGGGGTGGGATTGGGGGGTAGTGTTTGGTAGGGGTGGGGTGGGGGGGGGAGGTTATGGATGGAGGTTTGGGGAGGGATGGGTTGGGGGGTTGTTGGAGGTGGGGGTTTGGGGAGGGGGTGGGGGTAGTGTTTGGTAGGGGTGGGATTTTGGGGAGAGGTGGGGTGGAGTTGGGGGGTGATGTGGGAGGGGAGGGGTAGTGGGTGGGGTTTGGGGAGGGGTGGGGGTTGGGGGGGGGTGGATGTGGGAGGGAGGGCTGGGGTTGGGGGGGTCGGTGTGGGAGGGGTAGTGGGTGGGGGGTGGGGATTTGAGGAGGAGTGGGGTTGGGGGGGGTGATTGGAGGTGGGGGTTTGGGGGTGGGGTGGGGTTGGGGCTGGGGTTTTGGGGAGGGGTGGGTGTGGGAGGGGAGGAGAAGTGGGTGGGGTTGGGGGTTTGGGGGGTAGTGGGTGGGGGTGGGGATTGGGGTGGGGTAGTGGGGGTTTGGGGGAGTAGTGGGTGGGGGTCAGGATGGGGTTTGGGGGTAGTGGGTGGGGGTGGGTGGGATAATGGGTGTGGGTTTGGGGGGGTAGTGGGTGTGGATGGGGATTTGGGGGGGCTAGTGGGTGGGGATTTAGAGTGTAGTGGGTGGGGATGGGTGTTGGGGGGGTAGTGGGTGGGTGTGGGTGTTTGGGGGGGTTGGCGTGGGGATAGTGGGTGAGGGGTGGCTTTGGGAGGGGAGGGGTAGTGGGTGGAGTTGGGGGTTTGGGAGTAGTGGGTGGGGGTGGGGGAGGGGTAGTGGGTGGGGGTGGGAGTGTAGTGGGTGGGGTTCGTGTTGGGGTTTAGGGGGTAGTGGGGTGGGGGTGGGTGTTTGGTGAGGGGTAGTGGGTGAGAGTGGGGGTGGGTGTTTAGGAGGTAGTGGGTGGGGGTTTGCTGGGTGGGGGTGGGGTTTGGGAGGTAGTGGGTGGGAGTGGGGGTGGGGGGGTAGGTGTTTGGCGGGGGGGTAGTGGATAGTGGGTGGTGGGGGTGGGATTGGGGGGGTAGTGGGTGGTGGGTGGGAGGTAGTGGGTGGGGATGGGTTTTTGGGGGTGTGTGGGAGGGGTAGTGGGCGTGGGTGGGGGTGGGGGGGTAGTGGGTGGGGATGGGTGCTTGGGGGGGGTAGTGGGTGGGGGTGGGTGTTTGGCGGGGGTGTGGGGGTGGTAGTGGGTGTGGGTAGGGGTGGGTGTTTGGGGGGGTGTGGGAGGGGTAGTGGGTGTGGGTGGGGTGGGTGGGGGTTTGGTGGGGGTTAGTGGGTGTAAGTGGGGGTGGGGGTGTGGGTGTGGGTGGGGGTGGGGGGTAGTGGGTGGGGGTTTGGGGGTGGGGTTAGTGGGTGTGGGTGGGTGTTAGTGGGTGGGGTGGGGGTGGGTGTGGGTTAGTGGGTGGGGGTTTGGGGATAGTGGGTGTGGGTGGGGGGTAGTGGGTGGGGTGGGGGTGGGGGTTAGTGGGTGGGGTGGGGGGTGGGGGTGTGGGTGGGGGTGTGGGTGGGGGGTAGTGGGTGGGGGTTAGTGGGTGGGGGTGTGGGTGGGTGGGGGTGTGGGTGGGGTTAGTGGGTGGGGGGTGTGGGTGGGGTGGGGGTTAGTGGGTGGGGGGTGTGGGTGGGGTGGGGGGTTAGTGGGTGGGGGTTAGTGGGTGGGGGGTAGTGGGTGGGGTGGGGGTTAGTGGGTGGGGGGTGTGGGTGGGGTGGGGGTTAGTGGGTGGGGGTTAGTGGGTGGGGGGTAGTGGGTGGGGGGTGTGGGTGGGGTGGGGGTTAGTGGGTGGGGGTTAGTGGGTGGGGTGTGGGTGGGGGTTTGGGGGTTAGTGGGTGTGGGTGGGGGTTAGTGGGTGGGGTTAGTGGGTGGGGGTTAGTGGGTGGGGGGTAGTGGGTGGGGGTGGGGGTTAGTGGGTGGGTGGGGGTGTGGGTCTGGGTGGGGGGGGGGGGTTAGTGGGTGTGGGTGGGGGGGTAGTGGGTGGGGGGGGGTAGTGGGTGGGGGTTAGTGGGTGGGGTGGGTGGGGGTTAGTGGGTGGGGGGTAGTGGGTGTGGGTGGGGGTGGGGGTTAGTGGGTGTGGGTGGGGGGTAGTGGGTGGGGGTGTGGGTGTGGGTGGGGGTGGGGGTTAGTGGGTGTGGGTGGGGGGTAGTGGGTGGGGGTGTGGGTGTGGGTGGGGGTGGGGGTAGTGGGTGGGGGTTAGTGGGTGTGGGTTAGTGGGGGTGGGTGGGGTGGGTGGGGGTGTGGGTAGTGGGTGTAGGTAGTGGGTGTGGGTGGGGGTGGGGGCGGGGTTTGTTTTTGAAAAGGTTGGGGGTCCCATTGTTGGGCTCTCTCCTTGGAGACGCCTCTTGTGACGCCTCCTGTTTACACTGGGGTTGCGCAGCGGCCGGAGCGGCTCAGTTCAGGGCGATCGGGTCAGCGGGAGGCAGAGATTGTCCGGACCGCTCTTCACAAGCCATTCTCTTGGATTTCTCTCTTCAATTTCGGGAGGAGAAAATGTTTCATCCTCCCGCGTTCAGCACCCTCATGCTATCCAGCTTGGCCTTGTTCACTTCCATTCTGATCCCTTCATGGGGTAAGGTTCACAACTCCACTTGGATATTTTAGATACAAAAAGCCTCTGAGCTACAGAGAAGCTGCCTCAGTTCCCACGAGCTGCTTTTCCAATAACAACAAGCGTGTTTTTGAACGTGGTTCGGATGGTGGGGGCGGTTTTGTGATGTGAATAAGCTTCATTTTCACCCTTGACCAGGAGCCTGGTATCCGCTCTGCTCCGTTCAATGTGTGCCTGAGAATTTAAAACCAACCAACGAGCCCAAAAGCCACTTAACTGGGGACAAACTGGTCCTCTCTTGGCATTTGGTGCCGCTGTCCTGTTCCTCACAGGGCGCCCAGGTCAAATGGATCAGCTCTTGAGATCCAGGAGTCCCCTTTTGACTTTATTCCCCTTTTCAAAGGACCATCAGTTCCCCACTTCTCTCCCTCTCTCTGAGATTTTATCAATTGTTATAAACAGAAATCACCAGGTTCCTGAGAGGTGGAACTTGTGGTTGGTGATGGATCCAGGGCAGTAATCCACTCCCACACTCCGGACCCACTCCACAATCTGAATTCCCTCCTCCCAGACTCCAGATCTACTCCCACACTCTGTCCACCCCCTTCAATCCCTGATCCACTCCCACAATCCTGATCTATCCGACACCCTGGGATCGTCCCACACTCCGGGTCCAGTCCCACACTCCGGGTCCATTCCCACACTCCGAGTCCATTCCCACACTCCGGGTCCACTCCCACACTCTGGGACCGCTCCCACACTCCGGGTCCACTCCCACACTCTGGGACCACTCCCACACTCCGGGTCTATTCCCACACTCTGGGACCACTCCCACACTCCAGGTCCACACCCACACTCCAGGTCCATTCCCACACTCTGGGACCACTCCCAAACTCCGGGTCCACTCCCACGCCTACTCCACAATCTGAATTCCCTCCTCCCAGACTCCAGATCTACTCCCACAGTCTGTCCACCCCCTTCAATCCCTGATCCACTCCCACAATCCTGATCTACCCAACACTCTGGGATCGTCCCACACTCCGGGTTCACTCCGGGTTCACTCCCATGCTCCGGGTCTATCCCACAACCTTTTTGAAAATGTATTCTTTGATGGGATGTGGGTGTCGCTGGCATGGCCAGCATTTGTTGCCCATCCCTAATTGCCCTCGAACTGAGTGGCTTCCTAGGCCATTTCAGAGGGCAGTTAAGAGTCAACCACATTGCTGTGGGTCTGGAGTCACATGTAGGGCCAGACCAGGTAAGGACATTAGTGACCCAGATGGGGTTTTACAACATGGTCACTGTTAGTGATTTATTCATTCCAGGTATTTAATTGAAGTTTAACTTCCACCAGCTGCTGTGGTGGGATTTGAACCTGTGTGCCCACAATATTAGCCTGGGCCTCGGGATTACTAGTCCAGTGACTTTACCTACAGGGTGTGTGTCATGATGACTGTGCAGTGGTTTGACAGAGTTCAGTGCTTCATTCAACCTCTTAACTCTCTGTTTCCTGCACCAACAGTAGCTGCCCCAGTGGTGAAGCCTATGCCCTTTGAAGATGAATACATTACTGAGAGTAAGTGGTCAGCAACAAGACATGTTTTCCATGAATTACTTGGCTATAGAATAATACAATGGCTGCAGCACAAGACGACCAGGTCCTTGCTGGCTCTGTGCAAGAGCTAACTAGCTAGTCCCACTCCTCTGCCATATCCCGATTAACCTTAGTGATTATCCAAACCCCTTTTGAAAGCTGTGATTGACCCTGTCTCCACCACACTCTCAGACAGTGCGTTCCATACCCTAACCAGTCGATTGAACCTGTCTCCACCACAGTCTCAGACAGTGCGGTCCAGATCCTAACCACTCGATTGATCCGGTCTCCACCACACTCTCAGACAGTGCATTCCAGATCCTAACCACTCGATTGATCCGGTCTCCACCACACTCTCAGGCAGTGCATTCCAGATCCTAACCACTCGATTGACCCTGTCTCCACCACACTCGCAGACAGTGCATTCCAGATCCTAACCACCTGATTCACCCTGTGTCCATCACACCCTCAGACAGTGCAATCCAGATCGTAACCACTCGATCGAACCTGTCTCCACCACATTCTCACACAGTGCACACCAGACACAAACTAATCGAAAGACCCTGTCTCCACCACACTCTCAGACATTTTATTCAAGATCCTAACCACTCGATTGACCCTGTCTCCACCACACTCTCAAACAGTGCATTCCAGACCCTAAGCACCCAATTGACCCTGTCTCCACCACACTCTCAGACAATGCGTTCCTGATTCTAACCACTCGATAGACCCTGTCTCCCCCAAACTCTTAGATGGTGCGTTCCAGATCCTAAACACTCGATTGATCCTGTCTCCACCACACTCTCAGACAGTGCATTCCAGATCCTAATCACTCGATTGATCCTGTCTCCACCACACTCTCAGACAGTGCATTCCAGATCCTAACCACTCGATTGACCTTGTCTCCACCACTCTCAGGACAGTGCATTCCAGATCCTAACCACTCGATTCTTCCTGTCTCCATCACACTCTCAGACAGTGCATTCCAGATCCTAACCACTCGATACACCCTGTCTCCACCACACTCTCAGACAGTGCATTCCAGATCCTAACCACTTGATTGAATCTATCGCCACCACACTCTCAGACAGTGCGTTCCGGCCTCTAACCACCCGATTGACCCTGTCCCCACCACACTGTCAGACAATGCATTCCAGTTCCTAACCACTCGATAGACCCTGTCTCCACCACACTCTCAGACAGTGCGTTCCAGATCCTAACTACTCGATTGACCCTGTCTCCACCACACTCTCAGACAGTGCATTCCAGATCCTAACCACTCGATAGACCCTGTCTCCACCACACTCTCAGACAGTGCGTTCCAGATCCTAACTACTCGATTGACCCTGTCTCCACCACACTCTCAGACAGTGCATTCGAGATCCTGACCACTCGATTGACCCTGTCTCCACCACACTCTCAGTGTATTTCAGATCCTAACCACTTGATTGACCCTGTCTCCAACACACTCTCAAGACAGTGCATTCCAGATCCTAACCACTCAATTGACCCTGTCTCCACCACACTCTCAGGCAGTGCGTACCAGATCCGAACCACTCGATTGACCCTGTCTCCACCACACTCTCAGACAGTGCATTCCAGATCCTAATACTCGATTGACCCTGTCTCCACCACACTCTCAGACAGTGCGTTCCAGATCCTAACCACTCGATTGATTCTGTCTCCACCACATTCTCAGACAGTGCATTCCAGAACCTAACCACTCGATTGATCCTGTCTCCAGCACACTCTCAGACATTGCATTCCAGATCGTAACCACTCAAATTGACCCTGTCTCCACCACACTCACAAAAAGTGCATTCCAGATCCTAACCACTCAATTGCCCTGTCTCCACCACACTCTCAGACAGTGCATTCCAGGTCCTAACTACTCGATTGACACTTTCTCCACCACAATCTCAGACAGTACATTCCAGACCCTAACCACCCGATTGACCCTATCTCCACCAAACTCTCAGACAGTGCACTCCAGATCGTACCCACTCAATTGACCCTGTCTCCATCACATTCTCAGACAGTGTATTCAAGATCCTAACCACTCGATTGACCCTGTCTCCACTACACTCTCAGACAGTGCATTCCAGATTGTAACCACTCGATTGACCCTGTCTCCCCCACACTCACAGACAGTGCATTCCAGACCCTAACCACTCGATTGACCCTGTCTCCACCACACTCTCAGACAATGCATTCCAGTTCCTAACCACTCGTTTGACCCTGACTCCACCACACTCTCAGACAGTGCATTCCGGACTCTAACCACTCGATTGACTCTGTCTCCACCACACTTTCAGACAGTGTATTCCAGATCCTAACAACTCGATTGACTCTGTCTCCACCACACTCTCAGACAGTGCTTTCCAGATCCTAACCACTCGATTGACCCTGTCTCCCCCACACTCTCAGACAGTGCGTTCCAGATCCTAACCACTCGATTGATCCTGTCTCCACCACACTCTCAGACAGTGCATTCCAGACCCAAACTACTCGATTGACCCTGTCTCCCTGACACACACAGACAGTGCATTCCAGAACCTAACCACTCGATTTACCCTGTCTCCACCACACTCTCAGACAGTGCGTTCCTGATCCTAACCACTCGATTGACCCTGTCTCCACCACACTCTCCGACAGTGCATTCCAGACCCAAACTACTCGAATGACCCTGTCTCCCCGACACACTCAGACAGTGAATTCCAGATCCTAACCACTCGATTGCCCTTTTCTCCACCACACTCTCAGACAGTGCGTTCCAGATCCTAACCACTCGATTGACCCTGTCTCCACCACATTCTCAGAAAGTGCATTCCAGAACCTAACCACCCGATTGACCCTTTCTCCACCACGTTCTCAGACAGTGCATTCCACATCCTAACCACTCGAATGACCCTGTCTCCACCACAATCTCAGACAGTGCATTCCAGCTCCTAACTACCCGATTGACCCTGTCTCCCCCACACTCTCAGACAGTGCATTCCAGAACCTAACCACTCGATTGACCCTGTCTCCCCCACACTCTCAGACAGTGCATTCCAGAACCTAACCACTCGATTGACCCTGTCTCCCCCACACTCTCAGACAGTGCATTCCAGATCCTAACTACTCGATTGACCCTGTCTCCACCACACTCTCAGACAGTGCGTTCCTGATCCTAAACACTCGATTGACCCTGTCTCCACCACACTCTCAGTGTATTTCAGATCCTATCCACTCGATTGACCCTGTCTCCACCACACTCTCAGACAGTGCATTCCAGACCCTAACCTCTCAATTGACCCTGTCTCCACCACACTCTCAGGCAGTGCGTTCCAGATCCTAACCACTCGATTGACCCTGTCTCCACCACACTCTCAGACAATGCATTCCAGATCATAACCACTCGATCGACCCTGTCTCCAACACAGTCTCAGACAATGCATTCCCGTTCTTAACCACTCGTTTGACCCTGACTCCACCACACTCTCAGACAGTGCATTCCTGATTCTAACCACTCGATAGACCCTTTCTCCCCTACACTGTCAGACGGTGCGTTCCAGATCCTAACTACTCGATTGACCCTGTCTCCACCACTCTCACAAGAAGTGCATTCCAGATCCTAACCACTCGATTGATCCTGTCCCCACCACACTCTCAGTATATTTCAGATCCTAACCGCTCAATTGACCCTGTCTCCACCACATTCTCAGACAGTGCATTCCAGACCCTAACCACTCAATTGCCCTGTCTCCACCACACTTTCAGACAGTACATTCCAGATCCTAACCACCCAATTGACCCTGTCTCCACCAGAATCTCAGGCAGTGCGTTCCAGATCCTAACTACTCGATTGACCCTGTCTCCACCACACTCTCAGACAGTGCATTCCAGATCCAACCCACTCGATTGACCCTGTCTCCACCACATTCTCAGACAGTGTATTCAAGATCCTAACCACTCGATTGACCCTGTCTCCACCATATATTCAGACAGTGCATTCCAGATCGTAACCATTCGATTGACCCTGTCTCCCCCAAACTCTCAGACAGTGCATTCCAGACTCAAACTACTCGATTGACCCTGTCTCCCCGACACTCACAGACAGTGCATTCCAGAACCTAACCACTCGATTGACCCTTTCTCCACCAAACTCTCAGACAGTGCATTCCAGATTGTAACTACTCGATTGACCCTGTCTCCACTACACTCTCAGACAGTGCATTCCAGATCGTAACCACTCGATTGACCCTGACTCCGCCACACTCTCAGACAGTGCATTCCAGATCGTAACCACTCGATTGACCCTGACTCCGCCACACTCTAAGACTGTGCATTCCAGATCGTAACCACTCGATTGACCCTGTCTCCACCACACTCTCAGACAGTGCGTTCCAGATCCTGACCACTTGATTGACCCTGTCTCCACCACACTCTCAGTCACTGCATTCCAGATCCTAACTACTCAATTGACCCTGTCTCCGCCACACTCTCAGACAGTGCATTCCAGACCCAAACTACTCGAATGACCCTGTCTCCCCGACACACTCAGACAGTGCATTCTAGAACCGAACCACTCGATTGACCCTGTCTCCACCACACTCTCATACAGTGCATTCTAGATCCTTACCGCTCGATTGACCCTTTCTGCACCACACTCTCAGACAGTGCATTCCTGATCCTAACTACTCGACTGACCCTGTCTCCACCACACTCTCAGACAGGGCATTGCAGATCCTAACCACTCGATTGATCCTGTCTTCCACCAACAATCTCAGACTGTGCATTCCAGATCCTAACCACTCGACTGACCCTGTCTCCACCACACTCTCAGACAGGGCATTGCAGATCCTAACCACTCGATTGATCCTGTCTTCCACCAACAATCTCAGACAGTGCATTCCAGATCCTAACCACTCGATTGACCCTGTCTCCACCACACTCTCAGACAGTGCATTCCAGATCCTAGCCACCCTATTGACATGTCTCCACCACATTCGCAGACAGTGCATTCCAGATCCGAACCACTCGATTGACCCTGTCTCCCCCACACTCTCAGACAGTGCATTCCAGACCCAAACTACTCGATTGACCCTGTCTCCACCACACTCTCAGACAGTGCGTTCCTGATCCTAACCACTCGATTGACCCTGTCTCCACCACATTCTCAGACAGTGCATTCCAGATCCTAACCACTCAATTGAGCCTGTCTCCACCACACTCTCAGACAGTGCATTCCAGATCCTACCCACTCATTTGACCCTGTCTCCACCACACTCTCCGACAGTGCATTCCAGATCCTAACTTCTCAATTGACCCTGTCTCCACCACACTGTCAGACAATGCATTCCAGTTCCTAACCACTCGTTTGACCCTGACTCCACCAAACTCTCAGACAGTGCATTCCAGTTCCTAACTACTCGATTGACCCTGTCTCCCCCACACTCTCAGACAGTGCATTCCAGATCCTTACCAATTGATTGACCCTGTCTCCACCACACTCTCAGACAATGCGTTCCTGATTCTAACCACTCGATAGACCCTTTCTCCACCACACTCTCAGACAGTGCATTCCAGATTGTAACTAATCGATTGACCCTGTCTCCACCACACTCTCAGACAGTGCATTCCAGATCGTAACCACTCGATTGACCCTGTCTCCACCACAATCTCAGACAGTGCATTCCAGATCCTAGCCACCCGATTGAACCTGTCTCCACCACATTCGCAGACAGTGCATTCCAGATCCGAACCACTCGATTGACCCTGTCTCCCCGACACACTCAGACAGTGAATTCCAGAACCTAACCACTCAATTGACCCTGACTCCACCACTCTCTCAGACAGTGCATTCCAGATCCTAACTACTCGATTGACCCTGTCTCCACCACACTCTCAGACAGTGCGTTCCTGATCCTAACCACTCGATTGACCCTGTCTCCACCACATTCTCAGGAAGTGCATTCCAGAACCTAACCACCCGATTGATCCTGTCTCCACCACAATCTCAGACAGTGCATTCCAGCTCCTAACTACCCGATTGACCCTGTCTCCCCCACACTCTCAGACAGTGCGTTCCAGATCCCAACTACTCGATTGACCCTGTCTCCACCACACTCTCAGACATTGCATTCCAGATCCTAACCACTCGATTGACCCTGTCTCCACCACATATTCAGACAGTGCATTCCAGACCCTAACCACTCGATTGACCCTGTCTCCACCACAATCACAGGCAGTGCATTCCAGATCGTAACCATTCGATTGACCCTGTCTCCCCCAAACTCTCAGACAGTGCATTCCAGACTCAAACTACTCGATTGACCCTGTCTCCCCCACACTCTCAGACAGTGCATTCCAGACCCAAACTACTCGATTGACCCTTTCTCCCCGACACACGCAGACAGTACATTCCAGAACCTAACCACTCGATTGACCCTGTCTCCACCACACTCTCAGACAGTGCGTTCCTGATCCTAACCACTTGATTGACCCTGTCTCCACCACATTCTCAGACAGTGCATTCCAGACCCTAACCACTCAATTGACCCTGTCTCCACCACACTCTCAGACAGTGCTTTCCAGTTCCTACCCACTTGTTTGACCCTGTCTCCACCACACTCTCCGACAGTGCATTCCTGATCCTCACCACTCGATTGACCCTGTCTCCACCACACTCTCCGACAGTGCATTCCTGATCCTAACCACTCGATTGACCCTCTCTCCACCACATTCTCAGACAGTGCATTCCAGACCCTAACCACTCAATTGACCCTGTCTCCACCACACTCTCAGACAGTGCATTCCAGTTCCTACCCACTCGTTTGACCCTGTCTCCACCACACTCTCAGACAGTGCATTCCAGATCCTAACTTCTCAATTGACCCTGTCTCCACCACACTGTCAGACAATGCATTCCAGTTCCTAACCACTCGTTTGACCCTGACTCCACCAAACTCTCAGACAGTGCATTCCAGATCCTTACCAATCGATTGACCCTGTCTCCACCACACTCTCAGACAATGCGTTCCTGATTCTAACCACTCGATAGACCCTTTCTCCACCACACTCTCAGACAGTGCATTCCAGATTGTAACTAATCGATTGACCCTGTCTCCACCACACTCTCAGACAGTGCATTCTAGATCCTAGCCACCCGATTGACCCTGTCTCCACCACATTCGCAGACAGCGCATTCCAGATCTGAACCACTCGATTGACCCTGTCTCCCCGACACAATCAGACAGTGAATTCCAGAACCTAACCACTCGATTGACCCCGACTCCACCACACTCTCAGACAGTGCATTCCAGATTGTAACTAATCGATTGACCCTGTCTCCACCACAATCTCAGACAGTGCATTCCAGATCCTAGCCACCCGATTGACCCTGTCTCCACCACATTCGCAGACAGTGCATTCCAGATCTGAACCACTCGATTGACCCTGTCTCCCCGACACACTCAGACAGTGAATTCCAGAACCTAACCACTCGATTGACCCCGACTCCACCACACTCTCAGACAGTGCATTCCAGATCCTAACTACTCGATTGACCCTGTCTCCACCACACTCTCAGACAGTGCGTTCCTGATCCTAAACACTCGATTGACCCTGTCTCCACCACACTCTCAGTGTATTTCAGATCCTATCCACTTGATTGACCCTGTCTCCACCAGACTCTCAGGCAGTGCGTTCCAGATCCTAACCACTCGATTGACCCTGTCTCCACCACACTCTCAGACAATGCATTCCAGATCATAAGCACTCAATCGACCCTGTCTCCAACACAGTCTCAGACAATGCATTCCCGTTCTTAACCACTCGTTTGACCCTGATTCCACCACACTCTCAGACAGTGCATTCCTGATTCTAACCACTCGATAGACCCTTTCTCCCCTACGCTCTCAGACGGTGCGTTCCAGATCCTAACTACTCGATTGACCCTGTCTCCACCACACTCACAAGAAGTGCATTCCAGATCCTAACCACTCGATTGATCCTGTCCCCACCACACTCTCAGTATATTTCAGATCCTAACCGCTCAATTGACCCTGTCTCCACCACATTCTCAGACAGTGCATTCCAGACCCTAACCACTCAATTGCCCTGTCTCCACCACACTTTCAGACAGTACATTCCAGATCCTAACCACCCAATTGATCCTGTCTCCACCAGAATCTCAGGCAGTGCGTTCCAGATCCCAACTACTCGATTGACCCTGTCTCCACCACACTCTCAGACATTGCATTCCAGATCCTAACCACTCGATTGACCCTGTCTCCACCACATATTCAGACAGTGCATTCCAGACCCTAACCACTCGATTGACCCTGTCTCCACCACAATCACAGGCAGTGCATTCCAGATCGTAACCATTTGATTGACCCTGTCTCCCCCAAACTCTCAGACAGTGCATTCCAGACTCAAACTACTCGATTGACCCTGTCTCCCCCACACTCTCAGACAGTGCATTCCAGACCCAAACTACTCGATTGACCCTTTCTCCCCGACACACGCAGACAGTACATTCCAGAACCTAACCACTCGATTGACCCTGTCTCCACCACACTCTCAGACAGTGCGTTCCTGATCCTAACCACTTGATTGACCCTGTCTCCACCACATTCTCAGACAGTGCATTCCAGACCCTAACCACTCAATTGACCCTGTCTCCACCACACTCTCAGACAGTGCTTTCCAGTTCCTACCCACTTGTTTGACCCTGTCTCCACCACACTCTCCGACAGTGCATTCCTGATCCTAACCACTCGATTGACCCTCTCTCCACCACATTCTCAGACAGTGCATTCCAGACCCTAACCACTCAATTGACCCTGTCTCCACCACACTCTCAGACAGTGCATTCCAGTTCCTACCCACTCGTTTGACCCTGTCTCCACCACACTCTCAGACAGTGCATTCCAGATCCTAACTTCTCAATTGACCCTGTCTCCACCACACTGTCAGACAATGCATTCCAGTTCCTAACCACTCGTTTGACCCTGACTCCACCAAACTCTCAGACAGTGCATTCCAGATCCTTACCAATCGATTGACCCTGTCTCCACCACACTCTCAGACAATGCGTTCCTGATTCTAACCACTCGATTGACCCTGTCTCCACCACACTCTCAGACAGTGCATTCTAGATCCTAGCCACCCGATTGACCCTGTCTCCACCACATTCGCAGACAGTGCATTCCAGATCTGAACCACTCGATTGACCCTGTCTCCCCGACACAATCAGACAGTGAATTCCAGAACCTAACCACTCGATTGACCCCGACTCCACCACACTCTCAGACAGTGCATTCCAGATTGTAACTAATCGATTGACCCTGTCTCCACCACAATCTCAGACAGTGCATTCCAGATCCTAGCCACCCGATTGACCCTGTCTCCACCACATTCGCAGACAGTGCATTCCAGATCTGAACCACTCGATTGACCCTGTCTCCCCGACACACTCAGACAGTGAATTCCAGAACCTAACCACTCGATTGACCCCGACTCCACCACACTCTCAGACAGTGCATTCCAGATCCTAACTACTCGATTGACCCTGTCTCCACCACACTCTCAGACAATGCGTTGCTGATTCTAACCGCTCGATAGACCCTGTCTCCCCCATACTCTCAGACAGTGCGTTCCAGATCCTAACCACTCGATTGATCCTGTCTCCAGCACACTCTCAGACATTGCATTCCAGATCCTAACCACTCGATTGACCCTGTCTCCACCACACTCTCAGACAGTGCATTCCAGATCCTAACCACTCGATTGATCCTGTCTCCACCACATTGTCAGACAGTGCATTCCACACCCTAACCACTGAATTGACCCTGTCTCCACCACACTCTCAGGCAGTGCGTTCCAGATCCTAACCACTCGATTGACCCTGTCTCCACCACACTCTCAGACAGTGCATTCCAGATCCTAACTACTCAATTGACCGTGTCTCCACCACACTCTCAGACAGTGCATATCAGATCAGAACCACTCGATTGACCCTGTCTCTGCCACACTCTCAGACAGTACATTCCAGATCCTTACCAATCGATTGACCCTGTCTCCACCACACTCTCAGACAATGTGTTCCTGAGTCTAACCACTCGATAGACCCTTTCACCCCTACACTCTCAGACGGTGCAATCCAGATCCGAACTACTCGATTGACCCTGTCTCCACCACACTCACAAAAAGTGCATTCCAGATCCTAACCACTCGATTGATCCTGTCCCCACCACACTCTCAGTGTATTTCAGATCCTAACCGCTCGATTGACCCTGTGTCCACCACACTTTCAGACAGTGCATTCCAGGTCCTAACTACTCGATTGACACTTTCTCCACCACAATCTCAGACAGTACATTCCAGATCCAAACCACTCGATTGACCCTGTCTCCACCACACTCTCAGACAGTGCATTCCAGATCCTAACCACTCGATTGACCCTGTCTCCACCGCATTGTCAGACAGTGCATTCCAGACCCTAACCACTGAATTGACCCTGTCTCCACCACACTCTCAGGCAGTGCGTTCCAGATCCTAACCACTCGATTGAACCTGTCTCCACCACACTCTCAGACAATGCATTCCAGATCATAACCACTCGATCGACCCTGTCTCCAACACACTCTCAGACAGTGCATTCCAGACCCTAACCACTCGATTGACCCTGTCTCCACCACACTCTCAGACAGTGCATTCCAGTTCCTAACCACTCGATTGACTCTGTCTCCACCACACTCTCAGACAGTGCTTTCCAGATCCTAACCACTCGATTGACCCTGTCTCCACCACACTCTCAGACAGTGCATTCCAGACCCAAACTACTCGAATGACCCAGTCTCCCCGACACACTCAGACAGTGCATTCCAGAACCTTACCACTCGATTGACCGTGTCTCCACCACACTCTCAGACAGTGCATTCCAGATCCTAACCACTCGATTGACCCTTTCTCCACCACACTCTCAGACAGTGCATTGCAGATCCTAACCAATCGATTGATCCTGTCTTCCACCAACAATCTCAGACAGTGCATTCCAGATCCTAACCACTCGATTGACCATGCCTCCACCACACTCTCAGACAATGCGTTCCTGATTCTAACCGCTCGATTGACCCTGTCTCCAACACACTCTCAGACAGTGCATTCCAGATCCTAACCACTCGATTGACCCTGTCTCCACCACAATCTCAGGCAGTGCATTCCAGATCGTAACCATTCGATTGACCCTCTCTCCCCCAAACTCTCAGACAGTGTATTCCAGACCCAAACTACTCGATTGACCCTGTCTCCCCGACACACACAGACAGTGCATTCCAGACCCTAACCACTCGATTGACGCTGTCTCCACCACAGTCTCAGACAGTGCATTCCAGATTGTAGCTACTCGATTGACCCTGTCTCCACCACACTCTCAGTCAGTCCATTCCAGATCCTAACCACTCGAATGATCCTGTCTCCACCACACTCTCAGACAGTGCATTCCAGATCCTAACCACTCGATTGAACCTGTCTTCCACCAACATTCTCAGACAGTACATTCCAGATCCTTACCAATCGATTGACCCTGTCTCCACCACACTCTCAGACAATTCGTTCCTGATTCTAACCACTCGATAGACCCTTTCTCCCCTACACTCTCAGACGGTGCATTCCAGATCCTAACTACTCGATTGACCCTGTCTCCACCACACTCACAAAAAGTGCATTCCAGATCCTAATCACTCGATTGATCCTGCCCCCACCACACTCTCAGTGTATTTCAGATCCTAACCGCTCAATTGACCCTGTCTCCACCACACTTTCAGACAGTGCATTCCAGGTCCTAACTACACGATTGACACTTTCTCCACCACAGTCTCAGACAGTACATTCCAGATCCTAACCACTCGATTGACCCTGTCTCCACCACATTCTCAGAGAGTGTATTCCAGACCCTAACCACTCAATTGACCCTGTCTCCACCACACTCTCAGACAGTGCATTCTAGTTCCTAACCACTCAATTGACCCTGTCTCCACCACACTCTCAGACAGTGCATTCCAGTTCCTAACCACTCGTTTGACCCTGTCTCCACAACACTCTCCGACAGTGCATTCCAGATCCTAACTACTCAATTGACCCTGTCTCCACCATACTGTCAGACAATGCATTGTAGTTCCTAACCACTCGTTTGACCCTGTCTCCACCACACTCTCAGACAATGCATTCCAGATCATAACCATTCGATTAACCCTCTCTCCAACACACTCTCAGACAGTGCATTCCCGATCCTAACCACTCGATTGATCCTGTCTTCCACCAACAATCTCAGACAGTACATTCCAGATCTTTACCAATCGATTGACCCTGTCTCCACCACACTCTCAGACAATTCGTTCCTGATTCTAACGACTCGATAGACCCTTTCTCCCCTACACTCTCAGACGGTGCGTTCCAGATCCTAACTA
Source organism: Isurus oxyrinchus (assembly GCA_026770705.1). Taxonomy (NCBI): domain Eukaryota; kingdom Metazoa; phylum Chordata; class Chondrichthyes; order Lamniformes; family Lamnidae; genus Isurus; species Isurus oxyrinchus. Next base: position 352,479 of record JANJGN010000583.1, on the reverse strand, counting down.
CTCGATTGACCCTGTCTCCACCACACTCACAAAAAGTGCATTCCTGATCCTAACTACTCGATTGATCCTGTCCCCACCACACTCTCAGTGTATTTCAGATCCTCTCAGTGGGGGTTAGTGGGTGTGGGTGGGGGTTAGTGGGTGGGGGTTAGTGGGTGGGGGTGGGGGTGGGGGTTAGTGGGTGAGGGTTAGTGGGTGGGGGTGGGGGTGGGGGTTAGTGGGTGGGGGGTAGTGGGTGTGGGTGGGGGTGGGGGTTAGTGGGTGTGGTGTGGGTGGGGGTTAGTGGGTTCAGGGTCAATTGAGCGGTTAGTGTATTCAAGATCCTAACCACTCGATTGACCCTGTCTCCACCACAATCTCAGGCAGTGCATTCCAGATCGTAACCATTCGATTGACCCTGTCTCCCCCAAACTCTCAGACAGTGCATTCCAGACCCAAACTACTCGATTGACCCTGTCTCCCCCAAACTCTCAGACAGTGCATTCCAGACCCAAACTACTCGATTGACCCTGTCTCCCCGACACACACAGACAGTGCATTCCAGACCCTAACCACTCGATTGACCCTGTCCCCACCACACTCTCAGACAGTGCATTCCAGATCCTAACCACTCGATTGACCCTGTCTCCACCACATTCTCAGACAGTGTATTCCAGATCCTAGCCACCCGATTGACCCTGTCTCCACCACACTCTCAGACAATGCATTCCCGATCCTAACCACTCGATTGATCCTGTCTTCCACCAACAATCTCAGACAGTACATTCCAGAACTTTACCAATCGATTGACCCTGTCTCCACCACACTCTCAGACAATTCGTTCCTGATTCTAACGACTCGATAGACCCTTTCTCCCCTACACTCTCAGGCGGTGCATTCCAGATCATAACTACTCGATTGACCCTGTCTCCACCACACTCTCAAAAAGTGCATTCCAGATCCTAAACACTCGATTGATCCTGTCCCCACCACACTCTCAGTGTATTTCAGATCCTAACCGCTCAATTGACCCTGTCTCCACCACACTTTCAGACAGTGCATTCCAGGTCCTAACTACTCGATTGACCCTGTCTCCACCACATTGTCAGGCAGTGCATTCCAGACCCTAACCACTGAATTGACCCTGTCTCCACCACACTCTCAGACAATGCATTCCAGTTCCTAACCACTCGATTGACTCTGTCTCCACCACATTCTCAGACAGTGCATTCCAGATCCTAACTACTCAATTGACCCTGTCTCCGCCTCACTCTGAGACAGTGCATTCCAGACCCAAACTACTCGAATGACCCTGTCTCCCCAACACACTCAGACAGTGCATTCCAGAACCTTACCACTCGATTGACCGTGTCTCCACCACACTCTCAGACAGTGCATTCCAGATCCTAACCACTCGATTGACCCTTTCTCCACCACACTCTCAGACAGTGCATTCCTGATCCTAACTACTCGAATGACCCTGTCTCCACCACACTCTCAGACAGGGCATTGCAGATCCTAACCACTCGATTGATCCTGTCTTCCACCAACAATCTCAGACAGTGCATTCCAGATCCTAACCACTCGATTGACCCTGTCTCCGCCACACTCTCAGACAGTGCATTCCAGTTCCTAACCACTCGTTTGACCCTGTCTCCACAACACTCTCCGACAGTGCATTCCAGATCCTAACTACTCAATTGACCCTGTCTCCACCACACTGTCAGACAATGCATTGTAGTTCCTAACCACTCGTTTGACCCTGTCTCCACCACACTCTCAGACAATGCATTCCAGATCATAACCATTCGATTAACCCTCTCTCCAACACACTCTCAGACAGTGCATTCCCGATCCTAACCACTCGATTGATCCTGTCTTCCACCAACAATCTCAGACAGTACATTCCAGATCTTTACCAATCGATTGACCCTGTCTCCACCACACTCTCAGACAATTCGTTCCTGATTCTAACGACTCGATAGACCCTTTCTCCCCTACACTCTCAGACGGTGCGTTCCAGATCCTAACTACTCGATTGACCCTGTCTCCACCACACTCACAAAAAGTGCATTCCTGATCCTAACTACTCGATTGATCCTGTCCCCACCACACTCTCAGTGTATTTCAGATCCTCTCAGTGGGGGTTAGTGGGTGTGGGTGGGGGTTAGTGGGTGGGGGTTAGTGGGTGGGGGTGGGGGTGGGGGTTAGTGGGTGAGGGTTAGTGGGTGGGGGTGGGGGTGGGGGTTAGTGGGTGGGGGGTAGTGGGTGTGGGTGGGGGTGGGGGTTAGTGGGTGTGGTGTGGGTGGGGGTTAGTGGGTTCAGGGTCAATTGAGCGGTTAGTGTATTCAAGATCCTAACCACTCGATTGACCCTGTCTCCACCACAATCTCAGGCAGTGCATTCCAGATCGTAACCATTCGATTGACCCTGTCTCCCCCAAACTCTCAGACAGTGCATTCCAGACCCAAACTACTCGATTGACCCTGTCTCCCCCAAACTCTCAGACAGTGCATTCCAGACCCAAACTACTCGATTGACCCTGTCTCCCCGACACACACAGACAGTGCATTCCAGACCCTAACCACTCGATTGACCCTGTCCCCACCACACTCTCAGACAGTGCATTCCAGATCCTAACCACTCGATTGACCCTGTCTCCACCACATTCTCAGACAGTGTATTCCAGATCCTAGCCACCCGATTGACCCTGTCTCCACCACACTCTCAGACAATGCATTCCCGATCCTAACCACTCGATTGATCCTGTCTTCCACCAACAATCTCAGACAGTACATTCCAGAACTTTACCAATCGATTGACCCTGTCTCCACCACACTCTCAGACAATTCGTTCCTGATTCTAACGACTCGATAGACCCTTTCTCCCCTACACTCTCAGGCGGTGCATTCCAGATCATAACTACTCGATTGACCCTGTCTCCACCACACTCTCAAAAAGTGCATTCCAGATCCTAAACACTCGATTGATCCTGTCCCCACCACACTCTCAGTGTATTTCAGATCCTAACCGCTCAATTGACCCTGTCTCCACCACACTTTCAGACAGTGCATTCCAGGTCCTAACTACTCGATTGACCCTGTCTCCACCACATTGTCAGGCAGTGCATTCCAGACCCTAACCACTGAATTGACCCTGTCTCCACCACACTCTCAGACAATGCATTCCAGTTCCTAACCACTCGATTGACTCTGTCTCCACCACATTCTCAGACAGTGCATTCCAGATCCTAACTACTCAATTGACCCTGTCTCCGCCTCACTCTGAGACAGTGCATTCCAGACCCAAACTACTCGAATGACCCTGTCTCCCCAACACACTCAGACAGTGCATTCCAGAACCTTACCACTCGATTGACCGTGTCTCCACCACACTCTCAGACAGTGCATTCCAGATCCTAACCACTCGATTGACCCTTTCTCCACCACACTCTCAGACAGTGCATTCCTGATCCTAACTACTCGAATGACCCTGTCTCCACCACACTCTCAGACAGGGCATTGCAGATCCTAACCACTCGATTGATCCTGTCTTCCACCAACAATCTCAGACAGTGCATTCCAGATCCTAACCACTCGATTGACCCTGTCTCCGCCACACTCTCAGACAGTGCATTCCAGTTCCTAACCACTCGTTTGACCCTGTCTCCACAACACTCTCCGACAGTGCATTCCAGATCCTAACTACTCAATTGACCCTGTCTCCACCACACTGTCAGACAATGCATTGTAGTTCCTAACCACTCGTTTGACCCTGTCTCCACCACACTCTCAGACAATGCATTCCAGATCATAACCATTCGATTAACCCTCTCTCCAACACACTCTCAGACAGTGCATTCCCGATCCTAACCACTCGATTGATCCTGTCTTCCACCAACAATCTCAGACAGTACATTCCAGATCTTTACCAATCGATTGACCCTGTCTCCACCACACTCTCAGACAATTCGTTCCTGATTCTAACGACTCGATAGACCCTTTCTCCCCTACACTCTCAGACGGTGCGTTCCAGATCCTAACTACTCGATTGACCCTGTCTCCACCACACTCACAAAAAGTGCATTCCTGATCCTAACTACTCGATTGATCCTGTCCCCACCACACTCTCAGTGTATTTCAGATCCTCTCAGTGGGGGTTAGTGGGTGTGGGTGGGGGTTAGTGGGTGGGGGTTAGTGGGTGGGGGTGGGGGTGGGGGTTAGTGGGTGAGGGTTAGTGGGTGGGGGTGGGGGTGGGGGTTAGTGGGTGGGGGGTAGTGGGTGTGGGTGGGGGTGGGGGTTAGTGGGTGTGGTGTGGGTGGGGGTTAGTGGGTTCAGGGTCAATTGAGCGGTTAGTGTATTCAAGATCCTAACCACTCGATTGACCCTGTCTCCACCACAATCTCAGGCAGTGCATTCCAGATCGTAACCATTCGATTGACCCTGTCTCCCCCAAACTCTCAGACAGTGCATTCCAGACCCAAACTACTCGATTGACCCTGTCTCCCCCAAACTCTCAGACAGTGCATTCCAGACCCAAACTACTCGATTGACCCTGTCTCCCCGACACACACAGACAGTGCATTCCAGACCCTAACCACTCGATTGACCCTGTCCCCACCACACTCTCAGACAGTGCATTCCAGATCCTAACCACTCGATTGACCCTGTCTCCACCACATTCTCAGACAGTGTATTCCAGATCCTAGCCACCCGATTGACCCTGTCTCCACCACACTCTCAGACAATGCATTCCCGATCCTAACCACTCGATTGATCCTGTCTTCCACCAACAATCTCAGACAGTACATTCCAGAACTTTACCAATCGATTGACCCTGTCTCCACCACACTCTCAGACAATTCGTTCCTGATTCTAACGACTCGATAGACCCTTTCTCCCCTACACTCTCAGGCGGTGCATTCCAGATCATAACTACTCGATTGACCCTGTCTCCACCACACTCTCAAAAAGTGCATTCCAGATCCTAAACACTCGATTGATCCTGTCCCCACCACACTCTCAGTGTATTTCAGATCCTAACCGCTCAATTGACCCTGTCTCCACCACACTTTCAGACAGTGCATTCCAGGTCCTAACTACTCGATTGACCCTGTCTCCACCACATTGTCAGGCAGTGCATTCCAGACCCTAACCACTGAATTGACCCTGTCTCCACCACACTCTCAGACAATGCATTCCAGTTCCTAACCACTCGATTGACTCTGTCTCCACCACATTCTCAGACAGTGCATTCCAGATCCTAACTACTCAATTGACCCTGTCTCCGCCACACTCTGAGACAGTGCATTCCAGACCCAAACTACTCGAATGACCCTGTCTCCCCAACACACTCAGACAGTGCATTCCAGAGCCTTACCACTCGATTGACCGTGTCTCCACCACACTCTCAGACAGTGCATTCCAGATCCTAACCACTCGATTGACCCTTTCTCCACCACACTCTCAGACAGTGCATTCCTGATCCTAACTACTCGAATGACCCTGTCTCCACCACACTCTCAGACAGGGCATTGCAGATCCTAACCACTCGATTGATCCTGTCTTCCACCAACAATCTCAGACAGTGCATTCCAGATCCTAACCACTCGATTGACCCTGTCTCCACCACACTCTCAGACAATGCGTTCCTGATTCTAACCGCTCGATAGACCCTGTCTCCCCCATACTCTCAGACAGTGCGTTCCAGATCCTAACCACTCGATTGATCCTGTCTCCAGCACACTCTCAGACATTGCATTCCACATCCTAACCACTCGATTGACCCTGTCTCCACCACACTCTCAGACAGTGCATTCCAGATCCTAACCACTCGATTGACCCTGTCTCCACCACATTGTCAGACAGTGCATTCCACACCCTAACCACTGAATTGACCCTGTCTCCACCACACTCTCAGGCAGTGCGTTCCAGATCCTAACCACTCGATTGACCCTGTCTCCACCACACTCTCAGACAGTGCATTCCAGATCCTAACTACTCAATTGACCCTGTCTCCACCACACTCTCAGACAGTGCATATCAGATCCTAACCACTCGATTGACCCTGTCTCTGCCACACTCTCAGACAGTATATTCCAGATCCTTACCAATCGATTGACCCTGTCTCCACCACACTCTCAGACAATGCGTTCCTGATTCTAACCACTCGATAGACCCTTTCTCCCCTACACTCTCAGACGGTGCAATCCAGATCCGAACTACTCGATTGACCCTGTCTCCACCACACTCACAAAAAGTGCATTCCAGATCCTAACCACTCGATTGATCCTGTCCCCACCACACTCTCAGTGTATTTCAGATCCTAACCGCTCAATTGACCCTGTGTCCACCACACTTTCAGACAGTGCATTCCAGGTCCTAACTACTCGATTGACCCTGTCTCCACCTCACTCTCCGACAGTGCATTCCAGATCCTAACTACTCAATTGACCCTGTCTCCACCACACTGTCAGACAATGCATTGTAGTTCCTAACCACTCGTTTGACCCTGTCTCCACCACACTCTCAGACAATGCATTCCAGATCATAACCATTCGATTAACCCTCTCTCCAACACACTCTCAGACAGTGCATTCCCGATCCTAACCACTCGATTGATCCTGTCTTCCACCAACAATCTCAGACAGTACATTCCAGATCTTTACCAATCGATTGACCCTGTCTCCACCACACTCTCAGACAATTCGTTCCTGATTCTAACGACTCGATAGACCCTTTCTCCCCTACACTCTCAGACGGTGCGTTCCAGATCCTAACTACTCGATTGACCCTGTCTCCACCACACTCACAAAAAGTGCATTCCTGATCCTAACTACTCGATTGATCCTGTCCCCACCACACTCTCAGTGTATTTCAGATCCTCTCAGTGGGGGTTAGTGGGTGTGGGTGGGGGTTAGTGGGTGGGGGTTAGTGGGTGGGGGTGGGGGTGGGGGTTAGTGGGTGAGGGTTAGTGGGTGGGGGTGGGGGTGGGGGTTAGTGGGTGGGGGGTAGTGGGTGTGGGTGGGGGTGGGGGTTAGTGGGTGTGGTGTGGGTGGGGGTTAGTGGGTTCAGGGTCAATTGAGCGGTTAGTGTATTCAAGATCCTAACCACTCGATTGACCCTGTCTCCACCACAATCTCAGGCAGTGCATTCCAGATCGTAACCATTCGATTGACCCTGTCTCCCCCAAACTCTCAGACAGTGCATTCCAGACCCAAACTACTCGATTGACCCTGTCTCCCCCAAACTCTCAGACAGTGCATTCCAGACCCAAACTACTCGATTGACCCTGTCTCCCCGACACACACAGACAGTGCATTCCAGATCCTAACCACTCGATTGACCCTGTCTCCACCACATTCTCAGACAGTGTATTCCAGATCCTAGCCACCCGATTGACCCTGTCTCCACCACACTCTCAGACAATGCATTCCCGATCCTAACCACTCGATTGATCCTGTCTTCCACCAACAATCTCAGACAGTACATTCCAGAACTTTACCAATCGATTGACCCTGTCTCCACCACACTCTCAGACAATTCGTTCCTGATTCTAACGACTCGATAGACCCTTTCTCCCCTACACTCTCAGGCGGTGCATTCCAGATCATAACTACTCGATTGACCCTGTCTCCACCACACTCTCAAAAAGTGCATTCCAGATCCTAAACACTCGATTGATCCTGTCCCCACCACACTCTCAGTGTATTTCAGATCCTAACCGCTCAATTGACCCTGTCTCCACCACACTTTCAGACAGTGCATTCCAGGTCCTAACTACTCGATTGACCCTGTCTCCACCACATTGTCAGGCAGTGCATTCCAGACCCTAACCACTGAATTGACCCTGTCTCCACCACACTCTCAGACAATGCATTCCAGTTCCTAACCACTCGATTGACTCTGTCTCCACCACATTCTCAGACAGTGCATTCCAGATCCTAACTACTCAATTGACCCTGTCTCCGCCACACTCTGAGACAGTGCATTCCAGACCCAAACTACTCGAATGACCCTGTCTCCCCAACACACTCAGACAGTGCATTCCAGAGCCTTACCACTCGATTGACCGTGTCTCCACCACACTCTCAGACAGTGCATTCCAGATCCTAACCACTCGATTGACCCTTTCTCCACCACACTCTCAGACAGTGCATTCCTGATCCTAACTACTCGAATGACCCTGTCTCCACCACACTCTCAGACAGGGCATTGCAGATCCTAACCACTCGATTGATCCTGTCTTCCACCAACAATCTCAGACAGTGCATTCCAGATCCTAACCACTCGATTGACCCTGTCTCCACCACACTCTCAGACAATGCGTTCCTGATTCTAACCGCTCGATAGACCCTGTCTCCCCCATACTCTCAGACAGTGCGTTCCAGATCCTAACCACTCGATTGATCCTGTCTCCAGCACACTCTCAGACATTGCATTCCACATCCTAACCACTCGATTGACCCTGTCTCCACCACACTCTCAGACAGTGCATTCCAGATCCTAACCACTCGATTGACCCTGTCTCCACCACATTGTCAGACAGTGCATTCCACACCCTAACCACTGAATTGACCCTGTCTCCACCACACTCTCAGGCAGTGCGTTCCAGATCCTAACCACTCGATTGACCCTGTCTCCACCACACTCTCAGACAGTGCATTCCAGATCCTAACTACTCAATTGACCCTGTCTCCACCACACTCTCAGACAGTGCATATCAGATCCTAACCACTCGATTGACCCTGTCTCTGCCACACTCTCAGACAGTATATTCCAGATCCTTACCAATCGATTGACCCTGTCTCCACCACACTCTCAGACAATGCGTTCCTGATTCTAACGACTCGATAGACCCTTTCTCCCCTACACTCTCAGACGGTGCAATCCAGATCCGAACTACTCGATTGACCCTGTCTCCACCACACTCACAAAAAGTGCATTCCAGATCCTAACCACTCGATTGATCCTGTCCCCACCACACTCTCAGTGTATTTCAGATCCTAACCGCTCAATTGACCCTGTGTCCACCACACTTTCAGACAGTGCATTCCAGGTCCTAACTACTCGATTGACCCTGTCTCCACCTCACTCTCAGACAGTGCATTCCAGATCCTAACCGCTCGATTGACCCTGTCTCCACCACATTGTCAGACAGTGCATTCCAGACCCTAACCACTGAATTGACCCTGTCTCCACCACACTCTCAGGCAGTGCGTTCCAGATCCTAACCACTCGATTGAACGTGTCTCCACCACACTCTCAGACAATGCATTCCAGATCATAACCCCTCGATCGACCCTGTCTCCAACACACTCTCAGACAGTGCATTCCAGACCCTAACCACTCGATTGACCCTGTCTCCACCACACTCTCAGACAGTGCATTGCAGTTCCTAACCACTCGATTGACTCTGTCTCCACCACACTCTCAGACAGTGCTTTCCAGATCCTAACCACTCGATTGACCCTGTCTCCACCACACTCTCAGACAGTGCATTCCAGACCCAAACTACTCGAATGACCCTGTCTCCCCGACACACTCAGACAGTGCATTCCAGAACCTTACCACTCGATTGACCGTGTCTCCACCACACTCTCAGACAGTGCATTCCAGATCCTAACCACTCGATTGACCCTTTCTCCACCACACTCTCAGACAGTGCATTCCTGATCCTAACCACTCGACTGACCCTGTCTCCACCACACTCTCAGACAGGGCATTGCAGATCCTAACCACTCGATTGATCCTGTCTTCCACCAACAATCTCAGACAGTGCATTCCAGATCCTAACCACTCGATTGACCATGCCTCCACCACACTCTCAGACAATGCGTTCCTGATTCTAACCGCTCGATTGACCCTGTCTCCAACACACTCACAGACAGTGCATTCCAGATCCTAACCACTCGATTGACCCTGACTCCACCACAATCTCAGGCAGTGCATTCCAGATCGTAACCATTCGATTGACCCTCTCTCCCCCAAACTCTCAGGCAGTGCATTCCAGACCCAAACTACTCGATTGACCCTGTCTCCCCCAAACTCTCAGACAGTGCATTCCAGACCCAAACTACTCGATTGACCCTGTCTCCCCGACACACACAGACAGTGCATTCCAGACCCTAACCACTCGATTGACCCTGTCCCCACCACACTCTCAGACAGTGCATTCCAGATCCTAACCACTCGATTGACCCTGTCTCCACCACATTCTCAGACAGTGTATTCCAGATCCTAGCCACCCGATTGACCCTGTCTCCACCACACTCTCAGACAATGCATTCCCGATCCTAACCACTCGATTGATCCTGTCTTCCACCAACAATCTCAGACAGTACATTCCAGAACTTTACCAATCGATTGACCCTGTCTCCACCACACTCTCAGACAATTCGTTCCTGATTCTAACGACTCGATAGACCCTTTCTCCCCTACACTCTCAGGCGGTGCATTCCAGATCATAACTACTCGATTGACCCTGTCTCCACCACACTCTCAAAAAGTGCATTCCAGATCCTAAACACTCGATTGATCCTGTCCCCACCACACTCTCAGTGTATTTCAGATCCTAACCGCTCAATTGACCCTGTCTCCACCACACTTTCAGACAGTGCATTCCAGGTCCTAACTACTCGATTGACCCTGTCTCCACCACATTGTCAGGCAGTGCATTCCAGACCCTAACCACTGAATTGACCCTGTCTCCACCACACTCTCAGACAATGCATTCCAGTTCCTAACCACTCGATTGACTCTGTCTCCACCACATTCTCAGACAGTGCATTCCAGATCCTAACTACTCAATTGACCCTGTCTCCGCCACACTCTGAGACAGTGCATTCCAGACCCAAACTACTCGAATGACCCTGTCTCCCCAACACACTCAGACAGTGCATTCCAGAGCCTTACCACTCGATTGACCGTGTCTCCACCACACTCTCAGACAGTGCATTCCAGATCCTAACCACTCGATTGACCCTTTCTCCACCACACTCTCAGACAGTGCATTCCTGATCCTAACTACTCGAATGACCCTGTCTCCACCACACTCTCAGACAGGGCATTGCAGATCCTAACCACTCGATTGATCCTGTCTTCCACCAACAATCTCAGACAGTGCATTCCAGATCCTAACCACTCGATTGACCCTGTCTCCACCACACTCTCAGACAATGCGTTCCTGATTCTAACCGCTCGATAGACCCTGTCTCCCCCATACTCTCAGACAGTGCGTTCCAGATCCTAACCACTCGATTGATCCTGTCTCCAGCACACTCTCAGACATTGCATTCCACATCCTAACCACTCGATTGACCCTGTCTCCACCACACTCTCAGACAGTGCATTCCAGATCCTAACCACTCGATTGACCCTGTCTCCACCACATTGTCAGACAGTGCATTCCACACCCTAACCACTGAATTGACCCTGTCTCCACCACACTCTCAGGCAGTGCGTTCCAGATCCTAACCACTCGATTGACCCTGTCTCCACCACACTCTCAGACAGTGCATTCCAGATCCTAACTACTCAATTGACCCTGTCTCCACCACACTCTCAGACAGTGCATATCAGATCCTAACCACTCGATTGACCCTGTCTCTGCCACACTCTCAGACAGTATATTCCAGATCCTTACCAATCGATTGACCCTGTCTCCACCACACTCTCAGACAATGCGTTCCTGATTCTAACCACTCGATAGACCCTTTCTCCCCTACACTCTCAGACGGTGCAATCCAGATCCGAACTACTCGATTGACCCTGTCTCCACCACACTCACAAAAAGTGCATTCCAGATCCTAACCACTCGATTGATCCTGTCCCCACCACACTCTCAGTGTATTTCAGATCCTAACCGCTCAATTGACCCTGTGTCCACCACACTTTCAGACAGTGCATTCCAGGTCCTAACTACTCGATTGACCCTGTCTCCACCTCACTCTCAGACAGTGCATTCCAGATCCTAACCGCTCGATTGACCCTGTCTCCACCACATTGTCAGACAGTGCATTCCAGACCCTAACCACTGAATTGACCCTGTCTCCACCACACTCTCAGGCAGTGCGTTCCAGATCCTAACCACTCGATTGAACGTGTCTCCACCACACTCTCAGACAATGCATTCCAGATCATAACCCCTCGATCGACCCTGTCTCCAACACACTCTCAGACAGTGCATTCCAGACCCTAACCACTCGATTGACCCTGTCTCCACCACACTCTCAGACAGTGCATTGCAGTTCCTAACCACTCGATTGACTCTGTCTCCACCACACTCTCAGACAGTGCATTCCAGATCCTAACCACTCGATTGACCCTGTCTCCACCACACTCTCAGACAGTGCATTCCAGACCCAAACTACTCGAATGACCCTGTCTCCCCGACACACTCAGACAGTGCATTCCAGAACCTGACCACTCGATTGACCGTGTCTCCACCACACTCTCAGACAGTGCATTCCAGATCCTAACCACTCGATTGACCCTTTCTCCACCACACTCTCAGACAGTGCATTCCTGATCCTAACCACTCGACTGACCCTGTCTCCACCACACTCTCAGACAGGGCATTGCAGATCCTAACCACTCGATTGATCCTGTCTTCCACCAACAATCTCAGACAGTGCATTCCAGATCCTAACCACTCGATTGACCATGCCTCCACCACACTCTCAGACAATGCGTTCCTGATTCTAACCGCTCGATTGACCCTGTCTCCAACACACTCTCAGACAGTGCATTCCAGATCCTAACCACTCGATTGACCCTGACTCCACCACAATCTCAGGCAGTGCATTCCAGATCGTAACCATTCGATTGACCCTCTCTCCCCCAAACTCTCAGGCAGTGCATTCCAGACCCAAACTACTCGATTGACCCTGTCTCCCCGACACACACAGACAGTGCATTCCAGACCCTAACCACTCGATTGACGCTGTCTCCACCACAGTCTCAGACAGTGCATTCCAGATTGTAACTACTCGATTGACCCTGTCTCCACCACACTCTCAGACAGTGCATTCCAGATCCTAACTACTCGATTGACCCTGTCTCCACCACACTCTCAGACAGTGCATTCCAGATTGTAACTACTCGATTGACCCTGTCTCCACCACACTCTCAGTCAGTCCATTCCAGATCCTAACCACTCGAATGATCCTGCCTCCACCACACTCTCAGACAGTGCATTCCAGATCCTAACCACTCGATTGAACCTGTCTTCCACCAACATTCTCAGACAGTACATTCCAGATCCTTACCAATCGATTGACCCTGTCTCCACCACACTCTCAGACAATTCGTTCCTGATTCTAACCACTCGATAGACCCTTTCTCCCCTACACTCTCAGACGGTGCATTCCAGATCCTAACCACTCGATTGACCCTTTCTCCACCACACTCTCAGACAGTGCATTCCTGATCCTAACTACTCGAATGACCCTGTCTCCACCACACTCTCAGACAGGGCATTGCAGATCCTAACCACTCGATTGACCCTGTCTCCACCACACTCTCAGACAATGCGTTCCTGATTCTAACCGCTCGATAGACCCTGTCTCCCCCATACTCTCAGACAGTGCGTTCCAGATCCTAACCACTCAATTGATCCTGTCTCCAGCACACTCTCAGACAGTGCATTTCAGATCCTAACCACTCGATTGACCCTGTCTCCACCACATTGTCAGACAGTGCATTCCACACCCTAACCACTGAATTGACCCTGTCTCCACCACACTCTCAGACAGTACGTTCCAGATCCTAACCACTCGATTGACGCTGTCTCCACCACACTCTCAGACAATGCATTCCAGATCCTAACTACTCAGTTGACCCTGTCTCCACCACACTCTCAGACAATGCATTCCAGATCCTAACCACTCGATTGACCCTGTCTCCACCACACTCTCAGACAGTGCATTCCAGATCCTAACCACTCCACTGACCCTGTCTCCACCACATTGTCAGACAGTGCATTCCAGACTCTAACCACTGAATTGACCCTGTCTCCACCACACTCTCAGGCAGTGCGTTCCAGATCCTAACCACTCGATTGATCCTGTCTCCACCACACTCTCAGGCAGTGCGTTCCAGATGCTAAACACTCGATTGAACCTGTCTCCACCACACTCTCAGACAGTGCAATCCAGTTCCTAACCACTCGATTGACTCTGTCTCCACCACACTGTCAGACAGTGCATTCCAGATCCTAACTACTCAATTGACCCTGTCTCCACCACACTCTCAGACAGTTCATTCCAGATCATAACCACTCGATTGACCCTGTCTCCGCCACACTATCAGACAGTGCATTCCAGACCCAAACTACTCGAATGACTCTGTCTCCCTGACACACTCAGACAGTGCATTCCAGATCCTAACTACTCAATTGACCCTGTCTCCACCACACTCTCAGACAGTTCATTCCATATCCTAACCACTCAATTGTCCCTTTCTCCAACACACTCTCAGACAGTGCATTCCAGATTGTAACAACTCGATTGACCCTGTCTCCAACACACTCTCAGACAGTGCATTCCAGACCCTAACCACTTGATTGACGCTGTCTACACCACACACTCAGACAGTGCATTCCAGATCCGAACCACTCGATTGATCCTGTCTCCAACACATTCTCAGACAGTGCGTTCCAGATCATAACCACTCGTTTGACCCTGACTCCTCCAAACTCTCAGACAGTGCATTCCAGATCCTAACCACTCGATTGATCCTGTCTTCCACTAACAATCTCAGACAGTACATTCCAGATCCTTACCAATCGATTGACCCTGTCTCCACCACACTCTCAGACAATGCGTTCCTGATTCTAACCACTCGATAGACCCTTTCTCCCCCACACTCTCAGACGGTGCATTCCAGATCCTAACTACTCAATTGACCCTGGCTCCACCACACTCACAAAAAGTGCATTCCAGATCCTAACCACTCGATTGATCCTGTCCCCACCACACTCTCAGTGTATTTCAGATCCTAACGGCTCAATTGATCCTGTCTTCCACCAACAATCTCAGACAGTGCATTCAGGATCCTAACCACTCGATTGACCCTGTCTCCACCACACTCTCAGACAATGCGTTCCTGATTCTAACCGCTCGATAGACCCTGTCTCCCCCATACTCTCAGACGGTGCGTTCCAGATCCTAACCACTCGATTGATCCTGTCTCCAGCACACTCTCAGACATTGCATTCCTGATCCTAACCACTCGATTGACCCTGTCTCCACCACACTCTCAGTGTATTTCAGATCCTAACCACTCGATTGACCCTGTCTCCACCACACTCTCAGACAATGCGTTCCTGATTCTAACCGCTCGATAGACCCTGTCTCCCCCATACTCTCAGACGGTGCGTTCCAGATCCTAACCACTCGATTGCCCTGTCTCCACCACACTCTCAGACAGTGCATTCCAGATCCTAACCACTCAATTGACCCTGTCTCCACCAGACTCTCAGGCAGTGCGTTCCAGATCCTAACCACTCGATTGACCCTGTCTCCAAAAGAATCTCAGACAGTGCATTCCAGATCCTAACCACTCGATCGACCCTGTCTCCAAAACACTCTCAGACAGTGCATTCCAGACCCTAACCACTCACTTGACCCTGTCTCCACCACATTCTCAGGCAGTGTATTCAAGATCCGAACAACTCGATTGATCCTGTCTTCCACCAACAATCTCAGACAGTGCATTCCAGATCCTAACCACTCGATTGACCCTGCCTCCACCACACTCTCAGACAATGCGTTCCTGATTCTAACCGCTCGATAGACCCTGTCTCCCCCATACTCTCAGACGGTGCATTCTAGATCCTAACTACTCGATTGACCCTGTCTCCACCACACTCTCAGACAGTGCATTCTAGATCCTAAGTACTCGATTGACCCTGTCTCCACCACACTCTCAGACGGTACGTTCCAGATCCTAACCACTCGATTGACCGTCTCCACCACACTCTCAGACAATGCGGTCCTGATTCTAACCACTCGATCGACCCTGTCTCCCCCCACTCTCAGACTGTGCGTTCCAGATCCTAACCACTCGATCGACCCTGTCTCCCCCACACTCTCAGACAGTGCATTCCAGATCCTAACCATTAGATTGATCCTGTCTCCACCACACTCTCAGACAGTGCATTCCAGATCCTAACCACTCGATTGACCCTGTCTCCCCCACACTCTCAGACAGTGCATTCCAGATCCTAACCACTCAATTGACCCTGTCTCCACCACATTCTCAGACTGTGAATTCAAGATCTAAACCTCTTGATTGACCCTGTCTGCACCATATTCTCAGACAGTGCATTCCAGAACCTAACCACACGATTGACCCTGTCTCCTCAACACTCTCAGACGGTGCATTCCAGATCCTAACCACTCGATTATTCCTGCCTCCACCACACTCTCAGACAGTGCATTCCAGACTCTAACCACCCGATTGACCCTGTCTCCACCACAATCTCAGATAATGCATTCCAGTTCCTAACCACTCGTTTGACTCTGACTCCACCACACTCTCAGACAGTGCATTCCAGATCCTAATCACTCGTTTGACCTATTTCCACCACACTCACACAGTGCACACTTGACAAAAACTATTCGACAGACCCTGTCTCCACCACACTCTCAGACATTTTATTCAAGATCCTAACCACTCGATTGACCCTGTCTCCACCACACACTCAAACAGGGCATTCCAGACCCTAACTTCCCGATTGACCCTGTCTCCACCACACTCTCCGACAGTGCATTCCAGATCCTAAACTCTTGATTGACCCTGTCTCCACCACACTCTCAGACAGTGCATTCCAGATCCTAACCACTCGATCGTCCCTGTCTCCAACACACTCTCAGACAGTGCATTCCAGATCCTAACTACTTGATTGACACTTTCTCCAACACAATCTCAGACAGTACATTCCAGATCCTAACCACTCAATTGACCCGGTCTCCTCCACACTCTCAGACAGTGCATTCCAGATGCTAATCACTCATTTGACCCTGTCTCCACCACACTCACACAGTGCACACCAGACACAGACTACTCGAAAGACCCTGTCCCCACCAGACTCTCAGACAGTGCATTCCAGATCCTAACCACTCGATTGACCCTGTCTCCACCACGCTCTCAGACAGTGCATTCCTGATCCTAACCACTCGATTGACCCTGTCTCCATCACACTCACAAAAAGTGCATTCCAGATCCTAACCACTCCATTGATCCTGTCCCCACCACACTCTCAGACAGTGCATTCCAGATCCTGACACTCAATTGACCCTGTCTCCACCACACTCTCAGACAGTGCATTCCAGATCCTAACCACTCGATTGATCCTGTCTCCACCACACTCTCAGACAGTGCATTGCAGATCCTAACCACTCGATTGACCCTGTCTCCACCACACTCTCAGACAGTGCATTCCAGATCGTAACCACTCGATTGGCCCTGTCTCCACCACATTCTCAGACAGTGCATTCCAGACCCTAACCACTCGATTGACCCTTTCTCCACCACAATCTCAGACAGTGCATTCCAGACCCTAACCACTCGATTGACCCTGTCTCCACCACACGCAGACAATGCATTCCAGATCGTAACCTTTCGATTGACCCTGTCTCCCCCACACTCTCAGACAGTGTATTCCAGATCCTAACCACTCGATGGACCCTGTCTCCACCATGCTTTCAGACAGTGCATTCCAGATCCTAACTACTCAATTGACCCTGTCTCCACCACACTCTCAGACAGTGCATTCCAGATCCTAATCACTCGTTTGACCCTGTCTCCACCACACTCTCAGACATTGCATTCCGGATCCTAATCACTCGTTTGACCCTGTCTCTACCACACTCTCAGTGTATTTCAGATCCTAACCAATCATTTGACCCTGTCTCCCCGACACTCTCAGGCTGTGCGTTCCAGATCCTAACCACTCGATAGACCCAGTCTCCACCACACTCTCAGACAATGCGATCCTGATTCTAACCAATCGATTGACCCTGTCTCCCCCACACTCTCAGACAATGCGATCCTGATTCTAACCACTCGTTTGATCCTGTCTCCAGCACACGCTCAGACAGTGCGTTCCAGATCCTAACCACTCGATTGATCCTGTCTCCACCACAATCTCAGATAATGCATTCCAGTTCCTAACCACTCGTTTGACTCTGACTCCACCACACTCTCAGACAGTGCATTCCAGATCCTAATCACTCGTTTGACCTATCTCCACCACACTCACACAGTGCACACTTGACAAAAACTATTCGACAGACCCTCTCTCCACCACACTCTCGGACATTTTATTCAAGATCCTAACCACTCGATTGACCCTGTCTCCACCACACACTCAAACAGGGCATTCCAGACCCTAACTTCCCGATTGACCCTGTCTCCACCACACTCTCCGACAGTGCATTCCAGATCCTAAACTCTTGATTGACCCTGTCTCCACCACACTCTCTGTGTATTTCAGATCCTAACCACTCAATTGACCCGGTCTCCTCCACACTCTCAGACAGTGCATTCCAGATCCTAACCACTCGATCGTCCCTGTCTCCAACACACTCTCAGACAGTGCATTCCAGACCCTAACCACTCGATTGACCCTGTCTCCACCACATTCTCAGACAGTGCATTCAAGATCCTAACCACTCGATTGACCCTGTCTCCACCACATTCTCAGACAGTGCATTCCAGATCCTAACCACTCGATTGACCCTGTCTCCACCACATTCTCAGACAGTGCATTCCAGATCCTAACCACTCGATTGACCCTGTCTCCACCACATTCTCAGACAGTGCATTCAAGATCCTAACCACTCGATTGACCCTGTCTCCACCACATTCTCAGACAGTGCATTCCAGATCCTAACCACTCGATTGACCCTGTCTCCACCACATTCTCAGACAGTGCATTCAAGATCCTAACCACCCGATTGACCCTTTCTCCACCACACTCTCTGACAGTGCATTTCTGACTCTAACCACCAGATTGACCCTGTCTCCCCCACACTCTCAGATAGTGCATTCCTGACTCTAACCACCAGATTGACCCTTTCTCCACCACACTCTCAGACAGTGCATTCCAGATCCTAATCACTTGTTTGACCCTGTCTCCACCACAGTCTCAGACAGTGCATTCCAGATCCTAATCACTCGTTTCACCCTGTCTCCACCACACTCACACAGTGCACTTCAGACACAAATTACTCGATAGACCCTCTCTCCACCACACTCTCAGACATTGCATTCAAGATCCTAACCTCTTGATTGACCCTGTCTCTACCACACTCAGACAATGCATTCCTGACCCTAACCACTCGATTTACCCTGTATCCACCACACTCTCAGACAATGCGTTCCTGATTCCAACCACTCGATGGACCCTTTCTCCCCCACACTCTCAGACTGTGCGTTCCAATCCTAACCAATCGATTGACCCTGTCTCCACCACACTCTCAGACAATGCGTTCCTGATTCTAACCACTCGATTGACCTTGTCTCCACAACACTCTGAGATGGTGCGTTCCAGATCCTAACCACTCGATTGATCCTGTCTCCACCACACTCTCAGACAGTGCATTCCAGATCATAACTACTCGATTGACCCTGTCTCCACCACACTCTCAGAGAGTGCATTGCAGATCCTAACCACTCGATTGATCCTGCCTTCCACCAACAAACTCAGACAGTGCATTCCAGATCGTAACCACTCGATTGACCCTATCACCACCACACTCTCAGACAGTGCATTCCAGACCCAAACTACTCGATTGACCCTGTCTCCCCGGCACACTCAGATAGTGCATTTCAGATCCTAACCACTCAATTGCCCTGTCTCCACCGCACTCTCAGACAGTGCATTCCATTTCCTAACTACTCGATTGCCACTTTCTCCACCACAATCTCAGACAGTATATTCCAGATCCTAAACACTCAGTTGACCCTGTCTCCACCAGACTCTCAGACAGTGCATTCCAGATCCTAACCATTCAATTGACCCTGTCTCCACCACATTCTAAGACAGTGCATTCCAGATCCTAATCACTCGTTTGACCCTGTCTCCACCACACTCTCAGACAGTGCATTACAGATCCTAAGCTCTTGACTGACCCTGTCTCCACCACACTCTCAGTGAATTTCAGATCCTAACTACTCGATCGACCCAGTCTCCACCACACTCAGACAATGCATTCCAGACCCTAAACACTCAATTGACCCTGTCTCCACCACACTCTCAGTGCATTTCAGATCCTAAACACTCAATTGACCCTGTCTCCCCGACACACTCAGACAATGCATTCCAGATCCTAACCACTCTATTGATCCTGTCTCCACCACACTCTCGACAGTGCTTTCCAGATTGTAACCACTCGATTGACCCTGTCTCCACCACACTCTCAGACAGTGCATTCCAAATCCTAACCACTCGATTGATCCTGTCTCCACCACACTCTCAGACAGTGCATTCCAGACCCAAACTACTCGAATGACCCTGTCTCCCCGACACACTCAGACAGTGCATTCCAGAACCTTACCACTCGATTGACCGTGTCTCCACCACACTCTCAGACTGTGCATTCCAGATCCTAACCACTCGATTGACCCTGTCTCCACCACACTCACAAAAAGTGCATTCCAGATCCTAACGACTCGATTGATCCTGTCCCCACCACACTCTCAGTGCATTTCAGATCCTAACCACTCAATTGCCCTGTCTCCACCGCACTCTCAGACAGTGCATTCCATTTCCTAACTACTCAATTGACCCTGTCTCTACCACTCTCAGACAGTGCATTCCAGAACCTAACCACCCGATTGACCCTGTCTCGACCACACTCTCAGACAGTGCATTCCAGATCGTAACCACTCGATTGAACCTGTCTCCCCCACACTCTCAGACAGTGCATTCCAGATCCGAACCACTCGATTGACCCTTTCTCCACCACACTCTCAGACAGTGCATTCCAGATCCTAACCACTCGATTGACCCTGTCTCCGCCACACTCTCAGACAGTGCATTCCAGATTCGAACCACTCGATAGACCCTGTCTCCCCCACACTCTCAGACGGTGCGTTCCAGATCCTAACCACTCGATAGACCCTGTCTCCCCCACACTCTCAGACAGTGCATTCCACATCCTAATCACTCGATTGACCCTGTCCCCGCCACCCTCACAGACAGTGCATTCCAGACACAAACTACTCGAAAGACCCTGTCCCCACCACACTCTCAGACAGTGCATTCCAGATCCTAACCTCTTGATTGACCCTGTCTCCACCACACTCACACAGTGCACACCAGACACAAACTACTCGAAAGACCCTGTCCCCACCACACTCTCAGACAGTGCATTCCAGATCCTAACCTCTTGATTGACCCTGTCTCCACCACACTCTTAGTGTATTTCAGATCCTAACTACTCGATCGACCCTGTCTCCACCATACTCAGACAATGCATTCCAGACCCTAACGACTCGATTGACCCTGTCTCCACCACACTCTCAGACAGTGCATTCCAGACCCAAACTACTTGATTGACCCTGTCTCCCTGACAGACTCAGACAGTGCATTCCAAATCCTAAACTCTCGATTGATCCTGTCTCCACCACACTCACAGACAGTGCATTCCAGATCCTAACCACTCGATTGACCCTGTCTCCACCACACTCACAAAAAGTGCATTCCAGATCCTAACGACTCGATTGATCCTGTCCCCACCACACTCTCAGTGCATTTCAGATCCTAACCACTCAATTGCCCTGTCTCCACCGCACTCTCAGACAGTGCATTCCATTTCCTAACTACTCGATTGCCACTTTCTCCACCACAATCTCAGACAGTATATTCCAGATCCTAAACACTCAGTTGACCCTGTCTCCACCAGACTCTCAGACAGTGCATTCCAGATCCTAACCATTCAATTGACCCTGTCTCCACCACATTCTAAGACAGTGCATTCCAGATCCTAATCACTCGTTTGATCCTGTCTCCACCACACTCTCAGACAGTGCATTACAGATCCTAAGCTCTTGACTGACCCTGTCTCCACCACACTCTCAGTGAATTTCAGATCCTAACTACTCGATCGACCCTGTCTCCACCACACTCAGACAATGCATTCCAGACCCTAAACACTCAATTGGCCCTGTCTCCACCACACTCTCAGTGCATTTCAGATCCTAAACACTCAATTGACCCTGTCTCCCCGACACACTCAGACAATGCATTCCAGATCCTAACCACTCTATTGATCCTGTCTCCACCACACTCTCAGACAGTGCTTTCCAGATTGTAACCACTCGATTGACCCTGTCTCCACCACAATCTCAGACAGTGCATTCCAGATCATATCCACTCGTTTGTCCCTGTCTCCCCCACACTCTCAGACAGTGTATTCCAGACCCAAACTACTCGATTGACCCTGTCTCCCCGACAGACTCAGACAGTGCATTCCAGACCCTAACCACTCATTTGACCCTGTCTCCACCACACTCTCAGACAGTGCATTCCAGATCCTAACTACTCGATTGGCACTTTCTCCACCACAATCTCAGACAGTACATTCCAGATCCTAACCATTCAGTTGACACTGTCTCCACCACACGCTCAGACACTGCATTCCAGATCCTAACCACTTGATTGAATCTATCTCCACCACACTCTCAGACAGTGCGTTCCAGTCCCTAACCACCCGATTGACCCTGTCTCCACCACACTCTCAGACAGTGCATACCAGACCCAAACTACTCGATTGACCCTCTCTCCCCGACAAACTCAGACAGTGCATTCCAGATCCTAACTACTCGATTGACCCTGTCTCCACCAGACTCTCAGACAGTGCATTCCAGATCCTAACCATTCAATTGACCCTGTCTCCACCACACTCTCAGACAGTGTATTCAAGATCCGAACCACTCAATTGACCCTGTCTCCACCACATTCTCAGACAGTGCATTCCAGATCGTAACTACTCAATTGACCCTGTCTCCACCACTCTCAGACAGTGCATTCCGGAACCTAACCACCCGATTGACCCTGTCTCGACCACACTCTCAGACAGTGCATTCCAGATCCTAACCACTCGATTGACCCTGTCTCCGCCACACTCTCAGACAGTGCATTCCAGATTCGAACCACTCGATAGACACTGTCTCCACCACACTCTCAGACAGTGCGTGCCAGATCCTAACCACTCGATTGACCCTGTCTCCACCACACTCTCAGACGGTGCGTTCCAGATCCTAACCACTCGATAGACCCTGTCTCCCCCACACTCTCAGACAGTGCATTCCACATCCTAATCACTCGATTGACCCTGTCTCCGCCACCCTCACAGACAGTGCATTCCAGATGCTAATCACTCGTTTGACCCCGTCTCCACCACACTCACACAGTGCACACCAGACACAAACTACTCGAAAGACCCTGTCCCCACCACACTCTCAGACAATGCATTCCAGATCCTAACCTCTTGATTGACCCCGTCTCCACCACACTCTTAGTGTATTTCAGATCCTAACTACTCGATCGACCCTGTCTCCACCATTCTCAGACAATGCATTCCAGACCCTAACGACTCGATTGACCCTGTCTCCACCACAATCTCAGACAGTGCATTCCAGACCCAAACTACTCGATTGACCCTGTCCCCCTGACAGACTCAGACAGTGCATTCCAGAACCCAACCACTCGATTGACCCTGTCTCCACCACACTCTCAGACACTGCGTTCCAGATCCTAACCACTCGATTGACCCTGTCTCCATCACACTCACAAAAAGTGCATTCCAGATCCTAACCACTCCATTGATCCTGTCCCCACCACACTCTCAGACAGTGCATTCCAGATCCTGACACTCAATTGACCCTGTCTCCACCACACTCTCAGACAGTGCATTCCAGATCCTAACCACTCGATTGATCCTGTCTCCACCACACTCTCAGACAGTGCATTCCAGATCGTAACCACTCGATTGACCCTGTCTCCACCACATTCTCAGACAGTGCATTCCAGACCCTAACCACTCGATTGACCCTTTCTCCACCACAATCTCAGACAGTGCATTCCAGACCCTAACCACTCGATTGACCCTGTCTCCACCACACTCTCAGACATTGCATTCCGGATCCTAATCACTCGTTTGACCCTGTCTCTACCACACTCTCAGTGTATTTCAGATCCTAACCAATCATTTGACCCTGTCTCCCCGACACTCTCAGGCTGTGCGTTCCAGATCCTAACCACTCGATAGACCCAGTCTCCACCACACTCTCAGACAATGCGATCCTGATTCTAACCAATCGATTGACCCTGTCTCCCCCACACTCTCAGACAATGCGATCCTGATTCTAACCACTCGTTTGATCCTGTCTCCAGCACACGCTCAGACAGTGCGTTCCAGATCCTAACCACTCGATTGATCCTGTCTCCACCACAATCTCAGATAATGCATTCCAGTTCCTAACCACTCGTTTGACTCTGACTCCACCACACTCTCAGACAGTGCATTCCAGATCCTAATCACTCGTTTGACCTATCTCCACCACACTCACACAGTGCACACTTGACAAAAACTATTCGACAGACCCTCTCTCCACCACACTCTCGGACATTTTATTCAAGATCCTAACCACTCGATTGACCCTGTCTCCACCACACACTCAAACAGGGCATTCCAGACCCTAACTTCCCGATTGACCCTGTCTCCACCACACTCTCCGACAGTGCATTCCAGATCCTAAACTCTTGATTGACCCTGTCTCCACCACACTCTCTGTGTATTTCAGATCCTAACCACTCAATTGACCCGGTCTCCTCCACACTCTCAGACAGTGCATTCCAGATCCTAACCACTCGATCGTCCCTGTCTCCAACACACTCTCAGACAGTGCATTCCAGACCCTAACCACTCGATTGACCCTGTCTCCACCACACTCTCAGACAGTGCATTCAAGATCCTAACCACTCGATTGACCCTGTCTCCACCACATTCTCAGACAGTGCATTCCAGATCCTAACCACTCGATTGACCCTGTCTCCACCACATTCTCAGACAGTGCATTCCAGATCCTAACCACTCGATTGACCCTGTCTCCACCACATTCTCAGACAGTGCATTCAAGATCCTAACCACTCGATTGACCCTGTCTCCACCACATTCTCAGACAGTGCATTCCAGATCCTAACCACTCGATTGACCCTGTCTCCACCACATTCTCAGACAGTGCATTCAAGATCCTAACCACCCGATTGACCCTTTCTCCACCACACTCTCTGACAGTGCATTTCTGACTCTAACCACCAGATTGACCCTGTCTCCCCCACACTCTCAGATAGTGCATTCCTGACTCTAACCACCAGATTGACCCTTTCTCCACCACACTCTCAGACAGTGCATTCCAGATCCTAATCACTTGTTTGACCCTGTCTCCACCACAGTCTCAGACAGTGCATTCCAGATCCTAATCACTCGTTTCACCCTGTCTCCACCACACTCACACAGTGCACTTCAGACACAAATTACTCGATAGACCCTCTCTCCACCACACTCTCAGACATTGCATTCAAGATCCTAACCTCTTGATTGACCCTGTCTCTACCACACTCAGACAATGCATTCCTGACCCTAACCACTCGATTTACCCTGTATCCACCACACTCTCAGACAATGCGTTCCTGATTCCAACCACTCGATGGACCCTTTCTCCCCCACACTCTCAGACTGTGCGTTCCAATCCTAACCAATCGATTGACCCTGTCTCCACCACACTCTCAGACAATGCGTTCCTGATTCTAACCACTCGATTGACCTTGTCTCCACAACACTCTGAGATGGTGCGTTCCAGATCCTAACCACTCGATTGATCCTGTCTCCACCACACTCTCAGACAGTGCATTCCAGATCATAACTACTCGATTGACCCTGTCTCCACCACACTCTCAGAGAGTGCATTGCAGATCCTAACCACTCGATTGATCCTGCCTTCCACCAACAAACTCAGACAGTGCATTCCAGATCGTAACCACTCGATTGACCCTATCACCACCACACTCTCAGACAGTGCATTCCAGACCCAAACTACTCGATTGACCCTGTCTCCCCGGCACACTCAGATAGTGCATTTCAGATCCTAACCACTCAATTGCCCTGTCTCCACCGCACTCTCAGACAGTGCATTCCATTTCCTAACTACTCGATTGCCACTTTCTCCACCACAATCTCAGACAGTATATTCCAGATCCTAAACACTCAGTTGACCCTGTCTCCACCAGACTCTCAGACAGTGCATTCCAGATCCTAACCATTCAATTGACCCTGTCTCCACCACATTCTAAGACAGTGCATTCCAGATCCTAATCACTCGTTTGACCCTGTCTCCACCACACTCTCAGACAGTGCATTACAGATCCTAAGCTCTTGACTGACCCTGTCTCCACCACACTCTCAGTGAATTTCAGATCCTAACTACTCGATCGACCCAGTCTCCACCACACTCAGACAATGCATTCCAGACCCTAAACACTCAATTGACCCTGTCTCCACCACACTCTCAGTGCATTTCAGATCCTAAACACTCAATTGACCCTGTCTCCCCGACACACTCAGACAATGCATTCCAGATCCTAACCACTCTATTGATCCTGTCTCCACCACACTCTCGACAGTGCTTTCCAGATTGTAACCACTCGATTGACCCTGTCTCCACCACACTCTCAGACAGTGCATTCCAAATCCTAACCACTCGATTGATCCTGTCTCCACCACACTCTCAGACAGTGCATTCCAGACCCAAACTACTCGAATGACCCTGTCTCCCCGACACACTCAGACAGTGCATTCCAGAACCTTACCACTCGATTGACCGTGTCTCCACCACACTCTCAGACTGTGCATTCCAGATCCTAACCACTCGATTGACCCTGTCTCCACCACACTCACAAAAAGTGCATTCCAGATCCTAACGACTCGATTGATCCTGTCCCCACCACACTCTCAGTGCATTTCAGATCCTAACCACTCAATTGCCCTGTCTCCACCGCACTCTCAGACAGTGCATTCCATTTCCTAACTACTCAATTGACCCTGTCTCTACCACTCTCAGACAGTGCATTCCAGAACCTAACCACCCGATTGACCCTGTCTCGACCACACTCTCAGACAGTGCATTCCAGATCGTAACCACTCGATTGAACCTGTCTCCCCCACACTCTCAGACAGTGCATTCCAGATCCGAACCACTCGATTGACCCTTTCTCCACCACACTCTCAGACAGTGCATTCCAGATCCTAACCACTCGATTGACCCTGTCTCCGCCACACTCTCAGACAGTGCATTCCAGATTCGAACCACTCGATAGACCCTGTCTCCCCCACACTCTCAGACGGTGCGTTCCAGATCCTAACCACTCGATAGACCCTGTCTCCCCCACACTCTCAGACAGTGCATTCCACATCCTAATCACTCGATTGACCCTGTCCCCGCCACCCTCACAGACAGTGCATTCCAGACACAAACTACTCGAAAGACCCTGTCCCCACCACACTCTCAGACAGTGCATTCCAGATCCTAACCTCTTGATTGACCCTGTCTCCACCACACTCACACAGTGCACACCAGACACAAACTACTCGAAAGACCCTGTCCCCACCACACTCTCAGACAGTGCATTCCAGATCCTAACCTCTTGATTGACCCTGTCTCCACCACACTCTTAGTGTATTTCAGATCCTAACTACTCGATCGACCCTGTCTCCACCATACTCAGACAATGCATTCCAGACCCTAACGACTCGATTGACCCTGTCTCCACCACACTCTCAGACAGTGCATTCCAGACCCAAACTACTTGATTGACCCTGTCTCCCTGACAGACTCAGACAGTGCATTCCAAATCCTAAACTCTCGATTGATCCTGTCTCCACCACACTCACAGACAGTGCATTCCAGATCCTAACCACTCGATTGACCCTGTCTCCACCACACTCACAAAAAGTGCATTCCAGATCCTAACGACTCGATTGATCCTGTCCCCACCACACTCTCAGTGCATTTCAGATCCTAACCACTCAATTGCCCTGTCTCCACCGCACTCTCAGACAGTGCATTCCATTTCCTAACTACTCGATTGCCACTTTCTCCACCACAATCTCAGACAGTATATTCCAGATCCTAAACACTCAGTTGACCCTGTCTCCACCAGACTCTCAGACAGTGCATTCCAGATCCTAACCATTCAATTGACCCTGTCTCCACCACATTCTAAGACAGTGCATTCCAGATCCTAATCACTCGTTTGATCCTGTCTCCACCACACTCTCAGACAGTGCATTACAGATCCTAAGCTCTTGACTGACCCTGTCTCCACCACACTCTCAGTGAATTTCAGATCCTAACTACTCGATCGACCCTGTCTCCACCACACTCAGACAATGCATTCCAGACCCTAAACACTCAATTGGCCCTGTCTCCACCACACTCTCAGTGCATTTCAGATCCTAAACACTCAATTGACCCTGTCTCCCCGACACACTCAGACAATGCATTCCAGATCCTAACCACTCTATTGATCCTGTCTCCACCACACTCTCAGACAGTGCTTTCCAGATTGTAACCACTCGATTGACCCTGTCTCCACCACAATCTCAGACAGTGCATTCCAGATCATATCCACTCGTTTGTCCCTGTCTCCCCCACACTCTCAGACAGTGTATTCCAGACCCAAACTACTCGATTGACCCTGTCTCCCCGACAGACTCAGACAGTGCATTCCAGACCCTAACCACTCATTTGACCCTGTCTCCACCACACTCTCAGACAGTGCATTCCAGATCCTAACTACTCGATTGGCACTTTCTCCACCACAATCTCAGACAGTACATTCCAGATCCTAACCATTCAGTTGACACTGTCTCCACCACACGCTCAGACACTGCATTCCAGATCCTAACCACTTGATTGAATCTATCTCCACCACACTCTCAGACAGTGCGTTCCAGTCCCTAACCACCCGATTGACCCTGTCTCCACCACACTCTCAGACAGTGCATACCAGACCCAAACTACTCGATTGACCCTCTCTCCCCGACAAACTCAGACAGTGCATTCCAGATCCTAACTACTCGATTGACCCTGTCTCCACCAGACTCTCAGACAGTGCATTCCAGATCCTAACCATTCAATTGACCCTGTCTCCACCACACTCTCAGACAGTGTATTCAAGATCCGAACCACTCAATTGACCCTGTCTCCACCACATTCTCAGACAGTGCATTCCAGATCGTAACTACTCAATTGACCCTGTCTCCACCACTCTCAGACAGTGCATTCCGGAACCTAACCACCCGATTGACCCTGTCTCGACCACACTCTCAGACAGTGCATTCCAGATCCTAACCACTCGATTGACCCTGTCTCCGCCACACTCTCAGACAGTGCATTCCAGATTCGAACCACTCGATAGACACTGTCTCCACCACACTCTCAGACAGTGCGTGCCAGATCCTAACCACTCGATTGACCCTGTCTCCACCACACTCTCAGACGGTGCGTTCCAGATCCTAACCACTCGATAGACCCTGTCTCCCCCACACTCTCAGACAGTGCATTCCACATCCTAATCACTCGATTGACCCTGTCTCCGCCACCCTCACAGACAGTGCATTCCAGATGCTAATCACTCGTTTGACCCCGTCTCCACCACACTCACACAGTGCACACCAGACACAAACTACTCGAAAGACCCTGTCCCCACCACACTCTCAGACAATGCATTCCAGATCCTAACCTCTTGATTGACCCCGTCTCCACCACACTCTTAGTGTATTTCAGATCCTAACTACTCGATCGACCCTGTCTCCACCATTCTCAGACAATGCATTCCAGACCCTAACGACTCGATTGACCCTGTCTCCACCACAATCTCAGACAGTGCATTCCAGACCCAAACTACTCGATTGACCCTGTCCCCCTGACAGACTCAGACAGTGCATTCCAGAACCCAACCACTCGATTGACCCTGTCTCCACCACACTCTCAGACACTGCGTTCCAGATCCTAACCACTCGATTGACCCTGTCTCCATCACACTCACAAAAAGTGCATTCCAGATCCTAACCACTCCATTGATCCTGTCCCCACCACACTCTCAGACAGTGCATTCCAGATCCTGACACTCAATTGACCCTGTCTCCACCACACTCTCAGACAGTGCATTCCAGATCCTAACCACTCGATTGATCCTGTCTCCACCACACTCTCAGACAGTGCATTGCAGATCCTAACCACTCGATTGACCCTGTCTCCACCACACTCTCAGACAGTGCATTCCAGATCGTAACCACTCGATTGACCCTGTCTCCACCACATTCTCAGACAGTGCATTCCAGACCCTAACCACTCGATTGACCCTTTCTCCACCACAATCTCAGACAGTGCATTCCAGACCCTAACCACTCGATTGACCCTGTCTCCACCACACGCAGACAATGCATTCCAGATCGTAACCATTCGATTGACCCTGTCTCCCCCACACTCTCAGACAGTGTATTCCAGATCCTAACCACTCGATTGACCCTGTCTCCACCATGCTTTCAGACAGTGCATTCCAGATCCTAACTACTCAATTGACCCTGTCTCCACCACACTCTCAGACAGTGCATTCCAGATCCTAATCACTCGTTTGACCCTGTCTCCACCACACTCTCAGACATTGCATTCCGGATCCTAATCACTCGTTTGACCCTGTCTCTACCACACTCTCAGTGTATTTCAGATCCTAACCAATCGATTGACCCTGTCTCCCCGACACTCTCAGGCTGTGCGTTCCAGATCCTAACCACTCGATAGACCCAGTCTCCACCACACTCTCAGACAATGCGATCCTGATTCTAACCAATCGATTGACCCTGTCTCCCCCACACTCTCAGACAATGCGATCCTGATTCTAACCACTCGTTTGATCCTGTCTCCAGCACACGCTCAGACAGTGCGTTCCAGATCCTAACCACTCGATTGATCCTGTCTCCACCACAAACTCAGATAATGCATTCCAGTTCTTAACCACTCGTTTGACTCTGACTCCACCACACTCTCAGACAGTGCATTCCAGATCCTAATCACTCGTTTGACCTATCTCCACCACACTCACACAGTGCACACTTGACAAAAACTATTCGACAGACCCTGTCTCCATCACACTCTCAGACATTTTATTCAAGATCCTAACCACTCGATTGACCCTGTCTCCACCACACACTCAAACAGGGCATTCCAGACCCTAACTTCCCGATTGACCCTGTCTCCACCACACTCTCCGACAGTGCATTCCAGATCCTAAACTCTTGATTGACCCTGTCTCCACCACACTCTCTGTGTATTTCAGATCCTAACCACTCAATTGACCCGGTCTCCTCCACACTCTCAGACAGTGCATTCCAGATCCTAACCACTCGATCGTCCCTGTCTCCAACACACTCTCAGACAGTGCATTCCAGAGGCTAACCACCCGATTGACCCTTTCTCCACCACACTCTCAGACAGTGCATTTCTGACTCTAACCACCAGATTGACCCTGTCTCCCCCACACTCTCAGATAGTGCATTCCTGACTCTAACCACCAGATTGACCCTGTCTCCACCACACTCTCAGACAGTGCATTCCAGATCCTAACCACTCGATTGATCCTGTCTCCATCACACTCTCAGTGTATTTCAGATCCTAACCACTCGATTGACACTGTCTCCACCACACTCTCAGACTGTGCATTCCAGACCCTAACCACTCAATTGACCCTGTCTCCACCACACTCTCAGACAGTGCATTCCAGATCCTAACTACTTGATTGACCCTCTCTCCACCATACTCTCAGACAATGCATTCCAGATCCTAACCACTCGATTGACCCTGTCTCCAACACAATCTCAGACGGTGCGTTCCGGACCCTAACCACTCGATTGACGCTGTCTCCACCACACTCTCAGACAAAGCATTCCAGATCTAACCACTCTATTGACCCTGTCTCCCCCACACTCTCAGACAGGACATTGCAGATCCTAACCACCCGATTGATACTGTCTTCCACCAACAATCTCAGACAGTGCTTTCCAGGTCCTAACCACTCGATTGACACTGTCTCCCCCAGACTCTCAGACAATGCTTTCCAGATCCTAACCACTCGTTGGACCCTGTCTCCACCACGCTTTCAGACATTGCATTCCAGATCCTAACTACTCAATTGACCCTGTCTCCACCACAGTCTCAGACAGTGCATTCCAGATGCTAACCACTCGTTTGACCCTGTCTCCACCACACTCACACAGTGCACACCAGACACAGACTACTCGAAAGACCCTGTCCCCACCAGACTCTCAGACAGTGCATTCCAGATCCTAACCACTCGATTGACCCTGTCTCCACCACACTCTCAGACAGTGCATTCCTGATCCTAACCACTCGATTGACCCTGTCTCCATCACACTCACAAAAAGTGCATTCCAGATCCTAACCACTCCATTGATCCTGTCCCCACCACACTCTCAGACAGTGCATTCCAGACCCTGACACTCAATTGACCCTGTCTCCACCACACTCTGAGACAGTGCATTCCAGATCCTAACCACTCGATTGATCATGTCTCCACCACACTCTCAGACAGTGCATTGCAGATCCTAACCACTCGATTGACCCTGTCTCCACCACACTCTCAGACAGTGCATTCCAGATCGTAACCACTCGATTGACCCTGTCTCCACCACATTCTCAGACAGTGCATTCCAGACCCTAACCACTCGATTGACCCTTTCTCCACCACAATCTCAGACAGTGCATTCCAGACCCTAACCACTCGATTGACCCTGTCTCCACCACACGCAGACAATGCATTCCAGATCGTAACCATTCGATTGACCCTGTCTCCCCCACACTCTCAGACAGTGTATTCCAGATCCTAACCACTCGATTGACCCTGTCTCCACCATGCTTTCAGACAGTGCATTCCAGATCCTAACTACTCAATTGACCCTGTCTCCACCACACTCTCAGACAGTGCATTCCAGATCCTAATCACCCGTTTGACCCTGTCTCCACCACACTCTCAGACATTGCATTCCGGATCCTAATCACTCGTTTGACCCTGTCTCTACCACACTCTCAGTGTATTTCAGATCCTAACCAATCGATTGACCCTGTCTCCCCGACACTCTCAGGCTGTGCGTTCCAGACCCTAACCACTCGATAGACCCAGTCTCCACCACACTCTCAGACAATGCGATCCTGATTCTAACCAATCGATTGACCCTGTCTCCCCCACACTCTCAGACAATGCGATCCTGATTCTAACCACTCGTTTGATCCTGTCTCCAGCACACGCTCAGACAGTGCGTTCCAGATCCTAACCACTCGATTGATCCTGTCTCCCCCACACTCTCAGACAGTGCATTCCAGATCGTAACTTCTCGATTGACCCTGTCTCCACCACACTCTCAGACAGTGCATTCTAGATCCTAACTACTCGATTGACCCTGTCTCCACCACACTCTCAGACAGTGCATTCTAGATCCTAACTACTCGATTGACCCTGTCTCCACCACACTCTCAGACGGTACGTTCCAGATCCTAACCACTCGATTGACCGTCTCCACCACACTCTCAGACAATGCGGTCCTGATTCTAACCACTCGATCGACCCTGTCTCACCCCACTCTCAGACTGTGCATTCCAGATCCTAACCACTCGATCGACCCTGTCTCCCCCACACTCTCAGACAGTGCATTCCAGATCCTAACCACTCGATTGACCCTGTCTCCCCCACACTCTCAGACAGTGCATTCCAGATCCTAACCACTCGATTGACCCTGTCTCCAACACACTCACAAAAAGTGCATTCCAGATCCTAACCACTCAATTGACCCTGTCTCCACCACATTCTCAGACTGTGCAATCCAGACCCTAACCACTCAATTGACCCTGTCTCCACCACACTCTCAGACAGTGCATTCCAGGTCCTAACTACTCGATTGACACTTTCTCCACCACAATCTCAGACAGTACATCCCTGATCCTAACCACTCAATTGACCATGTCTCCACCACATTCTCAGACTGTGAATTCAAGATCTAAACCTCTTGATTGACCCTGTCTGCACAATATTCTCAGACAGTGCATTCCAGAACCTAACCACACGATTGACCCTGTCTCCTCAACACTCTCAGACGGTGCATTCCAGATCCAAACCACTCGATTATTCCTGCCTCCACCACACTCTCAGACAGTGCATTCCAGACTCTAACCACCCGATTGACCCTGTCTCCACCACAATCTCAGATAATGCATTCCAGTTCCTAACCACTCGTTTGACTCTGACTCCACCACACTCTCAGACAGTGCATTCCAGATCCTAATCACTCGTTTGACCTATTTCCACCACACTCATACAGTGCACACTTGACAAAAACTATTCGACAGACCCTGTCTCCACCACACTCTCAGACATTTTATTCAAGATCCTAACCACTCGATTGACCCTGTCTCCACCACACACTCAAACAGGGCATTCCAGACCCTAACTTCCCGATTGACCCTGTCTCCACCACACTCTCCGACAGTGCATTCCAGATCCTAACCACTCAATTGACCCTGTCTCCACCACACTCTCAGACAGTGCATTCCAGATCCTAACTACTTGATTGACACTTTCTCCAACACAATCTCAGACAGTACATTCCAGATCCTAACCACTCAATTGACCCTGTCTCCACCACACTCTCAGACAGTGCATTCCAGATCCTAACTACTTGATTGACCCTCTCTCCACCATACTCTCAGACAATGCATTCCAGATCCTAACCGCTCGATTGACCCTGTCTCCAACACAATCTCAGACGGTGCATTCCAGACCCAAACAACTCGATTGACCCTGTCTCCCCGACACACTCAGATAGTGCATTCCAGATCCTAACCACTCGATTAACCCTGTCTCCACCACACTCTCAGATGGTGCGTTCCAGATCCCAACCACTCGATTGATCCTGTCTCCACCACACTCTCAGACAGTGCCTTCCAGATCCTAACCACTCGATTGACCCTGTCTCCGCCACACTCTCAGACAGTGCATTCCAGATCATAACTACTCGATTGACCCTGTCTCTCCCACACTCTCAGACAGTGCATTCCACATCCTAACCACTCAATTGACCCTGTCTCCACCACACTCTCAGACAGTGCATTCCAGATCCTAACTACTCTATTGTCCCTTTCTCCACCACACTCTCAGACAGTGCATTCCAGCTCCTACCCACTCAATTGACCCTGTCTCCCCGACACACTCAGACAGTGCATTCCAGATCCTAACCACTGGATTCACCGTCTCCACCACACTCTCAGACAGTGCATTGCAGATCCTAACCACTCGATTGACCCTGTCTCCACCACACTCTCAGACAGTGCATTCCAGATCGTAACCACTTGATTGACCCTGTCTCCACCACATTCTCAGACAGTGCATTCCAGACCCTAACCACTCGATTGACCCTGTCTCCACCACAATCTCAGACAGTGCATTCCAGACCCTAACCACTGGATTGACCCTGTCTCCACCACACGCAGACAATGCAGTCCAGATCGTAACCATTCGATTGACCCTTTCTCCCCTACACTCTCAGACAGTGTATTCCAGATCCTAACCACTCGATTGACCCTGTCTCCACCACACTCTCAGACAGTGCATTCCAGATCCTAATCACTCGTTTGACCCTGTCTCCACCACACTCTCAGTGTATTTCAGATCCTAACCACTCGATAGACCCAGTCTCCACCACACTCTCAGACAATGCGATCCTGATTCTAACCAATCGATTGACCCTGTCTCCCCCACACTCTCAGACAATGCGATCCTGATCCTAACCACTCGATTGATCCTGTCTCCCCCACACTCTCAGACAGTGCATTCCAGATCGTAACTTCTCGATTGACCCTGTCTCCACCACACTCTCAGACAGTGCATTCTAGATCCTAACTACTCGATTGACCCTGTCTCCACCACACTCTCAGACAGTGCATTCTAGATCCTAACTACTCGATTGACCCTGTCTCCACCACACTCTCAGACGGTACGTTCCATATCCTAACCACTCGATTGACCGTCTCCACCACACTCTCAGACAATGCGGTCCTGATTCTAACCACTCGATCGACCCTGTCTCCCCCCACTCTCAGACTGTGCGTTCCAGATCCTAACCACTCGATCGACCCTGTCTCCCCCACACTCTCAGACAGTGCATTCCAGATCCTCACCATTAGATTGATCCTGTCTCCACCACACTCTCAGACAGTGCATGCCAGTTCTAATCACTCGTTTGACCCTGTCTACACCACACACTCAGACAGTGCATTCCAGACCTTAACAGCTCGATAGATCCTGTCTTTACCACACTCTCAGACAGTGCATTCCAAATCGTAACCACTCGATTGACCCTGTCTCCACCACACTCTCAGACAGTGCATTCCAAATACTAACCACTCGATTGACCCTGTCTCCACCACATTCTCAGTCAGTGCATTCCAGACCCTAACCACCCGATTGACACTTTCTCCACCACACTCTCAGACAATGCGTTCCTGATTCTAACCACTCGATTAACCCTGTCTCCACCACACTCTCAGATGGTGCGTTCCAGATCCCAACCATTCGATTGATCCTGTCTCCACCACACTCTCAGACAATGCATTCCAGATCCTAACCACTTGATTGAATCTTCTCCACCACACATTCAGACAGTGCGTTCCAGTCCCTACCCACCCGATTGACCCTGTCTCCACCACACTATCAGACAGTGCATTCCAGATCCTAACCACTCTATTGTCCCTTTCTCCACCACACTCTCAGACAGTGCATTCCAGCTCCTACCCACTCAATTGACCCTGTCTCCCCGACACACTCAGACAGTGCATTCCAGATCCTAACCACTGGATTCACCCTGTCTGCACCACACTCTCAGACAGTGCATTCCAGATCGTAACCACTCGATTAACCCTGTCTCCCCCACACTCTCAGACAGTGCATTCCAGACCCAAACAACTCGATTGACCCTGTCTCCCCGACACACTCAGATAGTGCATTCCAGATCCTAACCACTCGATTAACCCTGTCTCCACCACACTCTCAGATGATGCGTTCCAGATCCCAACCACTCGATTGATCCTGTCTCCACCACACTCTCAGACAGTGCCTTCCAGATCCTAACCACTCGATTGACCCTGTCTCCGCCACACTCTCAGACAGTGCATTCCAGATCATAACTACTCGATTGACCCTCTCTCTCCCACACTCTCAGACAGTGCATTCCACATCCTAACCACTCAATTGACCCTGTCTCCACCACACTCTCAGACAGTGCATTCCAGATCCTAACTACTCTATTGTCCCTTTCTCCACCACACTCTCAGACAGTGCATTCCAGCTCCTACCCACTCAATTGACCCTGTCTCCCCGACACACTCAGACAGTGCATTCCAGATCCTAACCACTGGATTCACCCTGTCTCCACCACACTCTCAGACAGTGCATTCCAGATTGTAACCACTCGATTGACCCTGTCTCCACCACATTCTCAGACAGTGCATTCCAGATCGGAACCACTCGATTGACCCTGTCTCTCCCACACTCTCAGACAGTGCATTCCAGACCCAAACTACTCGATTGACCCTGTCTCCCCGACACACTGAGATTGTGTATTCCAGATCCTAACCACTCGATTGACCCTGTCTCCACCACACTCTCAGACAGTGCATTCCAGATCCTCACCACTTGATTGAATCTATCTCCACCGCACATTCAGACAGTGCGTTCCAGTCCCTACCTACCCGATTGACCCTGTCTCCACCACACTCTCAGACAGTGCATTCCAGACCTTAACAGCTCGATAGATCCTGTCTTTACCACACTCTCAGACAGTGCATTCCAGATCGTAACCACTCGATTGACCCTGTCTCCACCACACTCTCAGACAGTGCATTCCAAATACTAACCACTCGATTGACCCTGTCTCCACCACATTCTCAGTCAGTGCATTCCAGACCCTAACCACCCGATTGACACTTTCTCCACCACACTCTCAGACAATGCGTTCCTGATTCTAACCAGTCGATTAACCCTGTCTCCCCCACACTCTCAGACAGTGCATTCCAGACCCAAACTACTCGATTGACCCTGTCTCCCCGGCACACTCAGATAGTGCTTTCCAGATCCTAACCTCTCGATTGACCCTGTCTCCACCACACTCTCAGACAATGCGTTCCTGATTCTAACCACTCGATTGATCCTGTCTCCACCACACTCTCAGACAGTGCATTCCAGATCCTAACCACTTGATTGAATCTATCTCCACCACACATTCAGACAGTGCGTTCCAGACCCTAACCACCCGATTGACCCTTTCTCCACCACACTCTCAGACAGTGCATTCCTGATCCTAACCACTCGTGTGACCCTGTCTCTACCACACACTCAGACAATGCATTCCAGCCCTAAACTGCTCGATAGATCCTTTCTCCACCATACTCTCAGACCGTGCATTCCAGATTGTACCCACTCGATTGACCCTGAATCCACCGCAATCTCAGACAGTGAATTCTAGATCGTAACCATTCGATTGACCCTGGCTCCCCCACACTCTCAGACAGTGCAATCCAGACCCAAACTATTCGATTGACCCTGTCTCATCGACAGATCGTGCATTCCAGATCCTAACCTCTCGATTGACCCTTTCTGCACCACACTCTCAGACAGTGCATTCCAGATTGTAAACACTCGATTGACCCTGTCTCCACCACAATCTCAGACAGTGCATTCCAGATCCTAACCACTCGATTGACCCTGTCTCCGCCACACTCTCAGACAGTGCATTCCAGATCCTAACTACTCGATTGACCCTGTCTCTACCACACTCTCAGACAATGCATTCCTGATTCTAACCACTCGATTGATCCTGTCTCCACCACAGTCTCAGACAGTGCATTCCAGATCCTAACCACTTGATTGAATCTATCTCCACCACACATTCAGACAGTGCGTTCCATCCCTAACCACCCGATTGACCCTTTCTCCACCACACTCTCAGACAGTGCATTCCAGATCCTAACCACTCGTGTGACCCTGTCTCTACCACACACTCAGACAATGCATTCCAGCCCTAAACTGCTCAATAGATCCTGTGTCCACCATACTCTCAGACCGTGCATTCCAGATTGTACCCACTCGATTGACCCTGAATCCACCGCAATCTCAGACAGTGAATTCCAGATCATAACCATTCGATTGACCCTGTCTCCCACACACTCTCAGACAGTGCAATCCAGACCCAAACTACTCGATTGACCCTGTCTCCCCGACAGATAGTGCATTCCAGATCCTAACCTCTCGATTGACCCTTTCTGCACCACACTCTCAGACAGTGCATTCCAGATTGTAAACACTCGATTGACCCTGTCTCCACCACAATCTCAGACAGTGCATTCCAGATCCTAACCACTCGATTGAACCTGTCTCCGCCACACTCTCAGACAGTGCATTCCAGATCCTAACTACTCGATTGACCCTGTCTCTACCACACTCTCAGACAGTGCATTCCAGATCCTAACCACTCGATTGACCCTGTCTCTCCCACACTCTCAGACAGTGCATTCCAGATCCTAACCACTCGATTTACCATGTCTCCACCACACTTTCAGACAGTGCATTGCAGATCCTAACCACTCGATTGATCCTGTTTTTCACCAACAATCTCAGACAATGCGTTCCTGATTCTAACCACTCGATTGACCCTGTCTCCACCACATTCTCAGACAGTGCATTCCAGACCCTAACCACTCGATTGACCCTTTCTCCACCGCAATCTCAGACAGTGCATTCCAGACCCTAACCACTCGATTGACCCTGTCACCACCACACGCAGACAATGCATTCCAGATCGTAACCATTCGATTGACCCTGTCTCCCCCACACTCTCAGACAGTGCATTCCAGATCCTAACCACTTGATTGAATCTATCTCCACCGCACATTCAGACAGTGCGTTCCAGTCCCTACCTACCCGATTGACCCTGTCTCCACCACACTCTCAGACAGTGCATGCCAGTTCTAATCACTCGTTTGACCCTGTCTCCACCACACACTCAGACAGTGCATTCCAGACCTTAACAGCTCGATAGATCCTGTCTTTACCACACTCTCAGACAGTGCATTCCAAATCGTAACCACTCGATTGACCCTGTCTCCACCACACTCTCAGACAGTGCATTCCAAATACTAACCACTCGATTGACCCTGTCTCCACCACATTCTCAGACAGTGCATTCCAGACCCTAACCACCCGATTGACACTTTCTCCACCACACTCTCAGCCAATGCGTTCCTGATTCTAACCACTCGATTAACCCTGTCTCCACCACACTCTCAGAAGGTGCGTTCCAGATCCCAACCATTCGATTGATCCTGTCTCCACCACACTCTCAGACAATGCATTCCAGATCCTAACCACTTGATTGAATCTATCTCCACAACACATTCAGACAGTGCGTTCCAGTCCCTACCCACCCGATTGACCCTGTCTCCACCACACTCTCAGACAGTGCATTCCAGATCCTAACCACTCTATTGTCCCTTTCTCCACCACACTCTCAGACAGTGCATTCCAGCTCCTACCCACTCAATTGACCCTGTCTCCCCGACACACTCAGACAGTGCATTCCAGATCCTAACCACTGGATTCACCCTGTGTCCACCACACTCTCAGACAGTGCATTCCAGATCGTAACCACTCGATTGACCCTGTCTCCCCCACACTCTCAGACAGTGCATTCCGGACCCAAACTACTCTATTGACCCTGTCTCCCCGACACACCCAGATAGTGCATTCCAGATCCTAACCACTCGATTAACCCTGTCTCCAACACACTCTCAGATGGTGCGTTCCAGATCCCAACCACTCGATTGATCCTGTCTCCACCACACTCTCAGACAGTGCCTTCCAGTTCCAAACCACTCGATTGACCCTGTCTCCGCCACACTCTCAGACAGTTCATTCCAGATCATAACTACTCGATTGACCCTGTCTCTCCCACACTCTCAGACAGTGCATTCCACATCCTAACCATTCAATTGACCCTGTCTCCCCGACACACTCAGACAGTGCATTCCAGATCCTAACCACTGGATTCACCCTGTCTCCTCCACACTCTCAGACAGTGCATTCCAGATTGTAAACACTCGATTGACCCTGTCTCCACCACAATCTCAGACAGTGCATTCCAGATCGGAACCACTCGATTGACCCTGTCTCCCCCACACTCTCAGACAGTGCATTCCAGATCCTAACCACTTGATTGAATCTATCTCCACCGCACATTCAGACAGTGCGTTCCAGTCCCTACCTACCCGATTGACCCTGTCTCCACCACACTCTCAGACAGTGCATTCCAGACCTTAACAGCTCGATAGATCCTGTCTTTACCACACTCTCAGACAGTGCATTCCAAATCGTAACCACTCGATTGACCCTGTCTCCACCACACTCTCAGACAGTGCATTCCAAATACTAACCACTCGATTGACCCTGTCTCCACCACATTCTCAGACAGTGCATTCCAGACCCTAACCACCCGATTGACACTTTCTCCACCACACTCTCAGACAATGTGTTCCTGATTCTAACCACTCGATTAACCCTGTCTCCACCACACTCTCAGATGGTGCGTTCCAGATCCCAACCTTTTGATTGATCCTGTCTCCACCACACTCTCAGACAATGCATTCCAGATCCTAACCACTTGATTGAATCTATCTCCACCACACATTCAGACAGTGCGTTCCAGTCCCTACCCACCCGATTGACCCTGTCTCCACCACACTCTCAGACAGTGCATTCCAGATCCTAACCACTCTATTTCCCTTTCTCCACCACACTCTCAGACAGTGCATTCCAGCTCCTACTCACTCAATTGACCCTGTCTGCCCGACACACTCAGACAGTGCATTCCAGATCCTAACCACTGGATTCACCCTGTCTCCACCTCACTCTCAGACATTGCATTCCAGATTGTAACCACTCGATTGACCCTGTCTCCACCAGAATCTCAGACAGTGCATTCCAGATCCTAACCACTGGATTCACCCTGTCTCCACCACACTCTCAGACATTGCATTCCAGATTGTAACCACTCGATTGACCCTGTCTCCACCACAATCTCAGACAGTGCATTCCAGATCGTAACCACTCGATTGACACTGTCTCCCCCACACTCTCAGACAGTGCATTCCAGATCGGAACCACTCGATTGACCCTGTCTCCCCCACACTCTCAGACAGTGCATTCCAGATCCTAACCACTTGATTGAATCTATCTCCACCACACATTCAGACAGTGCGTTCCAGACCCTAACCACCCGATTGACCCTTTCTCCACCACACTCTCAGACAGTGCATTCCAGATCCTAACCACTCGTGTGACCCTGTCTCTACCACACACTCAGACAATGCATTCCAGCCCTAAACTGCTCAATAGATACTGTCTCCACCATACTCTCAGACCGTGCATTCCAGATTGTACCCACTCGATTGACCCTGAATCCACCGCAATCTCAGACAGTGAATTCCAGATCGTAACCATTCGATTGACCCTGTCTCCCCCACACTCTCAGACAGTGCAATCCAGACCCAAACTACTCGATTGACCCTGTC
This sequence comes from Isurus oxyrinchus, assembly GCA_026770705.1. Taxonomy (NCBI): domain Eukaryota; kingdom Metazoa; phylum Chordata; class Chondrichthyes; order Lamniformes; family Lamnidae; genus Isurus; species Isurus oxyrinchus. Next base: position 309,742 of record JANJGN010000583.1, on the reverse strand, counting down.
TCCCCGACAGATAGTGCATTCCAGATCCTAACCTCTCGATTGACCCTTTCTGCACCACACTCTCAGACAGTGCATTCCAGATTGTAAACACTCGATTGACCCTGTCTCCACCACAATCTCAGACAGTGCATTCCAGATCCTAACCACTCGATTGAACCTGTCTCCGCCACACTCTCAGCCAGTGCATTCCAGATCCTAACTACTCGATTGACCCTGTCTCTACCACACTCTCAGACAGTGCATTCCAGATCCTAACCACTCGATTGACCCTGTCTCTCCCACACTCTCAGACAGTGCATTCCAGATCCTAACCACTCGATTTACCATGTCTCCACCACACTTTCAGACAGTGCATTGCAGATCCTAACCACTCGATTGATCCTGTTTTTCACCAACAATCTCAGACAATGCGTTCCTGATTCTAACCACTCGATTGACCCTGTCTCCACCACATTCTCAGACAGTGCATTCCAGACCCTAACCACTCGATTGACCCTTTCTCCACCGCAATCTCAGACAGTGCATTCCAGACCCTAACCACTCGATTGACCCTGTCACCACCACACGCAGACAATGCATTCCAGATCGTAACCATTCGATTGACCCTGTCTCCCCCACACTCTCAGACAGTGCATTCCAGATCCTAACCACTTGATTGAATCTATCTCCACCGCACATTCAGACAGTGCGTTCCAGTCCCTACCTACCCGATTGACCCTGTCTCCACCACACTCTCAGACAGTGCATGCCAGTTCTAATCACTCGTTTGACCCTGTCTCCACCACACTCAGACAGTGCATTCCAGACCTTAACAGCTCGATAGATCCTGTCTTTACCACACTCTCAGACAGTGCATTCCAAATCGTAACCACTCGATTGACCCTGTCTCCACCACACTCTCAGACAGTGCATTCCAAATACTAACCACTCGATTGACCCTGTCTCCACCACATTCTCAGACAATGCATTCCAGACCCTAACCACCCGATTGACACTTTCTCCACCACACTCTCAGACAATGCGTTCCTGATTCTAACCACTCGATTAACCCTGTCTCCACCACACTCTCAGAAGGTGCGTTCCAGATCCCAACCATTCGATTGATCCTGTCTCCACCACACTCTCAGACAATGCATTCCAGATCCTAACCACTTGATTGAATCTATCTCCACAACACATTCAGACAGTGCGTTCCAGTCCCTACCCACCCGATTGACCCTGTCTCCACCACACTCTCAGACAGTGCATTCCAGATCCTAACTACTCTATTGTCCCTTTCTCCACCACACTCTCAGACAGTGCATTCCAGCTCCTACCCACTCAATTGACCCTGTCTCCCCGACACACTCAGACAGTGCATTCCAGATCCTAACCACTGGATTCACCCTGTCTGCACCACACTCTCAGACAGTGCATTCCAGATCGTAACCACTCGATTAACCCTGTCTCCCCCACACTCTCAGACAGTGCATTCCAGACCCAAACAACTCGATTGACCCTGTCTCCCCGACACACTCAGATAGTGCATTCCAGATCCTAACCACTCGATTAACCCTGTCTCCACCACACTCTCAGATGATGCGTTCCAGATCCCAACCACTCGATTGATCCTGTCTCCACCACACTCTCAGACAGTGCCTTCCAGATCCTAACCACTCGATTGACCCTGTCTCCGCCACACTCTCAGACAGTGCATTCCAGATCATAACTACTCGATTGACCCTCTCTCTCCCACACTCTCAGACAGTGCATTCCACATCCTAACCACTCAATTGACCCTGTCTCCACCACACTCTCAGACAGTGCATTCCAGATCCTAACTACTCTATTGTCCCTTTCTCCACCACACTCTCAGACAGTGCATTCCAGCTCCTACCCACTCAATTGACCCTGTCTCCCCGACACACTCAGACAGTGCATTCCAGATCCTAACCACTGGATTCACCCTGTCTCCACCACACTCTCAGACAGTGCATTCCAGATTGTAACCACTCGATTGACCCTGTCTCCACCACATTCTCAGACAGTGCATTCCAGATCGGAACCACTCGATTGACCCTGTCTCTCCCACACTCTCAGACAGTGCATTCCAGACCCAAACTACTCGATTGACCCTGTCTCCCCGACACACTGAGATTGTGTATTCCAGATCCTAACCACTCGATTGACCCTGTCTCCACCACACTCTCAGACAGTGCATTCCAGATCCTCACCACTTGATTGAATCTATCTCCACCGCACATTCAGACAGTGCGTTCCAGTCCCTACCTACCCGATTGACCCTGTCTCCACCACACTCTCAGACAGTGCATTCCAGACCTTAACAGCTCGATAGATCCTGTCTTTACCACACTCTCAGACAGTGCATTCCAGATCGTAACCACTCGATTGACCCTGTCTCCACCACACTCTCAGACAGTGCATTCCAAATACTAACCACTCGATTGACCCTGTCTCCACCACATTCTCAGTCAGTGCATTCCAGACCCTAACCACCCGATTGACACTTTCTCCACCACACTCTCAGACAATGCGTTCCTGATTCTAACCAGTCGATTAACCCTGTCTCCCCCACACTCTCAGACAGTGCATTCCAGACCCAAACTACTCGATTGACCCTGTCTCCCCGGCACACTCAGATAGTGCTTTCCAGATCCTAACCTCTCGATTGACCCTGTCTCCACCACACTCTCAGACAATGCGTTCCTGATTCTAACCACTCGATTGATCCTGTCTCCACCACACTCTCAGACAGTGCATTCCAGATCCTAACCACTTGATTGAATCTATCTCCACCACACATTCAGACAGTGCGTTCCAGACCCTAACCACCCGATTGACCCTTTCTCCACCACACTCTCAGACAGTGCATTCCTGATCCTAACCACTCGTGTGACCCTGTCTCTACCACACACTCAGACAATGCATTCCAGCCCTAAACTGCTCAATAGATCCTTTCTCCACCATACTCTCAGACCGTGCATTCCAGATTGTACCCACTCGATTGACCCTGAATCCACCGCAATCTCAGACAGTGAATTCTAGATCGTAACCATTCGATTGACCCTGGCTCCCCCACACTCTCAGACAGTGCAATCCAGACCCAAACTATTCGATTGACCCTGTCTCATCGACAGATCGTGCATTCCAGATCCTAACCTCTCGATTGACCCTTTCTGCACCACACTCTCAGACAGTGCATTCCAGATTGTAAACACTCGATTGACCCTGTCTCCACCACAATCTCAGACAGTGCATTCCAGATCCTAACCACTCGATTGACCCTGTCTCCGCCACACTCTCAGACAGTGCATTCCAGATCCTAACTACTCGATTGACCCTGTCTCTACCACACTCTCAGACAATGCATTCCTGATTCTAACCACTCGATTGATCCTGTCTCCACCACAGTCTCAGACAGTGCATTCCAGATCCTAACCACTTGATTGAATCTATCTCCACCACACATTCAGACAGTGCGTTCCATCCCTAACCACCCGATTGACCCTTTCTCCACCACACTCTCAGACAGTGCATTCCAGATCCTAACCACTCGTGTGACCCTGTCTCTACCACACACTCAGACAATGCATTCCAGCCCTAAACTGCTCGATAGATCCTGTGTCCACCATACTCTCAGACCGTGCATTCCAGATTGTACCCACTCGATTGACGCTGAATCCACCGCAATCTCAGACAGTGAATTCCAGATCATAACCATTCGATTGACCCTGTCTCCCACACACTCTCAGACAGTGCAATCCAGACCCAAACTACTCGATTGACCCTGTCTCCCCGACAGATAGTGCATTCCAGATCCTAACCTCTCGATTGACCCTTTCTGCACCACACTCTCAGACAGTGCATTCCAGATTGTAAACACTCGATTGACCCTGTCTCCACCACAATCTCAGACAGTGCATTCCAGATCCTAACCACTCGATTGAACCTGTCTCCGCCACACTCTCAGACAGTGCATTCCAGATCCTAACTACTCGATTGACCCTGTCTCTACCACACTCTCAGACAGTGCATTCCAGATCCTAACCACTCGATTGACCCTGTCTCTCCCACACTCTCAGACAGTGCATTCCAGATCCTAACCACTCGATTTACCATGTCTCCACCACACTTTCACACAGTGCATTGCAGATCCTAACCACTCGATTGATCCTGTTTTTCACCAACAATCTCAGACAATGCGTTCCTGATTCTAACCACTCGATTGACCCTGTCTCCACCACATTCTCAGACAGTGCATTCCAGACCCTAACCACTCGATTGACCCTTTCTCCACCGCAATCTCAGACAGTGCATTCCAGACCCTAACCACTCGATTGACCCTGTCACCACCACACGCAGACAATGCATTCCAGATCGTAACCATTCGATTGACCCTGTCTCCCCCACACTCTCAGACAGTGCATTCCAGATCCTAACCACTTGATTGAATCTATCTCCACCGCACATTCAGACAGTGCGTTCCAGTCCCTACCTACCCGATTGACCCTGTCTCCACCACACTCTCAGACAGTGCATGCCAGTTCTAATCACTCGTTTGACCCTGTCTCCACCACACACTCAGACAGTGCATTCCAGACCTTAACAGCTCGATAGATCCTGTCTTTACCACACTCTCAGACAGTGCATTCCAAATCGTAACCACTCGATTGACCCTGTCTCCACCACACTCTCAGACAGTGCATTCCAAATACTAACCACTCGATTGACCCTGTCTCCACCACATTCTCAGACAGTGCATTCCAGACCCTAACCACCCGATTGACACTTTCTCCACCACACTCTCAGCCAATGCGTTCCTGATTCTAACCACTCGATTAACCCTGTCTCCACCACACTCTCAGAAGGTGCGTTCCAGATCCCAACCATTCGATTGATCCTGTCTCCACCACACTCTCAGACAATGCATTCCAGATCCTAACCACTTGATTGAATCTATCTCCACAATACATTCAGACAGTGCGTTCCAGTCCCTACCCACCCGATTGACCCTGTCTCCACCACACTCTCAGACAGTGCATTCCAGATCCTAACCACTCTATTGTCCCTTTCTCCACCACACTCTCAGACAGTGCATTCCAGCTCCTACCCACTCAATTGACCCTGTCTCCCCGACACACTCAGACAGTGCATTCCAGATCCTAACCACTGGATTCACCCTGTGTCCACCACACTCTCAGACAGTGCATTCCAGATCGTAACCACTCGATTGACCCTGTCTCCCCCACACTCTCAGACAGTGCATTCCGGACCCAAACTACTCTATTGACCCTGTCTCCCCGACACACCCAGATAGTGCATTCCAGATCCTAACCACTCGATTAACCCTGTCTCCAACACACTGTCAGATGGTGCGTTCCAGATCCCAACCACTCGATTGATCCTGTCTCCACCACACTCTCAGACAGTGCCTTCCAGTTCCAAACCATTCGATTGACCCTGTCTCCGCCACACTCTCAGACAGTTCATTCCAGATCATAACTACTCGATTGACCCTGTCTCTCCCACACTCTCAGACAGTGCATTCCACATCCTAACCATTCAATTGACCCTGTCTCCCCGACACACTCAGACAGTGCATTCCAGATCCTAACCACTGGATTCACCCTGTCTCCTCCACACTCTCAGACAGTGCATTCCAGATTGTAAACACTCGATTGACCCTGTCTCCACCACAATCTCAGACAGTGCATTCCAGATCGGAACCACTCGATTGACCCTGTCTCCCCCACACTCTCAGACAGTGCATTCCAGATCCTAACCACTTGATTGAATCTATCTCCACCGCACATTCAGACAGTGCGTTCCAGTCCCTACCTACCCGATTGACCCTGTCTCCACCACACTCTCAGACAGTGCATTCCAGACCTTAACAGCTCGATAGATCCTGTCTTTACCACACTCTCAGACAGTGCATTCCAAATCGTAACCACTCGATTGACCCTGTCTCCACCACACTCTCAGACAGTGCATTCCAAATACTAACCACTCGATTGACCCTGTCTCCACCACATTCTCAGACAGTGCATTCCAGACCCTAACCACCCGATTGACACTTTCTCCACCACACTCTCAGACAATGTGTTCCTGATTCTAACCACTCGATTAACCCTGTCTCCACCACACTCTCAGATGGTGCGTTCCAGATCCCAACCTTTTGATTGATCCTGTCTCCACCACACTCTCAGACAATGCATTCCAGATCCTAACCACTTGATTGAATCTATCTCCACCACACATTCAGACAGTGCGTTCCAGTCCCTACCCACCCGATTGACCCTGTCTCCACCACACTCTCAGACAGTGCATTCCAGATCCTAACCACTCTATTTCCCTTTCTCCACCACACTCTCAGACAGTGCATTCCAGCTCCTACTCACTCAATTGACCCTGTCTGCCCGACACACTCAGACAGTGCATTCCAGATCCTAACCACTGGATTCACCCTGTCTCCACCTCACTCTCAGACATTGCATTCCAGATTGTAACCACTCGATTGACCCTGTCTCCACCAGAATCTCAGACAGTGCATTCCAGATCCTAACCACTGGATTCACCCTGTCTCCACCACACTCTCAGACATTGCATTCCAGATTGTAACCACTCGATTGACCCTGTCTCCACCACAATCTCAGACAGTGCATTCCAGATCGTAACCACTCGATTGACACTGTCTCCCCCACACTCTCAGACAGTGCATTCCAGATCGGAACCACTCGATTGACCCTGTCTCCCCCACACTCTCAGACAGTGCATTCCAGATCCTAACCACTTGATTGAATCTATCTCCACCACACATTCAGACAGTGCGTTCCAGACCCTAACCACCCGATTGACCCTTTCTCCACCACACTCTCAGACAGTGCATTCCAGATCCTAACCACTCGTGTGACCCTGTCTCTACCACACACTCAGACAATGCATTCCAGCCCTAAACTGCTCAATAGATACTGTCTCCACCATACTCTCAGACCGTGCATTCCAGATTGTACCCACTCGATTGACCCTGAATCCACCGCAATCTCAGACAGTGAATTCCAGATCGTAACCATTCGATTGACCCTGTCTCCCCCACACTCTCAGACAGTGCAATCCAGACCCAAACTACTCGATTGACCCTGTCTCCCCGACAGATAGTGCATTCCAGATCCTAACCTCTCGATTGACCCTTTCTGCACCACACTCTCAGACAGTGCATTCCAGATTGTAAACACTCGATTGACCCTGTCTCCACCACAATCTCAGACAGTGCATTCCAGATCCTAACCACTCGATTGAACCTGTCTCCGCCACACTCTCAGCCAGTGCATTCCAGATCCTAACTACTCGATTGACCCTGTCTCTACCACACTCTCAGACAGTGCATTCCAGATCCTAACCACTCGATTGACCCTGTCTCTCCCACACTCTCAGACAGTGCATTCCAGATCCTAACCACTCGATTTACCATGTCTCCACCACACTTTCAGACAGTGCATTGCAGATCCTAACCACTCGATTGATCCTGTTTTTCACCAACAATCTCAGACAATGCGTTCCTGATTCTAACCACTCGATTGACCCTGTCTCCACCACATTCTCAGACAGTGCATTCCAGACCCTAACCACTTGATTGACCCTTTCTCCACCGCAATCTCAGACAGTGCATTCCAGACCCTAACCACTCGATTGACCCTGTCACCACCACACGCAGACAATGCATTCCAGATCGTAACCATTCGATTGACCCTGTCTCCCCCACACTCTCAGACAGTGCATTCCAGATCCTAACCACTTGAGTGAATCTATCTCCACCGCACATTCAGACAGTGCGTTCCAGTCCCTACCTACCCGATTGACCCTGTCTCCACCACACTCTCAGACAGTGCATGCCAGTTCTAATCACTCGTTTGACCCTGTCTCCACCACACTCAGACAGTGCATTCCAGACCTTAACAGCTCGATAGATCCTGTCTTTACCACACTCTCAGACAGTGCATTCCAAATCGTAACCACTCGATTGACCCTGTCTCCACCACACTCTCAGACAGTGCATTCCAAATACTAACCACTCGATTGACCCTGTCTCCACCACATTCTCAGACAATGCATTCCAGACCCTAACCACCCGATTGACACTTTCTCCACCACACTCTCAGACAATGCGTTCCTGATTCTAACCACTCGATTAACCCTGTCTCCACCACACTCTCAGAAGGTGCGTTCCAGATCCCAACCATTCGATTGATCCTGTCTCCACCACACTCTCAGACAATGCATTCCAGATCCTAACCACTTGATTGAATCTATCTCCACAACACATTCAGACAGTGCGTTCCAGTCCCTACCCACCCGATTGACCCTGTCTCCACCACACTCTCAGACAGTGCATTCCAGATCCTAACTACTCTATTGTCCCTTTCTCCACCACACTCTCAGACAGTGCATTCCAGCTCCTACCCACTCAATTGACCCTGTCTCCCCGACACACTCAGACAGTGCATTCCAGATCCTAACCACTGGATTCACCCTGTGTCCACCACACTCTCAGACAGTGCATTCCAGATCGTAACCACTCGATTGACCCTGTCTCCCCCACGCTCTCAGACAGTGCATTCCAGACCCAAACTACTCGATTGACCCTGTCTCCCCGACACACCCAGATAGTGCATTCCAGATCCTAACCACTCGATTAACCCTGTCTCCAACACACTCTCAGATGGTGCGTTCCAGATCCGAACCACTCGATTGATCCTGTCTCCACCACACTCTCAGACAGTGCCTTCCAGATCCTAACCACTCGATTGACCCTGTCTCTCCCACACTCTCAGACAGTGCATTCCACATCCTAACCATTCAATTGACCCTGTCTCCCCGACACACTCAGACAGTGCATTCCAGATCCTAACCACTGGATTCACCCTGTCTCCTCCACACTCTCAGACAGTGCATTCCAGATTGTAACCACTCGATTGACCCTGTCTCCACCACAATCTCAGACAGTGCATTCCAGATCGGAACCACTCGATTGACCCTGTCTCCCCCACACTCTCAGACAGTGCATTCCAGACCCAAACTACTCGATTGTCCCTGTCTCCCCGACACTCTCAGACAGTGCATTCCAGATCCTAACCACTTGATTGAATCTATCTCCACCGCACATTCAGACAGTGCGTTCCAGTCCCTACCTACCCGATTGACCCTGTCTCCACCACACTCTCAGACAGTGCATTCCAGACCTTAACAGCTCGATAGATCCTGTCTTTACCACACTCTCAGACAGTGCATTCCAAATCGTAACCACTCGATTGACCCTGTCTCCACCACACTCTCAGACAGTGCATTCCAAATACTAACCACTCGATTGACCCTGTCTCCACCACATTCTCAGACAGTGCATTCCAGACCCTAACCACCCGATTGACACTTTCTCCACCACACTCTCAGACAATGTGTTCCTGATTCTAACCACTCGATTAACCCTGTCTCCACCACACTCTCAGATGGTGCGTTCCAGATCCCAACCTTTTGATTGATCCTGTCTCCACCACACTCTCAGACAATGCATTCCAGATCCTAACCACTTGATTGAATCTATCTCCACCACACATTCAGACAGTGCGTTCCAGTCCCTACCCACCCGATTGACCCTGTCTCCACCACACTCTCAGACAGTGCATTCCAGATCCTAACCACTCTATTTCCCTTTCTCCACCACACTCTCAGACAGTGCATTCCAGCTCCTACTCACTCAATTGACCCTGTCTGCCCGACACACTCAGACAGTGCATTCCAGATCCTAACCACTCGATTCACCCTGTCTCCACCTCACTCTCAGACATTGCATTCCAGATTGTAACCACTCGATTGACCCTGTCTCCACCAGAATCTCAGACAGTGCATTCCAGATCCTAACCACTGGATTCACCCTGTCTCCACCACACTCTCAGACATTGCATTCCAGATTGTAACCACTCGATTGACCCTGTCTCCACCACAATCTCAGACAGTGCATTCCAGATCGTCACCACTCGATTGACACTGTCTCACCCACACTCTCAGACAGTGCATTCCAGATCGGAACCACTCGATTGACCCTGTCTCCCCCACACTCTCAGACAGTGCATTCCAGATCCTAACCACTTGATTGAATCTATCTCCACCGCACATTCAGACAGTGCGTTCCAGTCCCTACCTACCCGATTGACCCTGTCTCCACCACACTCTCAGACAGTGCATGCCAGATCCTAATCACTCGTTTGACCCTGTCTCCACCACACACTCAGACAGTGCATTCCAGACCTTAACAGCTCGATAGATCCTGTCTTTATCACACTCTCAGACAGTGCATTCCAAATCGTAAGCACCCGATTGACCCTGTCTCCACCACACTCTCAGACAGTGCATTCCAGATCCTAACCACTTGATTGAATCTATCTCCACCGCACATTCAGACAGTGCGTTCCAGTCCCTACCTACACGATTGACCCTGTCTCCACCACACTCTCAGACAGTGCATGCCAGATCCTAATCACTCGATTGACACTTTCTCCACCACACTCTCAGACAATGCGTTCCTGATTCTAACCACTCGATTAACCCTGTCTCCACCACACTCTTAGATGGTGCGTTCCAGATCCCAACCATTTGATTGATCCTGTCTCCACCACACTCTCAGACAATGCATTCCAGATCCTAACCACTTGATTGAATCTATCTCCACCACACATTCAGACAATGCGTTCCAGTCCCTACCCACCCGATTGACCCTGTCTCCACCACACTCTCAGACAGTGCATTCCAGATCCTAACCACTCTATTGTCCCTTTCTCCACCACACTCTCAGACAGTGCATTCCAGCTCCTACCCACTCAATTGACCCTGTCTGCCCGACACACTCAGACAGTGCATTCCAGATCCTAACCACTGGATTCACCCTGTCTCCACCACACTCTCAGACATTGCATTCCAGATTGTAACCACTCGATTGACCCTGTCTCCACCACAATCTCAGACAGTGCATTCCAGATCCTAACCACTGGATTCACCCTGTCTCCACCACACTCTCAGACATTGCATTCCAGATTGTAACCACTCGATTGACCCTGTCTCCACCACAATCTCAGACAGTGCATTCCAGATCGTAACCACTCGATTGACACTGTCTCCCCCACACTCTCAGATAGTGCATTCCAGATCGGAACCACTCGATTGACCCAGTCTCCCCCACACTCTCAGACAGTGCATTCCAGATCCTAACCACTTGATTGAATCTATCTCCACCGCATATTCAGACAGTGCATTCCAGATCCTACCCACCCGATTGACCCTGTCTCCACCACACTCTCAGACAGTGCATTCCAGATCCTAACCACTCTATTGTCCCTTTCTCCACCACACTCTCAGACAGTGCATTCCAGCTCCTACCCACTCAATTGACCCTGTCTGCCCGACACACTCAGACAGTGCATTCCAGATCCTAACCACTGGATTCACCCTGTCTCCACCACACTCTCAGACATTGCATTCCAGATTGTAACCACTCGATTGACCCTGTCTCCACCACAATCTCAGACAGTGCATTCCAGATCGTAACCACTCGATTGACCCTGTCTCCCCCACACTCTCAGACAGTGCATTCCAGACCCAAACTACTCGATTGACCCTGTCTCCCCGACACACTCAGATAGTGCATTCCAGATCCTAACCACTCGATTAACCCTGTCTCCACCACACTCTCAGATGGTGCGTTCCAGATCCCAACCACTCGATTGATCCTGTCTCCACCACACTCTCAGACAGTGCCTTCCAGATCCTAACCACTCGATTGACCCTGTCTCCGCCACACTCTCAGACAGTGCATCCCAGATCGTAACTACTCGATTGACCCTGTCTCTCCCACACTCTCAGACAGTGCATTCCAGATCCTAACCACTCGATTTACCTTGTCTCCACCACACTCTCAGACAGTGCATTGCAGATCCTAACCACTCGATTGATCCTATTTTTCACTAACAATCTCAGACAATGCGTTCCTGATTCTAACACCTCGATTGACCCTATCTCCACCACACTCTCAGACAGTGCGTTCCAGATCCTAACCACTTGATTGAATCTATCTCCACCACACATTCAGACAGTGCGTTCCAGTCCCTACCCACCCGATTGACCCTGTCTCCACCACACTCTCAGACAGTGCATTCCAGATTGTAACCACTCGATTGACCCTGTCTCCACCACAATCTCAGACAGTGCATTCCAGATCGGAACCACTCGATTGACCCTGTCTCCCCCACACTCTCAGACAGTGCATTCCAGATCCTAACCACTTGATTGAATCTATCTCCACCGCACATTCAGACAGTGCGTTCCAGTCCCTACCTACCCGATTGACCCTGTCTCCACCACACTCTCAGACAGTGCATGCCAGATCCTAATCACTCGTTTGACCCTGTCTCCACCACACACTCAGACAGTGCATTCCAGACCTTAACAGCTCGATAGATCCTGTCTTTACCACACTCTCAGACAGTGCATTCCAAATCGTAACCACTCGATTGACCCTGTCTCCACCACACTCTCAGACAGTGCATTCCAAATACTAACCACTCGATTGACCCTGTCTCCACCACATTCTCAGTCAGTGCATTCCAGACCCTAACCACCCGATTGACACTTTCTCCACCACACTCTCAGACAATGCGTTCCTGATTCTAACCACTCGATTAACCCTGTCTCCACCACACTCTCAGATGGTGCGTTCCAGATCCCAACCATTCGATTGATCCTGTCTCCACCACACTCTCAGACAATGCATTCCAGATCCGAACCACTTGATTGAATCTATCTCCACCACATTCTCAGACAGTGCATTCCAGACCCTAACCACCCGATTGACCCTGTCTCCACCACACTCTCAGACAGTGCATTCCAGATCCTAACCACTCTATTGTCCCTTTCTCCACCACACTCTCAGACAGTGCATTCCAGCTCCTACCCACTCAATTGACCCTGTCTGCCCGACACACTCAGACAGTGCATTCCAGATCCTAATCACTGGATTCACCCTGTCTCCACCACACTCTCAGACATTGCATTCCAGATTGTAACCACTCGATTGACCCTGTCTCCACCACAATCTCAGACAGTGCATTCCAGATCGTAACCACTCGATTGACCCTGTCTCCCCCACACTCTCAGACAGTGCATTCCAGACCCAAACTACTCGATTGACCCTGTCTCCCCGACACACTCAGATAGTGCATTCCAGATCCTAACCACTCGATTAACCCTGTCTCCACCACACTCTCAGATGGTGCGTTCCAGATCCCAACCACTCGATTGATCCTGTCCCCACCACACTCTCAGACAATGCATTCCAGATCCTAACCACTTGATTGAATCTATCTCCACCACATTCTCAGACAGTGCATTCCAGACCCTAACCACCCGATTGACCCTGTCTCCACCACACTCTCAGACAGTGCATTCCAGACCCTAACCACCCGATTGACCCTGTCTCCACCACACTCTCAGACAGTGCATTCCAGAACCTAACCACTTGATTGAATCTATCTCCACCGCACATTCAGACAGTGCGTTCCAGTCCCTACCTACCCGATTGACCCTGTCTCCACCACACTCTCAGACAGTGCATTCCAGACCTTAACAGCTCGATAGATCCTGTCTTTACCACACTCTCAGACAGTGCATTCCAAATCGTAACCACTCGATTGACCCTGTCTCCACCACACTCTCAGACAGTGCATTCCAAATACTAACCACTCGATTGACCCTGTCTCCACCACATTCTCAGACAGTGCATTCCAGACCCTAACCACCCGATTGACACTTTCTCCACCACACTCTCAGACAATGCGTTCCTGATTCTAACCACTCGATTAACCCTGTCTCCACCACACTCTCAGATGGTGCGTTCCAGATCCCAACCACTCGATTAACCCTGTCTCCACCACACTCTCAGATGGTGCGTTCCAGATCCCAACCATTTGATTGATCCTGTCTCCACCACACTCTCAGACAATGCATTCCAGATCCTAACCACTTGATTGAATCTATCTCCACCACACATTCAGACAATGCGTTCCAGTCCCTACCCACCCGATTGACCCTGTCTCCACCACACTCTCAGACAGTGCATTCCAGCTCCTACCCACTCAATTGACCCTGTCTGCCCGACACACTCAGACAGTGCATTCCAGATCCTAACCACTGGATTCACCCTGTCTCCACCACACTCTCAGACATTGCACTCCAGATTGTAACCACTCGATTGACCCTGTCTCCACCACAATCTCAGACAGTGCATTCCAGATCCTAACCACTGGATTCACCCTGTCTCCACCACACTCTCAGACATTGCATTCCAGATTGTAACCACTCGATTGACCCTGTCTCCACCACAATCTCAGACAGTGCATTCCAGATCGTAACCACTCGATTGACACTGTCTCCCCCACACTCTCAGACAGTGCATTCCAGATCGGAACCACTCGATTGACCCAGTCTCCCCCACACTCTCAGACAGTGCATTCCAGATCCTAACCACTTGATTGAATCTATCTCCACCGCATATTCAGACAGTGCGTTCCAGTCCCTACCTACCCGATTGACCCTGTCTCCACCAAACTCTCAGACAGTGCATTCCAGATCCTACCCACCCGATTGACCCTGTCTCCACCACACTCTCAGACAGTGCATTCCAGCTCCTACCCACTCAATTGACCCTGTCTGCCCGACACACTCAGACAGTGCATTCCAGATCCTAACCACTGGATTCACCCTGTCTCCACCACACTCTCAGACATTGCATTCCAGATTGTAACCACTCGATTGACCCTGTCTCCACCACAATCTCAGACAGTGCATTCCAGATCGTAACCACTCGATTGACCCTGTCTCCCCCACACTCTCAGACAGTGCATTCCAGACCCAAACTACTCGATTGACCCTGTCTCCCCGACACACTCAGATAGTGCATTCCAGATCCTAACCACTTGATTAACCCTGTCTCCACCATACTCTCAGATGGTGCGTTCCAGATCCCAACCACTCGATTGATCCTGTCTCCACCACACTCTCAGACAGTGCCTTCCAGATCCTAACCACTCGATTGACCCTGTCTCCGCCACACTCTCAGACAGTGCATCCCAGATCATAACTACTCAATTGACCCTGTCTCTCCCACACTCTCAGACAGTGCATTCCAGATCCTAACCACTCGGTTTACCTTGTCTCCACCACACTCTCAGACAGTGCATTGCAGATCCTAACCACTCGATTGATCCTATTTTTCACTAACAATCTCAGACAATGCGTTCCTGATTCTAACACCTCGATTGACCCTATCTCCACCACACTCTCAGACAGTGCGTTCCAGATCCTAACCACTCGATTGACCCTGTCTCCCCCACACTCTCAGACAGTGCATTCCAGATCCTAACCACTTGATTGAATCTATCTCCACCGCACATTCAGACAGTGCGTTCCAGTCCCTACCTACCCGATTGACCCTGTCTCCACCAAACTCTCAGACAGTGCATTCCAGATCCTACCCACCCGATTGACCCTGTCTCCACCACACTCTCAGACAGTGCATTCCAGCTCCTACCCACTCAATTGACCCTGTCTGCCCGACACACTCAGACAGTGCATTCCAGATCCTAACCACTGGATTCACCCTGTCTCCACCACACTCTCAGACATTGCATTCCAGATTGTAACCACTCGATTGACCCTGTCTCCACCACAATCTCAGACAGTGCATTCCAGATCGTAACCACTCGATTGACCCTGTCTCCCCCACACTCTCAGACAGTGCATTCCAGACCCAAACTACTCGATTGACCCTGTCTCCCCGACACACTCAGATAGTGCATTCCAGATCCTAACCACTTGATTAACCCTGTCTCCACCATACTCTCAGATGGTGCGTTCCAGATCCCAACCACTCGATTGATCCTGTCTCCACCACACTCTCAGACAGTGCCTTCCAGATCCTAACCACTCGATTGACCCTGTCTCCGCCACACTCTCAGACAGTGCATCCCAGATCATAACTACTCAATTGACCCTGTCTCTCCCACACTCTCAGACAGTGCATTCCAGATCCTAACCACTCGGTTTACCTTGTCTCCACCACACTCTCAGACAGTGCATTGCAGATCCTAACCACTCGATTGATCCTATTTTTCACTAACAATCTCAGACAATGCGTTCCTGATTCTAACACCTCGATTGACCCTATCTCCACCACACTCTCAGACAGTGCGTTCCAGATCCTAACCACTCGATTGACCCTGTCTCCCCCACACTCTCAGACAGTGCATTCCAGATCCTAACCACTTGATTGAATCTATCTCCACCGCACATTCAGACAGTGCGTTCCAGTCCCTACCTACCCGATTGACCCTGTCTCCACCACACTCTCAGACAGTGCATGCCAGATCCTAATCACTCGTTTGACCCTGTCTCCACCACACACTCAGACAGTGCATTCCAGACCTTAACAGCTCGATAGATCCTGTCTTTATCACACTCTCAGACAGTGCATTCCAAATCGTAAGCACCCGATTGACCCTGTCTCCACCACACTCTCAGACAGTGCATTCCAGATCCTAACCACTTGATTGAATCTATCTCCACCGCACATTCAGACAGTGCGTTCCAGTCCCTACCTACCCGATTGACCCTGTCTCCACCACACTCTCAGACAGTGCATGCCAGATCCTAATCACTCGATTGACACTTTCTCCACCACACTCTCAGACAATGCGTTCCTGATTCTAACCACTCGATTAACCCTGTCTCCACCACACTCTCAGATGGTGCGTTCCAGATCCCAACCATTTGATTGATCCTGTCTCCACCACACTCTCAGACAATGCATTCCAGATCCTAACCACTTGATTGAATCTATCTCCACCACACATTCAGACAATGCGTTCCAGTCCCTACCCACCCGATTGACCCTGTCTCCACCACACTCTCAGACAGTGCATTCCAGATCCTAACCACTCTATTGTCCCTTTCTCCACCACACTCTCAGACAGTGCATTCCAGCTCCTACCCACTCAATTGACCCTGTCTGCCCGACACACTCAGACAGTGCATTCCAGATCCTAACCACTGGATTCACCCTGTCTCCACCACACTCTCAGACATTGCATTCCAGATTGTAACCACTCGATTGACCCTGTCTCCACCACAATCTCAGACAGTGCATTCCAGATCCTAACCACTGGATTCACCCTGTCTCCACCACACTCTCAGACATTGCATTCCAGATTGTAACCACTCGATTGACCCTGTCTCCACCACAATCTCAGACAGTGCATTCCAGATCGTAACCACTCGATTGACACTGTCTCCCCCACACTCTCAGATAGTGCATTCCAGATCGGAACCACTCGATTGACCCAGTCTCCCCCACACTCTCAGACAGTGCATTCCAGATCCTAACCACTTGATTGAATCTATCTCCACCGCATATTCAGACAGTGCATTCCAGATCCTACCCACCCGATTGACCCTGTCTCCACCACACTCTCAGACAGTGCATTCCAGATCCTAACCACTCTATTGTCCCTTTCTCCACCACACTCTCAGACAGTGCATTCCAGCTCCTACCCACTCAATTGACCCTGTCTGCCCGACACACTCAGACAGTGCATTCCAGATCCTAACCACTGGATTCACCCTGTCTCCACCACACTCTCAGACATTGCATTCCAGATTGTAACCACTCGATTGACCCTGTCTCCACCACAATCTCAGACAGTGCATTCCAGATCGTAACCACTCGATTGACCCTGTCTCCCCCACACTCTCAGACAGTGCATTCCAGACCCAAACTACTCGATTGACCCTGTCTCCCCGACACACTCAGATAGTGCATTCCAGATCCTAACCACTCGATTAACCCTGTCTCCACCACACTCTCAGATGGTGCGTTCCAGATCCCAACCACTCGATTGATCCTGTCTCCACCACACTCTCAGACAGTGCCTTCCAGATCCTAACCACTCGATTGACCCTGTCTCCGCCACACTCTCAGACAGTGCATCCCAGATCATAACTACTCGATTGACCCTGTCTCTCCCACACTCTCAGACAGTGCATTCCAGATCCTAACCACTCGATTTACCTTGTCTCCACCACACTCTCAGACAGTGCATTGCAGATCCTAACCACTCGATTGATCCTATTTTTCACTAACAATCTCAGACAATGCGTTCCTGATTCTAACACCTCGATTGACCCTATCTCCACCACACTCTCAGACAGTGCGTTCCAGATCCTAACCACTTGATTGAATCTATCTCCACCACACATTCAGACAGTGCGTTCCAGTCCCTACCCACCCGATTGACCCTGTCTCCACCACACTCTCAGACAGTGCATTCCAGATTGTAACCACTCGATTGACCCTGTCTCCACCACAATCTCAGACAGTGCATTCCAGATCGGAACCACTCGATTGACCCTGTCTCCCCCACACTCTCAGACAGTGCATTCCAGATCCTAACCACTTGATTGAATCTATCTCCACCGCACATTCAGACAGTGCGTTCCAGTCCCTACCTACCCGATTGACCCTGTCTCCACCACACTCTCAGACAGTGCATGCCAGATCCTAATCACTCGTTTGACCCTGTCTCCACCACACACTCAGACAGTGCATTCCAGACCTTAACAGCTCGATAGATCCTGTCTTTACCACACTCTCAGACAGTGCATTCCAAATCGTAACCACTCGATTGACCCTGTCTCCACCACACTCTCAGACAGTGCATTCCAAATACTAACCACTCGATTGACCCTGTCTCCACCACATTCTCAGTCAGTGCATTCCAGACCCTAACCACCCGATTGACACTTTCTCCACCACACTCTCAGACAATGCGTTCCTGATTCTAACCACTCGATTAACCCTGTCTCCACCACACTCTCAGATGGTGCGTTCCAGATCCCAACCATTCGATTGATCCTGTCTCCACCACACTCTCAGACAATGCATTCCAGATCCGAACCACTTGATTGAATCTATCTCCACCACATTCTCAGACAGTGCATTCCAGACCCTAACCACCCGATTGACCCTGTCTCCACCACACTCTCAGACAGTGCATTCCAGATCCTAACCACTCTATTGTCCCTTTCTCCACCACACTCTCAGACAGTGCATTCCAGCTCCTACCCACTCAATTGACCCTGTCTGCCCGACACACTCAGACAGTGCATTCCAGATCCTAATCACTGGATTCACCCTGTCTCCACCACACTCTCAGACATTGCATTCCAGATTGTAACCACTCGATTGACCCTGTCTCCACCACAATCTCAGACAGTGCATTCCAGATCGTAACCACTCGATTGACCCTGTCTCCCCCACACTCTCAGACAGTGCATTCCAGACCCAAACTACTCGATTGACCCTGTCTCCCCGACACACTCAGATAGTGCATTCCAGATCCTAACCACTCGATTAACCCTGTCTCCACCACACTCTCAGATGGTGCGTTCCAGATCCCAACCACTCGATTGATCCTGTCCCCACCACACTCTCAGACAATGCATTCCAGATCCTAACCACTTGATTGAATCTATCTCCACCACATTCTCAGACAGTGCATTCCAGACCCTAACCACCCGATTGACCCTGTCTCCACCACACTCTCAGACAGTGCATTCCAGACCCTAACCACCCGATTGACCCTGTCTCCACCACACTCTCAGACAGTGCATTCCAGAACCTAACCACTTGATTGAATCTATCTCCACCGCACATTCAGACAGTGCGTTCCAGTCCCTACCTACCCGATTGACCCTGTCTCCACCACACTCTCAGACAGTGCATTCCAGACCTTAACAGCTCGATTGACCCTGTCTCCACCACACTCTCAGACAGTGCATTCCAAATACTAACCACTCGATTGACCCTGTCTCCACCACATTCTCAGACAGTGCATTCCAGACCCTAACCACCCGATTGACACTTTCTCCACCACACTCTCAGACAATGCGTTCCTGATTCTAACCACTCGATTAACCCTGTCTCCACCACACTCTCAGATGGTGCGTTCCAGATCCCAACCACTCGATTAACCCTGTCTCCACCACACTCTCAGATGGTGCGTTCCAGATCCCAACCATTTGATTGATCCTGTCTCCACCACACTCTCAGACAATGCATTCCAGATCCTAACCACTTGATTGAATCTATCTCCACCACACATTCAGACAATGCGTTCCAGTCCCTACCCACCCGATTGACCCTGTCTCCACCACACTCTCAGACAGTGCATTCCAGATCCTAACCACTCTATTGTCCCTTTCTCCACCACACTCTCAGACAGTGCATTCCAGCTCCTACCCACTCAATTGACCCTGTCTGCCCGACACACTCAGACAGTGCATTCCAGATCCTAACCACTGGATTCACCCTGTCTCCACCACACTCTCAGACATTGCACTCCAGATTGTAACCACTCGATTGACCCTGTCTCCACCACAATCTCAGACAGTGCATTCCAGATCCTAACCACTGGATTCACCCTGTCTCCACCACACTCTCAGACATTGCATTCCAGATTGTAACCACTCGATTGACCCTGTCTCCACCACAATCTCAGACAGTGCATTCCAGATCGTAACCACTCGATTGACACTGTCTCCCCCACACTCTCAGACAGTGCATTCCAGATCGGAACCACTCGATTGACCCAGTCTCCCCCACACTCTCAGACAGTGCATTCCAGATCCTAACCACTTGATTGAATCTATCTCCACCGCATATTCAGACAGTGCGTTCCAGTCCCTACCTACCCGATTGACCCTGTCTCCACCAAACTCTCAGACAGTGCATTCCAGATCCTACCCACCCGATTGACCCTGTCTCCACCACACTCTCAGACAGTGCATTCCAGCTCCTACCCACTCAATTGACCCTGTCTGCCCGACACACTCAGACAGTGCATTCCAGATCCTAACCACTGGATTCACCCTGTCTCCACCACACTCTCAGACATTGCATTCCAGATTGTAACCACTCGATTGACCCTGTCTCCACCACAATCTCAGACAGTGCATTCCAGATCGTAACCACTCGATTGACCCTGTCTCCCCCACACTCTCAGACAGTGCATTCCAGACCCAAACTACTCGATTGACCCTGTCTCCCCGACACACTCAGATAGTGCATTCCAGATCCTAACCACTTGATTAACCCTGTCTCCACCATACTCTCAGATGGTGCGTTCCAGATCCCAACCACTCGATTGATCCTGTCTCCACCACACTCTCAGACAGTGCCTTCCAGATCCTAACCACTCGATTGACCCTGTCTCCGCCACACTCTCAGACAGTGCATCCCAGATCATAACTACTCAATTGACCCTGTCTCTCCCACACTCTCAGACAGTGCATTCCAGATCCTAACCACTCGGTTTACCTTGTCTCCACCACACTCTCAGACAGTGCATTGCAGATCCTAACCACTCGATTGATCCTATTTTTCACTAACAATCTCAGACAATGCGTTCCTGATTCTAACACCTCGATTGACCCTATCTCCACCACACTCTCAGACAGTGCGTTCCAGATCCAAACCACTCGATTGACCCTGTCTCCACCACACTCTCAGGCAGTGCATTCCAGATCCTAACCACTTGATTGAATCTATCTCCACCACACATTCAGACAGTGCGTTCCAGTCCCTACCCACCCGATTGACCCTGTCTCCACCACACTCTCAGACAGTGCATTCCAGATTGTAACCACTCGATTGACCCTGTCTCCACCACAATCTCAGACAGTGCATTCCAGATCGGAACCACTCGATTGACCCTGTCTCCCCCACACTCTCAGACAGTGCATTCCAGATCATAACCACTTGATTGAATCTATCTCCACCGCACATTCAGACAGTGCGTTCCAGTCCCTACCTACCCGATTGACCCTGTCTCCACCACACTCTCAGACAGTGCATGCCAGATCCTAATCACTCGTTTGACCCTGTCTCCACCACACACTCAGACAGTGCATTCCAGACCTTAACAGCTCGATAGATCCTGTCTTTACCACACTCTCAGACAGTGCATTCCAAATTGTAACCACTCGATTGACCCTGTCTCCACCACACTCTCAGACAGTGCATTCCAAATACTAACCACTCGATTGACCCTGTCTCCACCACATTCTCAGTCAGTGCATTCCAGACCCTAACCACCCGATTGACACTTTCTCCACCACACTCTCAGACAATGTGTTCCTGATTCTAACCACTCGATTAACCCTGTCTCCACCACACTCTCAGATGGTGCGTTCCAGATCCCAACCATTCGATTGATCCTGTCTCCACCACACTCTCAGACAATGCATTCCAGATCCGAACCACTTGATTGAATCTATCTCCACCACATTCTCAGACAGTGCATTCCAGACCCTAACCACCCGATTGACCCTGTCTCCACCACACTCTCAGACAGTGCATTCCAGATCCTAACCACTCTATTGTCCCTTTCTCCACCACACTCTCAGACAGTGCATTCCAGCTCCTACCCACTCAATTGACCCTGTCTGCCCGACACACTCAGACAGTGCATTCCAGATCCTAATCACTGGATTCACCCTGTCTCCACCACACTCTCAGACATTGCATTCCAGATTGTAACCACTCGATTGACCCTGTCTCCACCACAATCTCAGACAGTGCATTCCAGATCGTAACCACTCGATTGACCCTGTCTCCCCCACACTCTCAGACAGTGCATTCCAGACCCAAACTACTCGATTGACCCTGTCTCCCCGACACACTCAGATAGTGCATTCCAGATCCTAACCACTCGATTAACCCTGTCTCCACCACACTCTCAGATGGTGCGTTCCAGATCCCAACCACTCGATTGATCCTGTCCCCACCACACTCTCAGACAATGCATTCCAGATCCTAACCACTTGATTGAATCTATCTCCACCACATTCTCAGACAGTGCATTCCAGACCCTAACCACCCGATTGACCCTGTCTCCACCACACTCTCAGACAGTGCATTCCAGACCCTAACCACCCGATTGACCCTGTCTCCACCACACTCTCAGACAGTGCATTCCAGAACCTAACCACTTGATTGAATCTATCTCCACCGCACATTCAGACAGTGCGTTCCAGTCCCTACCTACCCGATTGACCCTGTCTCCACCACACTCTCAGACAGTGCATTCCAGACCTTAACAGCTCGATTGACCCTGTCTCCACCACACTCTCAGACAGTGCATTCCAAATACTAACCACTCGATTGACCCTGTCTCCACCACATTCTCAGACAGTGCATTCCAGACCCTAACCACTTGATTGAATCTATCTCCACCGCATATTCAGACAGTGCATTCCAGATCCTACCCACCCGATTGACCCTGTCTCCACCACACTCTCAGACAGTGCATTCCAGATCCTAACCACTCTATTGTCCCTTTCTCCACCACACTCTCAGACAGTGCATTCCAGCTCCTACCCACTCAATTGACCCTGTCTGCCCGACACACTCAGACAGTGCATTCCAGATCCTAACCACTGGATTCACCCTGTCTCCACCACACTCTCAGACATTGCATTCCAGATTGTAACCACTCGATTGACCCTGTCTCCACCACAATCTCAGACAGTGCATTCCAGATCGTAACCACTCGATTGACCCTGTCTCCCCCACACTCTCAGACAGTGCATTCCAGACCCAAACTACTCGATTGACCCTGTCTCCCCGACACACTCAGATAGTGCATTCCAGATCCTAACCACTCGATTAACCCTGTCTCCACCACACTCTCAGATGGTGCGTTCCAGATCCCAACCACTCGATTGATCCTGTCTCCACCACACTCTCAGACAGTGCCTTCCAGATCCTAACCACTCGATTGACCCTGTCTCCGCCACACTCTCAGACAGTGCATCCCAGATCATAACTACTCGATTGACCCTGTCTCTCCCACACTCTCAGACAGTGCATTCCAGATCCTAACCACTCGATTTACCTTGTCTCCACCACACTCTCAGACAGTGCATTGCAGATCCTAACCACTCGATTGATCCTATTTTTCACTAACAATCTCAGACAATGCGTTCCTGATTCTAACACCTCGATTGACCCTATCTCCACCACACTCTCAGACAGTGCGTTCCAGATCCTAACCACTTGATTGAATCTATCTCCACCACACATTCAGACAGTGCGTTCCAGTCCCTACCCACCCGATTGACCCTGTCTCCACCACACTCTCAGACAGTGCATTCCAGATTGTAACCACTCGATTGACCCTGTCTCCACCACAATCTCAGACAGTGCATTCCAGATCGGAACCACTCGATTGACCCTGTCTCCCCCACACTCTCAGACAGTGCATTCCAGATCCTAACCACTTGATTGAATCTATCTCCACCGCACATTCAGACAGTGCGTTCCAGTCCCTACCTACCCGATTGACCCTGTCTCCACCACACTCTCAGACAGTGCATGCCAGATCCTAATCACTCGTTTGACCCTGTCTCCACCACACACTCAGACAGTGCATTCCAGACCTTAACAGCTCGATAGATCCTGTCTTTACCACACTCTCAGACAGTGCATTCCAAATCGTAACCACTCGATTGACCCTGTCTCCACCACACTCTCAGACAGTGCATTCCAAATACTAACCACTCGATTGACCCTGTCTCCACCACATTCTCAGTCAGTGCATTCCAGACCCTAACCACCCGATTGACACTTTCTCCACCACACTCTCAGACAATGCGTTCCTGATTCTAACCACTCGATTAACCCTGTCTCCACCACACTCTCAGATGGTGCGTTCCAGATCCCAACCATTCGATTGATCCTGTCTCCACCACACTCTCAGACAATGCATTCCAGATCCGAACCACTTGATTGAATCTATCTCCACCACATTCTCAGACAGTGCATTCCAGACCCTAACCACCCGATTGACCCTGTCTCCACCACACTCTCAGACAGTGCATTCCAGATCCTAACCACTCTATTGTCCCTTTCTCCACCACACTCTCAGACAGTGCATTCCAGCTCCTACCCACTCAATTGACCCTGTCTGCCCGACACACTCAGACAGTGCATTCCAGATCCTAATCACTGGATTCACCCTGTCTCCACCACACTCTCAGACATTGCATTCCAGATTGTAACCACTCGATTGACCCTGTCTCCACCACAATCTCAGACAGTGCATTCCAGATCGTAACCACTCGATTGACCCTGTCTCCCCCACACTCTCAGACAGTGCATTCCAGACCCAAACTACTCGATTGACCCTGTCTCCCCGACACACTCAGATAGTGCATTCCAGATCCTAACCACTCGATTAACCCTGTCTCCACCACACTCTCAGATGGTGCGTTCCAGATCCCAACCACTCGATTGATCCTGTCCCCACCACACTCTCAGACAATGCATTCCAGATCCTAACCACTTGATTGAATCTATCTCCACCACATTCTCAGACAGTGCATTCCAGACCCTAACCACCCGATTGACCCTGTCTCCACCACACTCTCAGACAGTGCATTCCAGACCCTAACCACCCGATTGACCCTGTCTCCACCACACTCTCAGACAGTGCATTCCAGAACCTAACCACTTGATTGAATCTATCTCCACCGCACATTCAGACAGTGCGTTCCAGTCCCTACCTACCCGATTGACCCTGTCTCCACCACACTCTCAGACAGTGCATTCCAGACCTTAACAGCTCGATTGACCCTGTCTCCACCACACTCTCAGACAGTGCATTCCAAATACTAACCACTCGATTGACCCTGTCTCCACCACATTCTCAGACAGTGCATTCCAGACCCTAACCACCCGATTGACACTTTCTCCACCACACTCTCAGACAATGCGTTCCTGATTCTAACCACTCGATTAACCCTGTCTCCACCACACTCTCAGATGGTGTGTTCCAGATCCCAACCACTCGATTAACCCTGTCTCCACCACACTCTCAGATGGTGCGTTCCAGATCCCAACCATTTGATTGATCCTGTCTCCACCACACTCTCAGACAATGCATTCCAGATCCTAACCACTTGATTGAATCTATCTCCACCACACATTCAGACAATGCGTTCCAGTCCCTACCCACCCGATTGACCCTGTCTCCACCACACTCTCAGACAGTGCATTCCAGATCCTAACCACTCTATTGTCCCTTTCTCCACCACACTCTCAGACAGTGCATTCCAGCTCCTACCCACTCAATTGACCCTGTCTGCCCGACACACTCAGACAGTGCATTCCAGATCCTAACCACTGGATTCACCCTGTCTCCACCACACTCTCAGACATTGCACTCCAGATTGTAACCACTCGATTGACCCTGTCTCCACCACAATCTCAGACAGTGCATTCCAGATCCTAACCACTGGATTCACCCTGTCTCCACCACACTCTCAGACATTGCATTCCAGATTGTAACCACTCGATTGACCCTGTCTCCACCACAATCTCAGACAGTGCATTCCAGATCGTAACCACTCGATTGACACTGTCTCCCCCACACTCTCAGACAGTGCATTCCAGATCGGAACCACTCGATTGACCCAGTCTCCCCCACACTCTCAGACAGTGCATTCCAGATCCTAACCACTTGATTGAATCTATCTCCACCGCATATTCAGACAGTGCGTTCCAGTCCCTACCTACCCGATTGACCCTGTCTCCACCAAACTCTCAGACAGTGCATTCCAGATCCTACCCACCCGATTGACCCTGTCTCCACCACACTCTCAGACAGTGCATTCCAGCTCCTACCCACTCAATTGACCCTGTCTGCCCGACACACTCAGACAGTGCATTCCAGATCCTAACCACTGGATTCACCCTGTCTCCACCACACTCTCAGACATTGCATTCCAGATTGTAACCACTCGATTGACCCTGTCTCCACCACAATCTCAGACAGTGCATTCCAGATCGTAACCACTCGATTGACCCTGTCTCCCCCACACTCTCAGACAGTGCATTCCAGACCCAAACTACTCGATTGACCCTGTCTCCCCGACACACTCAGATAGTGCATTCCAGATCCTAACCACTTGATTAACCCTGTCTCCACCATACTCTCAGATGGTGCGTTCCAGATCCCAACCACTCGATTGATCCTGTCTCCACCACACTCTCAGACAGTGCCTTCCAGATCCTAACCACTCGATTGACCCTGTCTCCGCCACACTCTCAGACAGTGCATCCCAGATCATAACTACTCAATTGACCCTGTCTCTCCCACACTCTCAGACAGTGCATTCCAGATCCTAACCACTCGGTTTACCTTGTCTCCACCACACTCTCAGACAGTGCATTGCAGATCCTAACCACTCGATTGATCCTATTTTTCACTAACAATCTCAGACAATGCGTTCCTGATTCTAACACCTCGATTGACCCTATCTCCACCACACTCTCAGACAGTGCGTTCCAGATCCTAACCACTCGATTGACCCTGTCTCCACCACACTCTCAGGCAGTGCATTCCAGATCCTAACCACTTGATTGAATCTATCTCCACCACACATTCAGACAGTGCGTTCCAGTCCCTACCCACCCGATTGACCCTGTCTCCACCACACTCTCAGACAGTGCATTCCAGATTGTAACCACTCGATTGACCCTGTCTCCACCACAATCTCAGACAGTGCATTCCAGATCGGAACCACTCGATTGACCCTGTCTCCCCCACACTCTCAGACAGTGCATTCCAGATCATAACCGCTTGATTGAATCTATCTCCACCGCACATTCAGACAGTGCGTTCCAGTCCCTACCTACCCGATTGACCCTGTCTCCACCACACTCTCAGACAGTGCATGCCAGATCCTAATCACTCGTTTGACCCTGTCTCCACCACACACTCAGACAGTGCATTCCAGACCTTAACAGCTCGATAGATCCTGTCTTTACCACACTCTCAGACAGTGCATTCCAAATTGTAACCACTCGATTGACCCTGTCTCCACCACACTCTCAGACAGTGCATTCCAAATACTAACCACTCGATTGACCCTGTCTCCACCACATTCTCAGTCAGTGCATTCCAGACCCTAACCACCCGATTGACACTTTCTCCACCACACTCTCAGACAATGTGTTCCTGATTCTAACCACTCGATTAACCCTGTCTCCACCACACTCTCAGATGGTGCGTTCCAGATCCCAACCATTCGATTGATCCTGTCTCCACCACACTCTCAGACAATGCATTCCAGATCCGAACCACTTGATTGAATCTATCTCCACCACATTCTCAGACAGTGCATTCCAGACCCTAACCACCCGATTGACCCTGTCTCCACCACACTCTCAGACAGTGCATTCCAGATCCTAACCACTCTATTGTCCCTTTCTCCACCACACTCTCAGACAGTGCATTCCAGCTCCTACCCACTCAATTGACCCTGTCTGCCCGACACACTCAGACAGTGCATTCCAGATCCTAATCACTGGATTCACCCTGTCTCCACCACACTCTCAGACATTGCATTCCAGATTGTAACCACTCGATTGACCCTGTCTCCACCACAATCTCAGACAGTGCATTCCAGATCGTAACCACTCGATTGACCCTGTCTCCCCCACACTCTCAGACAGTGCATTCCAGACCCAAACTACTCGATTGACCCTGTCTCCCCGACACACTCAGATAGTGCATTCCAGATCCTAACCACTCGATTAACCCTGTCTCCACCACACTCTCAGATGGTGCGTTCCAGATCCCAACCACTCGATTGATCCTGTCCCCACCACACTCTCAGACAATGCATTCCAGATCCTAACCACTTGATTGAATCTATCTCCACCACATTCTCAGACAGTGCATTCCAGACCCTAACCACCCGATTGACCCTGTCTCCACCACACTCTCAGACAGTGCATTCCAGACCCTAACCACCCGATTGACCCTGTCTCCACCACACTCTCAGACAGTGCATTCCAGAACCTAACCACTTGATTGAATCTATCTCCACCGCACATTCAGACAGTGCGTTCCAGTCCCTACCTACCCGATTGACCGTGTCTCCACCACACTCTCAGACAGTGCATTCCAGACCTTAACAGCTCGATAGATCCTGTCTTTACCACACTCTCAGACACTGCATTCCAAATCGTAACCGCTCGATTGACCCTGTCTCCACCACACTCTCAGACAGTGCATTCCAAATACTAACCACTCGATTGACCCTGTCTCCACCACATTCTCAGACAGTGCATTCCAGACCCTAACCACCCGATTGACACTTTCTCCACCACACTCTCAGACAATGCGTTCCTGATTCTAACCACTCGATTAACCCTGTCTCCACCACACTCTCAGATGGTGCGTTCCAGATCCCAACCATTTGATTGATCCTGTCTCCATCACACTCTCAGACAATGCATTCCAGATCCTAACCACTTGATTGAATCTATCTCCACCACACATTCAGACAGTGCGTTCCAGTCCCTACCCACCCGATTGACCCTGTCTCCACCACACTCTCAGACAGTGCATTCCAGATCCTAACTACTCTATTGTCCCTTTCTCCACCACACTCTCAGACAGTGCATTCCAGCTCCTACCCACTCAATTGACCCTGTCTGCCCGACACACTCAGACAGTGCATTCCAGATCCTAACCACTGGA
Organism: Isurus oxyrinchus; assembly: GCA_026770705.1. Taxonomy (NCBI): domain Eukaryota; kingdom Metazoa; phylum Chordata; class Chondrichthyes; order Lamniformes; family Lamnidae; genus Isurus; species Isurus oxyrinchus. Next base: position 280,037 of record JANJGN010000583.1, on the reverse strand, counting down.
TTCACCCTGTCTCCACCACACTCTCAGACATTGCATTCCAGATTGTAACCACTCGATTGACCCTGTCTCCACCACAATCTCAGACAGTGCATTCCAGATCGTAACCACTCGATTGACACTGTCTCCCCCACACTCTCAGACAGTGCATTCCAGATCGGAACCACTCGATTGACCCTGTCTCCCCCACACTCTCAGACAGTGCATTCCAGATGCTAACCACTTGATTGAATCTATCTCCACCGCACATTCAAACAGTGCGTTCCAGTCCCTACCTACCCAATTGACCCTGTCTCCACCACACTCTCAGACAGTGCATTCCAGATCCTACCCACCCGATTGACCCTGTCTCCACCACACTCTCAGACAGTGCCTTCCAGATCCTAACCACTCGATTGATCCTGTTTCCGCCAGACTCTCAGACAGTGCATTCCAGATCATAACTACTCGATTGACCCTGTCTCTCCCACACTCTCAGACAGTGCATTCCAGATCCTAACCACTCGATTTACCCTGTCTCCACCACACTCTCAGACAGTGCATTGCAGATCCTAACCACTCGATTGATCCTATTTTTCACCAACAATCTCAGACAATGCGTTCCTGATTCTAACACCTCGATTGACCCTATATCCACCACACTCTCAGACAGTGCATTCCAGATCCTAACCACTCGATTGACCCTGTCTCCACCACACTCTCAGGCAGTGCATTCCAGATCCTAACCACTTGATTGAATCTATCTCCACCACACATTCAGACAGTGCGTTCCAGTCCCTACCCACCCGATTGACCCTGTCTCCACCACAGTCTCAGACAGTGCATGCCAGATCCTCATCACTCGTGTGACCCTGTCTCTACCACACACTCAGACAATGCATTCCAGACCTAAACTGCTCGATAGATCCTGTCTCTACCACACTCTCAGACAGTGCATTCCAGATCCTAACCACTCGATTGTCCCTTTCTCCACCACACTCTCAGACAGTGCATTCCAGATCCTAACCACTGGATTCACCCTGTCTCCACCACACTCTCAGACAGTGCATTCCAGATTGTAACTACTCGATTGACCCTGTCTCCACCACAATCTCAGACAGTGCATTCCAGATCGGAACCACTCGATTGACCCTGTCTCCCCCACACTCTCAGACAGTGCATTCCAGATCCTAACCACTTGATTGAATCTATCTGCACCGCACATTCAGACAGTGCGTTCCAGTCCCTACCTACCCGATTGACCCTGTCTCCACCACACTCTCAGACAGTGCATGCCAGATCCTAATCACTCGTTTGACTCTGTCTCCACCACACACTCAGACAGTGCATTCCAGACCTTAACAGCTCGATAGATCCTGTCTTTACCACACTCTCAGACAGTGCATTCCAAATCGTAACCACTCGATTGACCCTGTCTCCACCACACTCTCAGACAGTGCATTCCAAATACTAACCACTCGATTGACCCTGTCTCCACCACACTCTCAGACAGTGCATTCCAAATACTAACCACTCGATTGACCCTGTCTCCACCACATTCTCAGTCAGTGCATTCCAGACCCGAACCACCCGATTGACACTTTCTCCACCACACTCTCAGACAATGCGTTCCTGATTCTAACCACTCGATTAACCCTGTCTCCACCACATTCTCAGATGGTGCGTTCCAGATCCCAACCATTCGATTGATCCTGTCTCCACCACACTCTCAGACAATGCATTCCAGATCCGAACCACTTGATTGAATCTATCTCCACCACATTCTCAGACAGTGCATTCCAGACCCTAACCACCCGATTGACCCTGTCTCCACCACACTCTCAGACAGTGCATTCCAGATCCTAACCACTCTATTGTCCCTTCCTCCACCACACTCTCAGACAGTGCATTCCAGCTCCTACCCACTCAATTGACCCTGTCTGCCCGACACACTCAGACAGTGCATTCCAGATCCTAACCACTGGATTCACCCTGTCTCCACCACACTCTCAGACATTGCATTCCAGATTGTAACCACTCGATTGACCCTGTCTCCACCACAATCTCCGACAGTGCATTCCAGATCCTAACCACTGGATTCACCCTGTCTCCACCACACTCTCAGACATTGCATTCCAGATTGTAACCACTCGATTGACCCTGTCTCCACCACAATCTCAGACAGTGCATTCCAGATCGTAACCACTCGATTTGCACTGTCTCCCCCACACTCTCAGACAGTGCATTCCAGATCGGAACCACTCGATTGACCCTGTCTCCCCCACACTCTCAGACAGTGCATTCCAGATCCTAACCACTTGATTGAATCTATCTCCACCGCACATTCAGACAGTGCGTTCCAGTCCCCACCTGCCCGATTGACCCTGTCTCCACCACACTCTCAGACAGTGCATTCCAGAATCTACCCACCCGATTGACCCTGTCTCCACCACACTCTCAGACAGTGCATTCCAGATCCTAACCACTCTATTGTCCCTTTCTCCACCACACTCTCAGACAGTGCATTCCAGATCCTACCCACTCAATTGACCCTGTCTCCACCACATTCTCAGACAGTGCATTCCAGATCGTAACCACTCGATTGACCCTGTCTCCCCCACACTCTCAGACAGTGCATTCCAGACCCAAACTACTCGATTGACCCTGTCTCCCCGACACACTCAGATAGTGCATTCCAGATCCCAACCACTCGATTGATCCTGTCTCCACCACACTCTCAGACGGTGCCTTCCAGATCCTAACCACTTGATTGATTCTGTCTCCGCCAGACTCTCAGACAGTGCATTCCAGATCATAACTACTCGATTGACCCTGTCTCTCCCACACTCTCAGACAGTGCATTCCAGATCCTAACCACTCGATTTACCCTGTCTCCACCACACTCTCAGACAGTGCATTGCAGATCCTAAACACTCGATTGATCCTATTTTTCACCAACAATCTCAGACAATGTGTTCCTGATTCTAACACCTCGATTGACCCTATCTCCACCTCACTCTCAGACAGTGCGTTCCAGATCCTAACCACTCGATTGACCCTGTCTCCACCACACTCTCAGGCAGTGCATTCCAGATCCTAACCACTTGATTGAATCTATCTCCACCACACATTCAGACAGTGCGTTCCAGTCCCTACCCACCCGATTGACCCTGTCTCCACCACATTCTCAATCAGTTCATTCCAGACCCTAACCACCCGATTGACACTTTCTCCACCACACTCTCAGACAATGCGTTCCTGATTCTAACCACTCGATTAACCCTGTCTCCACCACACTCTCAGATGGTGCTTTCCAGATCCCAACCATTCGATTGATCCTGTCTCCACCACACTCTCAGACAATGCATTCCAGATCCGAACCACTTGATTGAATCTATCGCCACCACATTCTCAGACAGTGCATTCCAGACCCTAACCACCCGATTGACCCTGTCTCCACCACACTCTCAGACAGTGCATTCCAGATCCTAACTACTCTATTGTCCCTTTCTCCACCACACTCTCTGACAGTGCATTCCAGCTCCTACCCACTCAATTGACCCTGTCTCCCCGACACACTCAGACAGTGCATTCCAGATCCTAACCACTGGATTCACCCTGTCTCCACCACACTCTCAGACATTGCATTCCAGATTGTAACCACTCGATTGACCCTGTCTCCACCACAATCTCAGACAGTGCATTCCAGATCGTAACCACTCGATTGACCCTGTCTCTCCCACACTCTCAGACAGTGCATTCCAGATCCTAACCACTCGATTTACCCTGTCTCCACCACACTCTCAGACAGTGCATTGCAGATCCTAACCACTCGATTGATCCTATTTTTCACCAACAATCTCAGACAATGCGTTCCTGATTCTAACCACTCGATTGACCCTATCTCCACCACACTCTCAGACAGTGCGTTCCAGATCCTAACCATTCGATTGACCCTGTCTCCACCACACTCTCAGGCAGTGCATTCCAGATCCTAACCACTTGATTGAATCTATCTCCACCACACATTCAGACAGTGCGTTCCAGTCCCTACCCACCCGATTGACCCTGTCTCCACCACAGTCTCAGACAGTGCATGCCAGATCCTCATCACTCGTGTGACCATGTCTCTACCACACACTCAGACAATGCATTCCAGACCTAAACTGCTCGATAGATCCTGTCTCTACCACACTCTCAGACAGTGCATTCCAGATCCTAACCACTCGATTGTCCCTTTCTCCACCACACTCTCAGACAGTGCATTCTAGATCCTAACCACTGCATTCACCCTGTCTCCACCACAATCTCAGACAGTGCATTCCAGATCGGAACCACTTGATTGACCCTGTCTCCCCCACACTCTCAGACAGTGCATTCCAGATCCTAACCACTTGATTGAATCTATCTCCACCGCACATTCAGACAGTGCGTTCCAGTCCCTACCTACCCGATTGACCCTGTCTCCACCACACTCTCAGACAGTGCATGCCAGATCCTAATCAATCGTTTGACCCTGTCTCCACCACACACTCAGACAGTGCATTCCAGACCTTAACAGCTGGATAGATCCTGTCTTTACCACACTCTCAGACAGTGCATTCCAAATCGTAACCACTCGATTGACCCTGTTTCCACCACACTCTCAGACAGTGCATTCCAAATACTAACTACTCGATTGACCCTGTCTCCACCACATTCTCAGACAGTGCATTCCAGACCCAAACCACCCGATTGACACTTTCTCCACCACACTCTCAGACAATGCGTTCCTATTCTAACCACTCGATTAACCCTGTCTCCACCACACTCTCAGATGGTGCGTTACACATCCCAAACATTCGATTGATCCTGTCTCCACCAGACTCTCAGACAATGCATTCCAGATCCTAACCACTTGATTGAATCTATCTCCACCACACATTCAGACAGTGCGTTCCAGATCCTAACCACTCAATTGACCCTGTCTCCCCGACACACTCAGACAGTGCATTCCAGCTCCTACCCACTCAATTGACCCTGTCTCCCCGACACACTCAGACAGTTCGTTCCAGATCATAACCACTCGATTGACCCTGTCTCCGCCACACTCTCAGACAGTGCATTCCAGACCCAAACTACTCGAATGACCCTGTCTCCCCAACACACTCAGACAGTGCATTCCAGATCCTAACCACTGGATTCACCCTGTCTCCACCACACTCTCTGACATTGCATTCCAGATTGTAACCACTCGATTGACCCTGTCTCCACCACAATCTCAGACAGTGCATTCCAGATCCTAACTACTGGATTGACCCTGTCTCTCCCACACTCTCAGACAGTGCATTTCAGATCCTAACCACTCGATTTACCTTGTCTCCACCACACTCTCAGACAGTGCATTGCAAATCCTAACCACTCGATTGATCCTATTTTTCACCAACAATCTCAGACAATGCGTTCCTGATTCTAACACCTCGATTGACCCTATCTCCACCACACTCTCAGACAGTGCGTTCCAGATCCTAACCACTCGATTGACCCTGTCTCCACCGCACTCTCAGGCAGTGCATTCCAGATCCTAACCACTTGATTGAATCTATCTCCACCACACATTCAGGCAGTGTGTTCCAGTCCCTACCCACCCGATTGACCCTGTCTCCACCACAGTCTCAGACAGTGCATGCCAGATCCTCATCACTCGTGTGACCCTGTCTCTACCACACACTCAGACAATGCATTCCAGACCTAAACTGCTCGATAGATCCTGTCTCTACCACACTCTCAGACAGTGCATTCCAGATCCTAACCACTGGATTCACCCTGTCTCCACCGCACTCTCAGACAGTGCATTCCAGATTGTAACCACTCGATTGACCCTGTCTCCACCACAATCTCAGACAGTGCATTCCAGATCGGAACCACTCGATTGACCCTGTCTCCCCCACACTCTCAGACAGTGCATTCCAGATCCTAACCACTTGATTGAAACTATCTCCACCGCACATTCAGACAGTGCGTTCCAGTCCCTACCTACCCGATTGACCCTGTCTCCACCACGCTCTCAGACAGTGCATGCCAGATCCTAATCACTCGTTTGACCCTGTCTCCACCACACACTCAGACAGTGCATTCCAGACCTTAACAGCTCGATAGATCCTGTCTTTACCACACTCTCAGACAGTGCATTCCAAATCGTAACCACTCGATTGACCGTGTCTCCACCACACTCTCAGACAGTGCATTCCAAATACTAACCACTCGATTGACCCTGTCTCCACCACATTCTCAGTCAGTGGATTCCAGACCCTAACCACCCGATTGACACTTTCTCCACCACACTCTCAGACAATGCGTTCCTGATTCTAACCACTCGATTAACCCTGTCTCCACCACACTCTCAGATGGTGCGTTCCAGATCCTAACCACTGGATTCGCCCTGTCTGCACCACACTCTCAGACATTGCATTCCAGATTGTAACCACTCGATTGACCCTGTCTCCACCACAATCTCAGACAGTGCATTCCAGATCGTAACCACTCGATTGACCCTGTCTCCCCCACACTCTCAGACAGTGCATTCCAGACCCAAACTACTCGATTGACCCTGTCTCCCCGACACACTCAGATAGTGCATTCCAGATCCTAACCACTCGATTAACCCTGTCTCCACCACACTCTCAGATGGTGCGTTCCAGATCCCAACCACTCGATTGATCCTGTCTCCACCACACTCTCAGACAGTGTCTTCCAGATCCTAACCACTCGATTGACCCTGTCTCCGCCACACTCTCAGACAGTGCATTCCAGATCATAACTACTCGATTGACCCTGTCTCTCCCACACTCTCAGACAGTGCATTCCAGATCCTAACCACTCGATTTACCCTGTCTCCACCACACTCTCAGACAGTGCATTGCAGATCCTAACCACTCGATTGATCCTATTTTTCACCAACAATCTCAAGCAATGCGTTCCTGATTCTAACCACTCGATTGACCCTATCTCCACCACACTCTCAGACAGTGCGTTCCAGATCCTAACCACTCGATTGACCCTGTCTCAACCACACTCTCAGGCAGTGCATTCCAGATCCTAACCACTTGATTGAATCTATCTCCACCACACATTCAGACAGTGCGTTCCAGTCCCTACCCACCCGATTAACCCTGTCTCCACCACAGTCTCAGACAGTGCATGCCAGATCCTCATCACTCGTGTGACCCTGTCTCTACCACACACTCAGACAATGCATTCCAGACCTAAACTGCTCGATAGATCCTGTCTCTACCACACTCTCAGACAGTGCATTCCAGACCCAAACTACTCGATTGACCCTTTCTACATCACACTCTCAGACAGTGCATTCCAGACCCAAACTACCCGATTGACACTGTCTCCCCGACACACTCAGATAGTGCATGCCAGACACTAACCACCCGATTGACCCTTTCTCCACCACAATCTCAGACAATGCGTTCCTGATTCTAACCACTCGATTAACCCTGTCTCCACCACACTCTCAGATGGTGCGTTCCAGATCCCAACTACTCGATTGATCCTGTCTCCACCACACTCTCAGACAGTGCATTCCAGATCTTAACTACTCGATTGACCCTGTCTCCGCCACACTCTCAGACAGTGCATTCCAGATCATAACTACTCGATTGACCCTGTCTCTCCCACACTCTCAGACAGTGCATGCCAGATCCTAATCACTCGTTTGACCCTGTCTCCACCACACACTCAGACAGTGCATTCCAGACCCTAACCACCCGATTGATATTTTCTCCACCACACTCTCAGACAATGTGTTCCTGATTCTAACCACTCGATTAACCCTGTCTCCACCACACTCTCAGATGGTGCGTTCCACATCCCAAACATTCGATTGATCCTGTCTCCACCACACTCTCAGACAATGCATTCCAGATCCTAACCACTTGATTGAATCTATCTCCACCACACATTCAGACAGTGCGTTCCAGTCTCTACCCACCCGATTGACCCTGTCTCCACCACACTCTCAGACAGTGCATTCCAGATCCTAACCACTCTATTGTCCCTTTCTCCACCACACTCTCAGACAGTGCATTCCAGCTCCTACCCACTCAATTGACCCTGTCTCCCCGACACACTCAGACAGTTCGTTCCAGATCATAACCATTCGATTGACCCTGTCTCCGCCACACTCTCAGACAGTGCTTTCCAGACCCAAACTACTCGAATGACCCTGTCTCCCCGACACACTCAGACAGTGCATTCCAGAACCTTACCACTCGATTGACCGTGTCTCCACCACACTCTCAGACAGTGCATTCCAGATCCTAACCACTCAATTGACCCTGTCTCCCCGACACACTCAGACAGTTCATTCCAGATCCTAACCACTGGATTCACCCTGTCTCCACCACACTCTCAGACATTGCATTCCAGATTGTAACCACTCGATGGACCCTGTATCCACCGCAATCTCAGACAGTGCATTCCAGCTCCTACCCACTCGATTGACCCTGTCTCCCCGACACACTCAGATAGTGCATTCCAGATCCTAACCACTCGATTAACCCTGTCTCCACCACACTCTCAGATGGTGCGTTCCAGATCCCAACCACTCGATTGATCCTGTCTCCACCACACTCTCAGACAGTGCCTTCCAGATCCTAACAACTCGATTGACCCTGTCTCCGCCACACTCTCAGACAGTGCATTCCAGATCATAACTACTCGATTGACCCTGTCTCTCCCACACTCTCAGACAGTGCATTCCAGATCCTAACCACTCGATTTACCCTGTCTCCACCACACTCTCAGACAGTGCATTGCAGATCCTAACCACTCGATTGATACTGTTTTTCACCAACAATCTCAGACAGTGCGTTCCTGATTCTAACCACTCGATTGACCCTGTCTCCACCACACTCTCAGACAGTGCGTTCCAGATCCTAACCACTTGATTGACCCTGTCTCCACCACACTCTCAGGCAGTGCATTCCAGATCCTAACCACTTGATTGAATCTATCTCCACCACACATTCAGACAGTGCGTTCCAGTCCCTACCCACCCGATTGACCCTGTCTCCACCACAGTCTCAGACAGTGCATGCCAGATCCTCATCACTCATGTGACCCTGTCTCTGCCACACACTCAGGCAGTGCATTCCAGACCTAAACTGCTCGATAGATCCTGTCTCTACCACACTCTCAGACAGTGCATTCCAGATCCTAACCACTCGATTGTCCCTTTCTCCACCACACTCTCAGACAGTGCATTCCAGATCCTAACCACTCAATTGACCCTGTCTCCCCGACACACTCAGACAATGCATTCCAGATCCTAACCACTGGATTCACCCTGTCCCCACCTCACTCTCAGACAGTGCATTCCAGATTGTAACCACTCGATTGACCCTTCTCCACCACAATCTCAGACAGTGCATTCCAGATCGGAACCACTCGATTGACCCTGTCTCCCCCACACTCTCAGACAGTGCATTCCAGACCCAAACTACTCGATTGACCCTGTCTCTCCGACACACTCAGATAGTGCATTCCAGATCCTAACCACTTGATTGAATCTATCTCCACCGCACATTCAGACAGTGCGTTCCAGTCCCTACCTACCCGATTGACCCTGTCTCCACCACACACTCAGACATTGCATTCCAGACCTTAACAGCTCGATAGATCCTGTCTTTACCACACTCTCAGACAGTGCATTCCAAATCGTAACCACTCGATTGACCCTGTCTCCACCACATTCTCAGACAGTGCATTCCAGACCCTAACCCCCCGATTGACACTTTCTCCACCACACTCTTAGACAATGCGTTCCTGATTCTAACCACTCGATTAACCCTGTCTCCACCACACTCAGATGGTGCGTTCCAGATCCCAACCATTCGATTGATCCTGTCTCCACCACACTCTCAGACAATGCATTCCAGATCCTAACCACTTGATTGAATCTATCTCCACCACACTCTCATACAGTGCATTCCAGTCCCTAACCACCCGATTGACCCTGTCTCCACCACGCTCTCAGACAGTGCATTCCAGATCCTAACCACTCTATTGTTCCTTTCTCCAGCACACTCTCAGACAGTGCATTCCAGCTCCTACCCACTCAATTGACCCTGTCTCCCCGACGCACTCAGACAGTGCATTCCAGACCCAAACTACTGGATTGACCCTGTCTCCCCGACACACTCAGACAGTGCATTCCAGATCCTAACCACTGGATTCACCCTGTCTCCACCACACTCTCAGACAGTGCTTTCCAGATTGTGACCACTCGATTGACCCTGTCTCCACCACACTCTCAGACAGTGCATTCCAGATCGTAACCACTCGATTGACCCTGTCTCCCCCACACTCTCAGACAGTGCATTCCAGACCCAAACTACTCGATTGTCCCTGTCTCCCCGACACACTCAGATAGTGCATTCCAGATTCTAACCACTCGATTGACCCTTTCTCCACCACACTCTCAGACAGTGCATTCCAGATTGTAAACACTCGATTGACCCTGTCTCCACCACACTCTCAGACAGTGCATTTCAGATCCTAACCACTCGATTGACCCTGTCTCCGCCACACTCTCAGACAGTGCATTCCAGATCCTAACTACTCGATTGACCCTCTCTCCACCACACTCTCAGACAGTGCATTCCAGATCGTAACCACTCGATTGACCCTATCTCCCCCACACAGTCGGACAGTGCATTCCAGATCCTAACCACTCGTTTGACCCTGTCTCCACCACGCTCTCAGCCAGTGCATTCCAGATCCTAATCACTCGTTTGACCCTGTCTCCACCACATTCACACAGTGCACACCAGACACAAACTACTCGATTAACGCTGTCTCCACCAGACTCTCAGACATTTTATTCAAGATCTTAACCACTCGATTGACCCTGTCTCCACCACACTCTCAGACAGTGCATTCCAGGTCCTAACCACTCGATTGACCCCCTCTCCACCACACTCTCAGACAGTGCATTCCGGCCCCAACATCCCGATTGACCCTGTCTCCACCACACTCTCAGACAGTGCATTCCTGATCCTAACCACTTGATTGACCCTGTCTCCACCACATTCTCAGACAGTGCATTCCAGACCCTAACCACTCAATTGACCCTGTCTCCACCACACTCTCAGACAGTGCATTCCTGATCCTATCTACTCGATTGACACTTTCTCCACCACACTCTCAGACAGTGCATTCCAGATCCTAACCACTCGATTGACCCTGTCTTCCACCAACAATCTCAGACAGTGCATTCCAGATCCTAACCGCTCGATTGACCCTGTCTCCACCACACTCTCAGACAGTGCATTCCAGATCCTAACCACTCGATTGATCCTGTCTCCACCACACTCTCAGACAGTGCATGACAGTTCCTAGCCACTCGTTTGACCCTGAATCCACCACACTCTCAGACAGTGCATTCCAGACATAAACGGCTCGATAGATCCTGTCTCTACTACACTCTCAGACAGTGCATTCCCGATCCTAACTGCTCGATTGACCCTGTCTCCACCACACTCTCAGACAGTGCATTCCAGATCCTAACCACTCGTTTGACCCTGTCTCCACCACACTCTCAGACAGTGTATTCCAGATCCTAACCACTCGATTGACCCTGACTCCACCACATTCTCAGACAGTGCATTCCAGACCCTAACCACCCGATTGACCCTGTCTCCACCACATTCTCAGACAGTGCATTCCAGAGGCTAACCACCCGATTGACCCTTTCTCCACCACACTCTCAGACAGTGCATTCCTGACTCTAACCACCAGATTGACCCTGTCTCCCCCACACTCTCAGACAGTGCATTCCTGACTCTAACCACCAGATTGACCCTGTCTCCACCACACTCTCAGACAGTGCATTCCAGATCCTAATCACTCGTTTCACCCTATCTCCACCACACTCACACAGTGCACTTCAGACACAAACTACTCGATAGACCCTCTCTCCACCACACTCTCAGACATTACATTCAAGATCCTAACCTCTTGATTGACCCTGTCTCCACCACTCTCAGACAATGCATTCCTGACCCTAACCACTCGATTTACCCTGTCTCCACCACATCTCAGACAGTGCATTCCAGATCCTAACCACCCGATTGACCCTTTCTCCACCACACTCACAGACAGTGCACGCCAGATCCTAATCACTCGTGTGACCCTGTCTCTACCACACACTCAGACAGTGCATTCCAGACCTAAACTGCTCGATAGATCCTGTGTCCACCATACTCTCAGACAGTGCATTCCAGATTGTACCCACTCGATTGACCCTGAATCCACCGCAATCTCAGACAGTGAATTCCAGATCGTAACCAGTCGATTGACCCTGTCACCCCCACACTCTCAGACAGTGCATTCCAGACCCAAACTACTGGATTGACCCTGTCTCCCCGACACACTCAGACAGTGCATTCCAGATCCTAACCACTGGATTCACCCTGTCTCCACCACACTCTCAGACAGTGCTTTCCAGATTGTGACCACTCGATTGACCCTGTCTCCACTACACTCTCAGACAGTGCATTCCAGATCGTAACCACTCGATTGACCCTGTCTTCCACCAACAATCTCAGACAGTGCATTCCAGATCCTAACCGCTCGATTGACCCTGTCTCCACCACACTCTCAGACAGTGCATTCCAGATCCTAACCACTCGATTGATCCTGTCTCCACCACACTCTCAGACAGTGCATGACAGTTCCTAGCCACTCGTTTGACCCTGAATCCACCACACTCTCAGACAGTGCATTCCAGACATAAACGGCTCGATAGATCCTGTCTCTACTACACTCTCAGACAGTGCATTCCCGATCCTAACTGCTCGATTGACCCTGTCTCCACCACACTCTCAGACAGTGCATTCCAGATCCTAACCACTCGTTTGACCCTGTCTCCACCACACTCTCAGACAGTGTATTCCAGATCCTAACCACTCGATTGACCCTGACTCCACCACATTCTCAGACAGTGCATTCCAGACCCTAACCACCCGATTGACCCTGTCTCCACCACATTCTCAGACAGTGCATTCCAGAGGCTAACCACCCGATTGACCCTTTCTCCACCACACTCTCAGACAGTGCATTCCTGACTCTAACCACCAGATTGACCCTGTCTCCCCCACACTCTCAGACAGTGCATTCCTGACTCTAACCACCAGATTGACCCTGTCTCCACCACACTCTCAGACAGTGCATTCCAGATCCTAATCACTCGTTTCACCCTATCTCCACCACACTCACACAGTGCACTTCAGACACAAACTACTCGATAGACCCTCTCTCCACCACACTCTCAGACATTACATTCAAGATCCTAACCTCTTGATTGACCCTGTCTCCACCACTCTCAGACAATGCATTCCTGACCCTAACCACTCGATTTACCCTGTCTCCACCACATCTCAGACAGTGCATTCCAGATCCTAACCACCCGATTGACCCTTTCTCCACCACACTCACAGACAGTGCACGCCAGATCCTAATCACTCGTGTGACCCTGTCTCTACCACACACTCAGACAGTGCATTCCAGACCTAAACTGCTCGATAGATCCTGTGTCCACCATACTCTCAGACAGTGCATTCCAGATTGTACCCACTCGATTGACCCTGAATCCACCGCAATCTCAGACAGTGAATTCCAGATCGTAACCAGTCGATTGACCCTGTCACCCCCACACTCTCAGACAGTGCATTCCAGACCCAAACTACTGGATTGACCCTGTCTCCCCGACACACTCAGACAGTGCATTCCAGATCCTAACCACTGGATTCACCCTGTCTCCACCACACTCTCAGACAGTGCTTTCCAGATTGTGACCACTCGATTGACCCTGTCTCCACCACACTCTCAGACAGTGCATTCCAGATCGTAACCACTCGATTGACCCTGTCTCCCCCACACTCTCAGACAGTGCATTCCAGACCCAAACTACTCGATTGTCCCTGTCTCCCCGACACACTCAGATAGTGCATTCTAGATTCTAACCACTCGATTGACCCTTTCTCCACCACACTCTCAGACAGTGCATTCCAGATTGTAAACACTCGATTGACCCTGTCTCCACCACACTCTCAGACAGTGCATTCCAGATCCTAACTACTCGATTGACCCTCTCTCCACCACACTCTCAGACAGTGCATTCCAGATCGTAACCACTCGATTGACCCTATCTCCCCCACACAGTCGGACAGTGCATTCCAGATCCTAACCACTCGTTTGACCCTGTCTCCACCACGCTCTCAGCCAGTGCATTCCAGATCCTAATCACTCGTTTGACCCTGTCTCCACCACACTCACACAGTGCACACCAGACACAAACTACTCGATTAACGCTGTCTCCACCAGACTCTCAGACATTTTATTCAAGATCTTAACCACTCGATTGACCCTGTCTCCACCACACTCTCAGACAGTGCATTCCAGGTCCTAACCACTCGATTGACCCCCTCTCCACCACACTCTCAGACAGTGCATTCCAGACCCTAACATCCCGATTGACCCTGTCTCCACCACACTCTCAGACAGTGCATTCCTGATCCTAACCACTTGATTGACCCTGTCTCCACCACACTCTCAGACAGTGCATTCCAGATCCTATCTACTCGATTGACACTTTCTCCACCACACTCTCAGACAGTGCATTCCAGATCCTAACCACTCGATAGATCCTGTCTCTCCCACACTCTCAGACAGTGCATTCCCGATCCTAACTACTCGATAGACCCTGTCTCCACCACACACTCAGACAGTGCATTCCAGATCCTAACCACTCGATTGATCCTGTCTCCACCACAATATCAGACAGTGCATTTCAGATCGTAACCACTCGATCGACCCTGTCTCCCCCACGCTCTCAGACAGTGCATTCCATACCCAAACTTCTCGATTGACCCTGTCTCCACCACACTCTCAGGCAGTGCATTCCAGATTGTAACCACTTGATTGAATCTATCTCCACCACAACTCTCAGACAGTGCGTTCCAGTCCCTACCTACCCGATTGACCTTGTCTCCACCACACTCTCAGACAGTGCATTCCAGATCCTAATCACTCGTTTGACCCTGTCTCCACCACACACTCAGACAGTGCATTCCAGACCTAAACTGCTCGATAGATCCTGTGTCCACCATACTCTCAGACAGTGCATTCCAGATTGTACCCACTCGATTGACCCTGAATCCACCGCAATCTCAGACAGTGAATTCCAGATCGTAACCAGTCGATTGACCCTGTCACCCCCACACTCTCAGACAGTGCATTCCAGACCCAAACTACTGGATTGACCCTGTCTCCCCGACACACTCAGACAGTGCATTCCAGATCCTAACCACTGGATTCACCCTGTCTCCACCACACTCTCAGACAGTGCTTTCCAGATTGTGACCACTCGATTGACCCTGTCTCCACCACACTCTCAGACAGTGCATTCCAGATCGTAACCACTCGATTGACCCTGTCTCCCCCACACTCTCAGACGGTGCATTCCAGACCCAAACTACTCGATTGTCCCTGTCTCCCCGACACACTCAGATAGTGCATTCCAGATTCTAACCACTAGATTGACCCTTTCTCCACCACACTCTCAGGCAGTGCATTCCAGATTGTAAACACTCGATTGACCCTGTCTCCACCACACTCTCAGACAGTGCATTTCAGATCCTAACCACTCGATTGACCCTGTCTCCGCCACACTCTCAGACAGTGCATTCCAGATCCTAACTACTCGATTGACCCTCTCTCCACCACACTCTCAGACAGTGCATTCCAGATCGTAACCACTCGATTGGCCCTATCTCCCCCACACAGTCGGACAGTGCATTCCAGATCCTAACCACTCGTTTGACCCTGTCTCCACCACGCTCTCAGCCAGTGCATTCCAGATCCTAATCACTCGTTTGACCCTGTCTCCACCACATTCACACAGTGCACACCAGACACAAACTACTCGATTAACGCTGTCTCCACCAGACTCTCAGACATTTTATTCAAGATCTTAATCACTCGATTGACCCTGTCTCCACCACTCTCTCAGACAGTGCATTCTAGGTCCTAACCACTCGATTGACCCCCTCTCCACCACACTCTCAGACAGTGCATTCCGGCCCCAACATCCCGATTGACCCTGTCTCCACCACACTCTCAGACAGTGCATTCCTGATCCTAACCACTTGATTGACCCTGTCTCCACCACATTCTCAGACAGTGCATTCCAGACCCTAACCACTCAATTGACCCTGTCTCCACCACACTCTCATACATTGCCTTCCAGATCCTAACCACTCGATTGACCCTGTCTCCACCACACACTCAGACAGTGCGTTCCAGATCCTAACTACACGATTGACCCTGTCTCCACCATACTCTCAGACAGTGCGTTCCAGATCCTAACCACTCGATTGACCCTGTCTCCACCAGATTCTCAGACAGTGTATTCCAGATCCTAACCACTCGATAGACCCTGTCTTCACCACACTCTCAGACAGTGCATTCCAGACCCTAACCACTCGATTGAGCCTGTCTCCAGCAGATTCTCAGACAGTGTATTCCAGATCCTAACCACTCGATAGACCCTGTCTTCACCACACTCTCAGACAGTGCATTCCAGACCCTAACCACTCGATTAACCCTGTCTCCACCACATTCTCAGACAATGCGTTCCTGATTCGAACCACTCGATTAACCCTGTCTCCACCACACTCTCAGATGGTGCGTTCCAGAGCCCAACGACTCGATTGATCCTGTCTGTGCCACACTCTCAGACAGTGCATTCCAGATCATAACTACTCGATTGACCCTGTCTCCACCACACTCTCAGACAGTGCATTCCAGATCCTAACCACTCGATTCACCCTGTCTCCACCACACTCTCAGACCGTGCTTTCCAGATTATAACCACTCGATTGACGCTTTTTCGCCCAGACTCTCAGACAGTGCATTCCAGACCCAAACTACTCGATTGACCCTGTCTCCCCGACACACTCAGGGATTGCATTCCAGATCCTAACCACTCGATTGACCCTTTCTCCACCATACTCTCAGACAGTGCATTCCAGATTGTAAACACTGGATTGACCCTGTCTCCACCACACTCTCAGACAGTGCATTCCAGATCCTAACCACTCGATTGACCCTATCTCCACCACACTCTCAGACAGTGCGTTCCAGGTCCTAACCACTCGATTGACCCTATCTCCACCACACTCTCAGACAGTGCGTTCCTGGTCCTAACTACTCGATTGACCCTGTCTCCACCACACTCTCACGGTGTACACCAGTCACAAACTACTCGATAGACTCTGTCTCCACCACATTCTCTGACATTTTATTCAAGTTCCTACCCACTTGATTGACCCTGTCTCCACCACACTCTCAGACAGTGCATTCCAGATCCTAACCGCTCGATTGACCCTGTCTCCACCACACTCTCAGACAGTCCGTTCCAGATCCTAACCACTCGATTGATCCTGTCTCCACCACACTCTCAGACAGTGCATGACAGTTCCTAGCCACTCGTTTGACCCTGTCTCCACCACACTCTCAGACAGTGCATCCAGATCCTAACCACTCGATTGACCCTATCTCCACCACACTCTCAGACTGTGCGTTCCTGGTCCTAACCACTCGATTGACCCTGTCTCCACCACACTCTCACGGTGCACACCAGTCACAAACTACTCGATAGACTCTGTCTCCACCACATTCTCAGACATTTTATTCAAGTTCCTACCCACTTGATTGACCCTGTCTCCACCACACTCTCAGACAGTGCATTCCAGACCCTAACCACTCGACTGACCCTGTCTCCACCACATCTCAGACAGTGCATTCCAGATCCTAACCTCTCGATTTACCCTGTCTCCACCACGTTCTCCGACAGTACATCACAGATCCTAAACACTCGATTGACCCTGTCTCCACCACATTCTCAGACAGTGCATTCCAGACCCTAACCACCCGACTGACCCTTTCTCCACCACACCCTCAGACAGTGCATTCCAGCTCGTAACCACTCGATTGACCCTGTCCCCACCACACTCTCAGACTGTGCGTTCCGGACCCTAACCAATCGTTTGACTCTGTCTCCACCACACTCTCAGACAGTGCATTCCAGACTCGCTCCACCAGATTGACCCTGTCTCCACCATACTCTCAGACAGTGCATTCCAGATCCTAACCACTCGTTTGACCCTGTCTCCACCACACTCTCAGACAGTGCATTCCAGATACTAACCACTCGTTTGACCCTGTCTCCACCACACTCACACAGTGCACACCAGACACAAACTACTCGATTGACCCTGTCTCCACCACACTCTCAGACATTTTATTCAAGATCTTAACCACTCGATTGACCCTGTCTCCACCACACTCTCAGACAGTGCATTCCAGGTCCTAACCATTCGATTGACCCTCTCTCCACCACACTCTCAGACAGTGCATTCCAGACCCTAACATCCCGATTGACCCTGTCTCCACCACACTCTCAGACAGAGCATTCCAGATCCTAACCACTCAATTGACCCTGTCTCCACCACGCTCTCAGACAGTGCATTCCAGATCCTATCTACTCGATTGACAATTTCTCCACCACACTCTCAGACAGTACATTCCAGATCCTAACCACTCAATTGACCCTGTCTCCACGACACTCTCAGCCAGTGCGTTCCAGATCCTCACCTCTCGATTGACCCTGTCTCCACCACACTCTCAGACAGTGCATTCCAGATCCTAACCACTCGATCGACCCTGTCTCCAACACACTCTCACAGTGCACACCAGTCACAAACTACTCGATAGACTCTGTCTCCACCAGATCTCAGACATTTTATTCAAGTTCCTACCCACTTGATTGACCCTGTCTCCACCACACTCTCAAACAGTGCTATCCAGATCGTAACCACTCGATTGACGCTGTCTCCACCACACTCTCAGACAGTGCATTCCAGACCCTAACCACTCGATTGTCCCTGTCTCCACCACATCTCAGACAGTGCATTCCAGATCCAAAACACTCGATTGAATCTGTCTCCACCACATTCTCAGACAGTGCATTCCAGACCCGAACATCCTGACTGACCCTGTCTCCACCACACTCTCAGACAGTGCATTCCAGATCCTCACTCAATTGACCCTGTCTCCCCGACACACTCAGATAGTGCATTCCAGATCCTAACCACTGGATTCACCCTGTCTCCACCACACTCAGACAGTGCATTGCAGATCGTAACCACTAGATTGACCCTGTCTCCCCCACACTCTCAGACAGTGCATTCCAGACCCAAACTACTCGATTGTCCCTGTCTCCCCGACACACGCAGATAGTGCATTCCAGATTCTTACCACTTGATTGACCCTTTCTCCACCACACTCTCAGACAGTGCATTCCAGATCGTAACCACTCGATTGACCCTATCTCCCCCACACAGTCGGACAGTGCATTCCAGATCCTAACCACTCGTTTGACACTGTCTCCACCACGCTCTCAGCCAGTGCATTCCAGATCCTAATCACTCGTTTGACCCTGTCTCCACCACACTCACACAGTGCAAACCAGACACAAACTACTCGATTAACCCTGTCTCCACCAGACTCT
Source organism: Isurus oxyrinchus (assembly GCA_026770705.1). NCBI lineage: Eukaryota > Metazoa > Chordata > Chondrichthyes > Lamniformes > Lamnidae > Isurus > Isurus oxyrinchus. The sequence continues at coordinate 260,437 of JANJGN010000583.1, read as the reverse complement.
CAGACATTTTATTCAAGATGTTAACCACTCGATTGACCCTGTCTCCACCACACTCTCAGACAGTGCATTCCAGATCCTAACCACTCGATCGACCCTGTCTCCAACACACTCTCAGACAGTGCATTCCAGACCCTAACCATTCGATTGACCCTGTCTCCACCACACTCTCATACAGTGCATTCCAGATCGTAACCACTCGATTGAACCTGTCTCCACCACAAGCAGACAGTGCATTCCAGATCGTAACCACTCGATTGACCCTGTCTCCCCCACACTCTCAGATAGTGCATTCCAGATCCTAACTACTCAATTGACTCTGTCTCCACCACACTCTCAGACAGTGCATTCCAGACTCTCACCACCGGATTGACCCTGTCTCCACCACACTCTCAGACAGTGCATTCCAGATCCTAACCACTCGTTTGACCCTGTCTCCCCCACACTCTCAGCCAGTGCATTCCAGATCCTAATCACTCGTTTGACCCTGTCTCCACCACTCTCACACAGTGCACACCAGACACAAACTACTCGATTGACCCTGTCTCCACCACACTCTCAGACATTTTATTCAAGATCCTAACCACTCGATTGACCCTGTCTCCCCCACACTCTCAGACAGTGCATTCCAGACCCTAACATCCCGATTGACCCTCTCTCCACCACACTCACACAGTGCACACCAGACACAAACTACTCGATTGACCCTGTCTCCACCACACTCTCAGACAGTGCATTCCAGATCCTAACCACTCGTTTGACCCTGTCTCCCCCACACTCTCAGCCAGTGCATTCCAGATCCTAATCACTCGTTTGACCCTGTCTACACCACACTCTCAGACAGTGCAATCCAGATCCTATCTACTCGATTGACACTTTCTCCACCACAATCTCAGACAATGCATTCCAGATCCTAACCACTCGATTGACCCTGTCTCCCCCACACTCTCAGACAGTGCATTCCAGACCCTAACCACTCGATTGACCCTGTCTTCCACCAACAATCTCAGACAGTGCATTCCAGATCCTAACCGCTCGATTGACTCTGTCTCCACCACACTCTCAGACAGTGCGTTCCAGATCCTAACCACTAATTGATCCTGTCTCCACCACACTCTCAGACAGTGCATGACAGTTCCTAGCCACTCGTTTGACCCTGAATCCACCACATTCTCAGACAGTGCATTCCAGACCTAAACAGCTCGATAGATCCTGTCTCTACCACACTCTCAGACAGTGCATTTCCGATCCTAACTACTCGATAGACCCTGTCTCCACCACACTCTCAGACAGTGTATTCCAGATCCTAACCACTCGATTGACCCTGACTCCACCACATTCTCAGACAGTGCATTCCAGACCCTAACCACCCGATTGACCCTGTCTCCACCACATTCTCAGACAGTGCATTCCAGAGGCTAACCACCCGATTGACCCTTTCTCCACCACACGCTCAGACAGTGCATTCCTGACTCTAACCACCAGATTGACCCTGTCTCCCCCACACTCTCAGACAGTGCATTCCTGACTCTAACCACCAGATTGACCCTGTCTCCACCACACTCTCAGACAGTGCATTCCAGATCCTAATCACTCGTTTCACCCTGTCTCCACCACACTCACACAGTGCACTTCAGACACAAACTACTCGATAGACCCTCTCTCCACCACACTCTCAGACATTGCATTCAAGATCCTAACCTCTTGATTGACCCTGTCTCCACCACTCTCAGACAATGCATTCCTGACCCTAACCACTCGATTTACCCTGTCTCCACCACATCTCAGACAGTGCATTCCAGATCCTAACCACCCGATTGACCCTTTCTCCACCACACTCTCAGACAGTGCATGCCAGATCCTAATCACTCGTGTGACCCTGTCTCTACCACACACTCAGACAGTGCATTCCAGACCTAAACTGCTCGATAGATCCTGTGTCCACCATACTCTCAGACAGTGCATTCCAGATTGTACCCACTCGATTGACCCTGAATCCACCGCAATCTCAGACAGTGAATTCCAGATCGTAACCAGTCGATTGACCCTGTCACCCCCACACTCTCAGACAGTGCATTCCAGACCCAAACTACTGGATTGACCCTGTCTCCCCGACACACTCAGACAGTGCATTCCAGATCCTAACCACTGGATTCACCCTGTCTCCACCACACTCTCAGACAGTGCTTTCCAGATTGTGACCACTCGATTGACCCTGTCTCCACCACATTCTCAGACAGTGCATTCCAGACCCTAACCACTCAATTGACCCTGTCTCCACCACACTCTCAGACAGTGCATTCCAGATCCTATCTACTGGATTGACACTTTCTCCACCACACTCTCAGACAGTGCATTCCAGATCCTAACCACTCGATTGACCCTGTCTCCCCCACACTCTCAGACAGTGCATTCCAGACCCTAACTACTCGATAGACCCTGTCTCCACCACACTCTCAGACAGTGTATTCCAGATCCTAACCACTCGATTGACCCTGACTCCACCACATTCTCAGACAGTGCATTCCAGACCCTAACCACTCAATTGACCCTGTCTCCACCACACTCTCAGACAGTCCGTTCCAGATCCTAACCACTCGATTGATCCTGTCTCCACCACACTCTCAGACAGTGCATGACAGTTCCTAGCCACTCGTTTGACCCTGAATCCACCACACTCTCAGACAGTGCATCCAGATCCTAACCACTTGATTGACCCTATCTCCACCACACTCTCAGACTGTGCGTTCCTGGTCCTAACCACTCGATTGACCCTGTCTCCACCACACTCTCACGGTGCACACCAGTCACAAACTACTCGATAGACTCTGTCTCCACCACATTCTCAGACATTTTATTCAAGTTCCTACCCACTTGATTGACCCTGTCTCCACCACACTCTCAGACAGTGCATTCCAGACCCTAACCACTCGATTGACCCTGTCTCCACCACATCTCAGACAGTGCATTCCAGATCCTAACCTCTCGATTTACCCTGTCTCCACCACGTTCTCCGACAGTACATCACAGATCCTAAACACTCGATTGACCCTGTCTCCACCACATTCTCAGACAGTGCATTCCAGACCCTAACCACCCGACTGACCCTTTCTCCACCACACCCTCAGACAGTGCATTCCAGCTCGTAACCACTCGATTGACCCTGTCCCCACCACGCTCTCAGACTGTGTGTTCCGGACCCTAACCAATCGTTTGACTCTGTCTCCACCACACTCTCAGACAGTGCATTCCAGACTCGCTCCACCAGATTGACCCTGTCTCCACCATACTCTCAGACAGTGCATTCCAGATCCTAACCACTCGTTTGACCCTGTCTCCACCACACTCTCAGACAGTGCATTCCAGATACTAACCACTCGTTTGACCCTGTCTCCACCACACTCACACAGTGCACACCAGACACAAACTACTCGATTGACCCTGTCTCCACCACACTCTCAGACATTTTATTCAAGATCTTAACCACTCGATTGACCCTGTCTCCACCACACTCTCAGACAGTGCATTCCAGGTCCTAACCATTCGATTGACCCTCTCTCCACCACACTCTCAGACAGTGCATTCCAGACCCTAACATCCCGATTGACCCTGTCTCCACCACACTCTCAGACAGAGCATTCCAGATCCTAACCACTCAATTGACCCTGTCTCCACCACGCTCTCAGACAGTGCATTCCAGATCCTATCTACTCGATTGACAATTTCTCCACCACACTCTCAGACAGTACATTCCAGATCCTAACCACTCAATTGACCCTGTCTCCACGACACTCTCAGCCAGTGCGTTCCAGATCCTCACCTCTCGATTGACACTGTCTCCACCACACTCTCAGACAGTGCATTCCAGATCCTAACCACTCGATCGACCCTGTCTCCAACACACTCTCACAGTGCACACCAGTCACAAACTACTCGATAGACTCTGTCTCCACCAGATCTCAGACATTTTATTCAAGTTCCTACCCACTTGATTGACCCTGTCTCCACCACACTCTCAAACAGTGCTATCCAGATCGTAACCACTCGATTGACGCTGTCTCCACCACACTCTCAGACAGTGCATTCCAGACCCTAACCACTCGATTGTCCCTGTCTCCACCACATCTCAGACAGTGCATTCCAGATCCAAAACACTCGATTGAATCTGTCTCCACCACATTCTCAGACAGTGCATTCCAGACCCGAACATCCTGACTGACCCTGTCTCCACCACACTCTCAGACAGTGCATTCCAGATCCTAACCACTCAATTGACCCTGTCTCCCCGACACACTCAGATAGTGCATTCCAGATCCTAACCACTGGATTCACCCTGTCTCCACCACACTCAGACAGTGCATTGCAGATCGTAACCACTCGATTGACCCTGTCACCCCCACACTCTCAGACAGTGCATTCCAGACCCAAACTACTCGATTGTCCCTGTCTCCCCGACACACGCAGATAGTGCATTCCAGATTCTTACCACTTGATTGACCCTTTCTCCACCACACTCTCAGACAGTGCATTCCAGATCGTAACCACTCGATTGACCCTATCTCCCCCACACAGTCGGACAGTGCATTCCAGATCCTAACCACTCGTTTGACCCTGTCTCCACCACGCTCTCAGCCAGTGCATTCCAGATCCTAATCACTCGTTTGACCCTGTCTCCACCACACTCACACAGTGCAAACCAGACACAAACTACTCGATTAACCCTGTCTCCACCAGACTCTCAGACATTTTATTCAAGATCTTAACCACTCGATTGACCCTGTCTCCACCACACTCTCAGACAGTGCATTCCAGATCCTAACCACTCGATCGACCCTGTCTCCAACACACTCTCAGACAGTGCATTCCAGACCCTAACCATTCGATTGACCCTGTCTCCACCACACTCTCATACAGTGCATTCCAGATCGTAACCACTCGATTGAACCTGTCTCCACCACAAGCAGACAGTGCATTCCAGATCGTAACCACTCGATTGACCCTGTCTCCCCCACACTCTCAGATAGTGCATTCCAGATCCTAACTACTCAATTGACTCTGTCTTCACCACACTCTCAGACAGTGCATTCCAGACTCTCACCACCGGATTGACCCTGTCTCCACCACACTCTCAGACAGTGCATTCCAGATCCTAACCACTCGTTTGACCCTGTCTCCCCCACACTCTCAGCCAGTGCATTCCAGATCCTAATCACTCGTTTGACCCTGTCTCCACCACTCTCACACAGTGCACACCAGACACAAACTACTCGATTGACCCTGTCTCCACCACACTCTCAGACAGTGCATTCCTGACTCTAACCACCAGATTGACCCTGTCTCCACCACACTCTCAGACAGTGCATTCCAGATCCTAATCACTCGTTTCACCCTGTCTCCACCACACTCACACAGTGCACTTCAGACACAAACTACTCGATAGACCCTCTCTCCACCACACTCTCAGACATTGCATTCAAGATCCTAACCTCTTGATTGACCCTGTCTCCACCACTCTCAGACAATGCATTCCTGACCCTAACCACTCGATTTACCCTGTCTCCACCACATCTCAGACAGTGCATTCCAGATCCTAACCACCCGATTGACCCTTTCTCCACCACACTCTCAGATAGTGCACGCCAGATCCTAATCACTCGTGTGACCCTGTCTCTACCACACACTCAGACAGTGCATTCCAGACCTAAACTGCTCGATAGATCCTGTGTTCACCATACTCTCAGACATTGCATTCCAGATTGTACCCACTCGATTGACCCTGAATCCACCGCAATCTCAGACAGTGAATTCCAGATCGTAACCAGTCGATTGACCTGTCACCCCCACACTCTCAGACAGTGCATTCCAGACCCAAACTACTGGATTGACCCTGTCTCCCCGACACACTCAGACAGTGCATTCCAGATCCTAACCCCTCGATTGACCCTTTCTGCACCACACTCTCAGACAGTGCATTCCAGATTGTAACCACTCGATTGACCCTGTCTCCACCACAATCTCAGACAGTGCATTCCAGATCCTAAACACTTGATTGACCCTGTCTCCGCCACACTCTCAGACAGTGCATTCCAGATCCTAACTACTTGATTGATCCTGTCTCCACCAGTTTCTCAGACAGTGTATTCCAGATCCTAACCACTCGATAGATCATGTCTCCACCACACTCTCAGACAGTGCATTCCAGACCCTAACCACTCGATTGATCCTGTCTCCACCACACTTTCAGACAGTGCATTCCAGATCCTAACCACTCGATTGACCCTGTCTCCACCACACTCTCAGACAGTGCATGCCAGATCCTAATCACTCGTGTGACCCTGTCTCCATCACACTCTCAGAAAGTGCATTCCAGACCTAAACTGCTCGATAGATCCTATCTCCACCACACTCTCAGACAGTGCATTCCAGATTGTAACCACTCGATTGACCCTGTCTCCACCGCAATCTCAGACAGTGCATTTCAGATCGTAACCAGTCGATTGACCCTGTCACCCCCACACTCTCAGACAGTGCATTCCTGATCCTAACCACTCAATTGACCCTGTCTCCTGGACACTCTCAGCCAGTGCATTCCAGACTCTCACCACCGGATTGACCCTGTCCCCACCACAATCTCAGACAGTGCATTCCAGATCGTAACCACTCGTTTGACCCTGTCTCCACCACACTCTCAGCCAGGGCATTCCAGATCCTAATCACTCGTTTGACCCTGTCTCCACCACACTCTCAGACAGTGCATTCCAGACTCTCACCACCGGATTGACCCTGTCTCCACCACACTCTCAGACTGTGCATTCCATATCCTAACCACTCGTTTGACCATGTCTCCACCACGCTCTCAGCCAATGCATTCCAGATCCTAATCACTCGTTTGACCCTGTCTCCACCACACTCTCAGACATTTTATTCAAGATTCACACCACTCGATTGACCCTGTCCTCCACCACACTCTCAGACAGTGCATTCCAGGTCCTAACCACTCGATTGACCCTCTCTCCACCACACTCACACAGTGCACGCCAGACACAAACTACTCGACAGACCCTGTCTCCGTCACACTCTCAGACATTTTATTCAAGATCCGAACCACTCGATTGACCCTGTCTCCACCACACTCTCAAACAGTGCATTCCAGACCCTAACATCCCGATTGACCCTTTCTCCACCACACTGTCCGACAGTGCATTCCAGATCCTAACCTCTTGATTGACCCTGTCCTCACCACACTCTCAGTGTATTTCAGATCCTAACCACTCGATTGACCCTGTCTCCACCACATTCTCAGACAGTGCATTCCAGACCCTAACCACTCAATTGACCCTTTCTCCACCACACTCTCAGACAGTGCATTCCAGATCCTATCTACTCGATTGATCCTGTCTCCACCACAATCTCAGACAGTACATTCCAGATCCTAAACTCTCGATTGACCCTGTCTCCGCCACACGCTCAGACAGTGCATTCCAGATCCTTACTACTCGATTGACCCTGTCTCCACCACACTCTCAGACAGTGCATTCCAGATCGTAACCACTCGATTGACCCTATCTCCCCCGCACACTCAGACAGTGCATTCCAGATCCTAACCACTCGTTTGACCCTGTCTCCACCACGCTCTCAGCCAGTGCATTCCAGATCCTAATCACTCGTTTGACCCTGTCTCCACCACACTCACACAGTGCACACCAGACACAAACTACTCGATTAACCCTGTCTCCACCAGACTCTCAGACATTTTATTCAAGATCTTAACCACTCGATTGACCCTGTCTCCACCACACTCTCAGACAGTGCATTCCAGATCCTAACCTCTTGATTGACCCTGTCTCCACCACACTCTCAGACAGTGCATTCCAGACCCTAACCACTCAAATGACCCTGTCTCCACCACACTCTCAGACAGTGCATTCCAGACCCTAACCACTCAAATGACCCTGTCTCCACCACACTCTCAGACAGTGCATTCCAGATCCTATCTACACGATTGACACTTTCTCCACCACACTCTCAGACAGTGCATTCCAGATCCTAACCTCTCGATTGACCCTGTCTCCACCACACTCTCAGACAGTGCATTCCAGATCCTAACCACTCGATCGACCCTGTCTCCAACACACTCTCAGACAGTGCATTCCAGACCCTAACCACTCGATTGACCCTGTCTCCACCACACTGTCATACAGTGCATTCCAGATCGTAACCACTCGATTGACCCTGTCTCCACCACACGCAGACAGTGCATTCCAGATCGTAACCACTCGATTGACCCTGTCTCCCCCACACTCTCAGACAGTGCATTCCAGATCCTAACTACTCAATTGACTCTGTCTCCCCCACACTGTCAGACAGTGCATTCCAGACTCTCACCACCGGATTGACCCTGTCTCCACCACACTCTCAGACAGTGCATTCCAGATCCTAATCACCCGTTTGACCCTGTCTCCACCACACTCTCAGACATTTTATTCAAGATCCTAACCACTCGATTGACCCTGTCTCCACCACACTCTCAGACAATGCATTCCAGACCCTAACATACCGATTGACCCTCTCTCCACCACACTCTCAGAAAGTGCATTCCAGACCCTAACCACTCGATTGACCCTGTCTCCACCACACTCTCAGACAATGCATTCCAGACCCTAACACACCGATTGACCCTCTCTCCACCACACTCTCATACAGTGCATTCCAGAACCTAACCACTCGATTGACCCTGTCTCCAACAACAATCTCAGACAGTGCATTCCAGATCCTAACCGCTCGATTGACCCTGTCTCCACCACACTCTCAGACAGTGCATTCCAGATCCTAACTACTCGATTGTCCCTGTCTCCACCACACTCTCAGACAGTGCATTCCAGATCCTAACCTCTCGTTTGACCCTGACTCCACCACACTCTCAGACAGTGCATTCCAGATCCTAATCACTCATTTGACCCTGTCTCCACCACACTCACACAGTGCACACCAGACACAAACTACTCGATACACCCTGTCTCCACCACACTCTCAGACATTTTATTCAATATCCAAACCACTCGATTGACTCTGTCCTCCACCACACTCTCCGACAGTGCATTCCAGATCCTAACCTCTTGATTGACCCTGTCTCCGCTACATTCTCAGACATTGTATTCAAGATCCTAACTGCTCGATTGACCCTGTCTCCACCACACTCTCAGACAGTACATTCCAGACCTAAACGGCTCGATAGATCCTGTCTCTGCCACACTTTCAGACAGTGCATTCCCGATCCTAACCGCTCGATTGACCCTCTCTCCACCACACTCTCAGACAGTGCATTCCAGATCCTAACCACTCGATTGACCCTGTCTCCACCTCATTCTCAGACAGTGCATTCCAGACCCTAAGCACCCGATTGACCCTTTCTCCACCACACTCTCATTCAGTGCATTCCAGATCCTAACCACTCGATTGACCCTGTCTCCACCACACTCTCAGACAGTGCATTCCAGATCCTAACCACTCGTTTGCCCCTTTCTCCACCACACTCACACAGTGCACGCCAGACACAAACTACTCGACAGACCCTGTCTCCGTCACACTCTCAGACATTTTATTCAAGATCCGAACCACTCAATTGACCCTGTCCTCCACCACACTCTCAGACAGTGCATTCCAGGTCCTAACCACTCGATTGACCCTCTCTCCACCACACTCACACAGTGCACGCCAGACACAAACTACTCGACAGACCCTGTCTCCGTCACACTCTCAGACATTTTATTCAAGATCCGAACCACTCGATTGACCCTGTCTCCACCACACTCTCAAACAGTGCATTCCAGACCCTAACATCCTGATTGACCCTTTCTCCACCACACTGTCCGACAGTGCATTCCAGATCCTAACCTCTTGATTGACCCTGTCTCCACCACACTCTCAGTGTATTTCAGATCCTAACCACTCGATTGACCCTGTCTCCACCACATTCTCAGACAGTGCATTTCAGACCGTAACCACTCAATTGACCCTTTCTCCACCACACTCTCAGACAATGCATTCCAGATCCTATCTACTCGATTGATCCTGTCTCCACCACAATCTCAGACAGTACATTCCAGATCCTAACCACTCAATTGACCCTGTTTCCATCAGACTCTCAGGCAGTGTGTTCCAGATCCTAACCTCTCGATTGACCCTGTGTCCACCCCACTCTCAGGCAGTGTTTCACAGATCCTAACCACTCGATTGACCCTGTCTCCACCACACTCTCAGACAGTGCATGCCAGATCCTAACCACCCAACTGACCCTGTCTCCACCACACTGTCAGACAGTGCATTCCAGATCCTAACCTCTTGATTGACCCTGTCTCCACCACACTCTCAGACAATGCATTCCTGATTCTAACCACTCGATAGACCCTGTCTCCCCCACACTCTCAGACGGTGCGTTCCACATCCTAACCACTCGATTGATCCTGTCACCACCACAAACTCAGACAGTGCATTCCAGATCCTAACCACTCGATTGATCCTGTCTTCCACCAACAATCTCAGACAGTGCGTTCCAGATCCTAACCACTCGATTGACCGTGTCTTCCACCAACAATCACAGACAGTGCATTCCAGTTCCTAACCATTCGTTTGACCCTGACTCCACCACACTCTCAGACAGTGCATGCCAGATCCTAATCACTCATTTGACACTGTCTCCACCACACACTCAGACAATGCATTCCAGACCTAAACTGCTCGATAGATCCTGACTCTACCACACTCTCAGACAGTGCATTCCAGATCGTAACCACTCGATTGACCCTGTCTCCACCACACTCTCAGACATTGCGTTCCAGATCCTAACCACTCGATTGACCCTGTCTCCACCACACTCTCAGACACTGCATTCCAGATCGTAACCAATTGATAGACCCTGTCTCCACCACACTCTCAGACATTTTATTCAAGATCCTAACCACTCCATTGACCCTGTCTCCAGCACGCTCTCAAACAGTGAATTCTAGACCCTAACCACCCGATTGACCCTGTCTCCACCACACTTTCAGACTGTGCATTCCAGATCCTCACCACTCGATTGACCCTGTCTCCACCACAATCTCAGACAGTGCATTCCAGATCCTAACCACTCGATTGACCCTGTCTCCACCACAATGTCAGACAATGCGTTCCTGATTCTAACCACTCGATGGACACTGTCTCCCCCACACTCTCAGACAGTGCATTTCAGATCCTAACCACTCGATTGATCCTGTCTCCACCACGCTCTCAGACAGTGCATTCCAGATCCTAACCACTCGATTGACCCTGTCTCCACCACACTCTCAGACAGTGCATTCCAGATCCTAACCACTCGATTGACCCTGTCTCCACCACACTCTGTGTATTTCAGATCCTAACCACTCGATTGACCCTGTCTCCACCACATTCTCAGACAGTGCATTCCAGATTGTAACTACTCAATTGACCCTGTCTCCACCACAATCTCAGACAGTACACTCCAGATCCTGACCACTCAATTTAACCTGTCTCCACCACACTCTCAGGCACTGCGTGCCAGATCCTAACCACTCGATTGACCCTGTCCCCACCACACTCTCAGACACTGCATTCCAGATCGTAACCAATTGATAGACCCTGTCTCCACCACACTCTCAGACATTGCGTTCCAGATCCTAACCACTCGATTGACCCTGTCTCCACCACACTCTCAGACACTGCATTCCAGATCGTAAACAATTGATAGACCCTCTCTCCACCACACTCTCAGACATTTTATTCAAGATCCTAACCACTCGATTGACCCTGTCTCCAGCACACTCTCAAACAGTGCATTCCAGATCCTAACCCCTCGATTGACCCTGTCTCCACCACACTCTCAGACAGTGCATTCCAGGTCCTAACCACTCGATTGACCCTGTCTCCACCACACTCTCAGGCAGTGTATCACAGATCCTAACCACTCGATTGACCCTGTCTCCACCACACTCTCAGACAGTGCATGCCAGATCCAAACCACCCAACTGACCCTGTCTCCACCACACTGTCAGACAGTGCATTCCAGATCCTAACCTCTTGATTGACCCTGTCTCCACCACACTCTCAGACAATGCCTTCCTGATTCTAACCACTCGATAGACCCTGTCTCCCCCACACTCTCAGATGGTGCGTTCCAGATCCTAACCACTCGATTGATCCTGTCTCCACCACAAACTCAGACAGTGCATTCCAGATCGTAACCACTCGATTGACCCTGTCTCCACCACACTCTCAGACACTGCATTCCAGATCGTATCCAATTGATAGACCCTGTCTCCACCACACTCTCAGACATTTTATTCAAGATCCTAACCACTCGATTGACCCTGTCTCCAGCACACTCTCAAACAGTGAATTCCAGACCCTAACCACCCGATTGACCCTGTCTCCACCACACTTTCAGACTGTGCAGTCCAGATCCTAACCACTTGATTGACCCTGTCTCCACCCCACTCTCAGTGTATTTCAGATCCTCACCACTCGCTTGACCCTGTCTCCACCACAATCTCAGACAATGCGTTCCTGATTCTAACCACTCGATAGACACTGTCTCCCCCACACTCTCAGACAGTGCATTTCAGATGCTAACCACTCGATTGATCCTGTCTCCACCACGCTCTCAGACACTGCATTCCAGATCCTAACCACTCGATTGACCCTGTCTCCACCACACTCTGTGTATTTCAGATCCTAACCACTCAATTTAACCTGGCTCCACCACACTCTCAGACACTGCATTCCAGATCGTAAACAATTGATGGACCCTGTCTCCACCACACTCTCAGACATTTTATTCAAGATCCTAACCACTCGATTGACCCTGTCTCCAGCAGACTCTCAAACAGTGCATTCCAGACCCTAACCACCTGATTGACACTGTCTCCACCCCACTCTCAGTGTATTTCAGATCCTCACCACTCGATTGACCCTGTCTCCACCACAATCTCAGACAATGCGTTCCTGATTCTAACCACTCGATAGACCCTCTCTCCCCCACACTCTCAGACTGTGCGTTCCAGATCCTAACCACTCGATTGATCCTGTCTCCACCACAAACTCAGACAGTGCATTCCAGATCCTAACCATTCGATTGATCCTGTCTTCCATCAAAATTCTCAGACAGTGCATTCCAGATCCTAACCACTCGATTGTCCCTGTCTCCACCACACTCTCAGACAGTGCATTCCAGATCCTGCACACCCGATTGACCCTGTCTCCACCACACTCTCAGACAGTGCATTCCAGATTGTACCCACTCGATTGACCCTGACTCCACCACACTCTCAGACAGTTCATTCCAGATCCTAACCACTCGCTTGACCCTGTCTCCACCACACTCTCAGACAGTGCATGCCAGATCCTAACCCCTCGATTGACCCTGTCTCCACCACACTCTCAGAGACTGCATTCCAGATCGTAACCACTCGATTGACCCTGTCTCCACCACACTCTCAGTGTATTTCAGATCCTAACCACTCGATTGACCCTGTCTCCACCACATTCTCAGACAGTGCATTCCAGATTGTAACTACTCGATTGACCCTGTCTCCACCACAATCTCAGACAGTACATTCCAGATCCTGACCACTCAATTTAACCTGTCTCCACCACACTCTCAGGCACTGCGTTCCAGATCCTAACCACTCGATTGACCCTGTCTCCACCACACTCTCAGACAGTGCATTCCAGATCCTAACCACTCGATCGACCCTGTCTCCAACACACTCTCAGACAGTGCATTCCAGACCCTAACCACTCGATTGACCCTGTCTCCACCACACTGTCATACAGTGCATTCCAGATCGTAACCACTCGATTGACCCTGTCTCCACCACACGCAGACAGTGCATTCCAGATCGTAACCACTCGATTGACCCTGTCTCCCCCACACTCTCAGACAGTGCATTCCAGATCCTAATCACCCGTTTGACCCTGTCTCCACCACACTCTCAGACATTTTATTCAAGATCCTAACCACTCGATTGACCCTGTCTCCACCACACTCTCAGACAATGCATTCCAGACCCTAACATACCGATTGACCCTCTCTCCACCACACTCTCAGAAAGTGCATTCCAGACCCTAACCACTCGATTGACCCTGTCTCCACCACACTCTCAGACAATGCATTCCAGACCCTAACACACCGATTGACCCTCTCTCCACCACACTCTCATACAGTGCATTCCAGAACCTAACCACTCGATTGACCCTGTCTCCAACAACAATCTCAGACAGTGCATTCCAGATCCTAACCGCTCGATTGACCCTGTCTCCACCACACTCTCAGACAGTGCATTCCAGATCCTAACTACTCGATTGTCCCTGTCTCCACCACACTCTCAGACAGTGCATTCCAGATCCTAACCTCTCGTTTGACCCTGACTCCACCACACTCTCAGACAGTGCATTCCAGATCCTAATCACTCATTTGACCCTGTCTCCACCACACTCACACAGTGCACACCAGACACAAACTACTCGATACACCCTGTCTCCACCACACTCTCAGACATTTTATTCAATATCCAAACCACTCGATTGACTCTGTCCTCCACCACACTCTCCGACAGTGCATTCCAGATCCTAACCTCTTGATTGACCCTGTCTCCGCTACATTCTCAGACAGTGTATTCAAGATCCTAACTGCTCGATTGACCCTGTCTCCACCACACTCTCAGACAGTACATTCCAGACCTAAACGGCTCGATAGATCCTGTCTCTGCCACACTTTCAGACAGTGCATTCCCGATCCTAACCGCTCGATTGACCCTCTCTCCACCACACTCTCAGACAGTGCATTCCAGATCCTAACCACTCGATTGACCCTGTCTCCACCTCATTCTCAGACAGTGCATTCCAGACCCTAAGCACCCGATTGACCCTTTCTCCACCACACTCTCATTCAGTGCATTCCAGATCCTAACCACTCGATTGACCCTGTCTCCACCACACTCTCAGACAGTGCATTCCAGATCCTAACCACTCGTTTGCCCCTTTCTCCACCACACTCACACAGTGCACGCCAGACACAAACTACTCGACAGACCCTGTCTCCGTCACACTCTCAGACATTTTATTCAAGATCCGAACCACTCAATTGACCCTGTCCTCCACCACACTCTCAGACAGTGCATTCCAGGTCCTAACCACTCGATTGACCCTCTCTCCACCACACTCACACAGTGCACGCCAGACACAAACTACTCGACAGACCCTGTCTCCGTCACACTCTCAGACATTTTATTCAAGATCCGAACCACTCGATTGACCCTGTCTCCACCACACTCTCAAACAGTGCATTCCAGACCCTAACATCCTGATTGACCCTTTCTCCACCACACTGTCCGACAGTGCATTCCAGATCCTAACCTCTTGATTGACCCTGTCTCCACCACACTCTCAGTGTATTTCAGATCCTAACCACTCGATTGACCCTGTCTCCACCACATTCTCAGACAGTGCATTTCAGACCGTAACCACTCAATTGACCCTTTCTCCACCACACTCTCAGACAATGCATTCCAGATCCTATCTACTCGATTGATCCTGTCTCCACCACAATCTCAGACAGTACATTCCAGATCCTAACCACTCAATTGACCCTGTTTCCATCAGACTCTCAGGCAGTGTGTTCCAGATCCTAACCTCTCGATTGACCCTGTGTCCACCCCACTCTCAGGCAGTGTTTCACAGATCCTAACCACTCGATTGACCCTGTCTCCACCACACTCTCAGACAGTGCATGCCAGATCCTAACCACCCAACTGACCCTGTCTCCACCACACTGTCAGACAGTGCATTCCAGATCCTAACCTCTTGATTGACCCTGTCTCCACCACACTCTCAGACAATGCATTCCTGATTCTAACCACTCGATAGACCCTGTCTCCCCCACACTCTCAGACGGTGCGTTCCACATCCTAACCACTCGATTGATCCTGTCACCACCACAAACTCAGACAGTGCATTCCAGATCCTAACCACTCGATTGATCCTGTCTTCCACCAACAATCTCAGACAGTGCGTTCCAGATCCTAACCACTCGATTGACCGTGTCTTCCACCAACAATCACAGACAGTGCATTCCAGTTCCTAACCATTCGTTTGACCCTGACTCCACCACACTCTCAGACAGTGCATGCCAGATCCTAATCACTCATTTGACACTGTCTCCACCACACACTCAGACAATGCATTCCAGACCTAAACTGCTCGATAGATCCTGACTCTACCACACTCTCAGACAGTGCATTCCAGATCGTAACCACTCGATTGACCCTGTCTCCACCACACTCTCAGACATTGCGTTCCAGATCCTAACCACTCGATTGACCCTGTCTCCACCACACTCTCAGACACTGCATTCCAGATCGTAACCAATTGATAGACCCTGTCTCCACCACACTCTCAGACATTTTATTCAAGATCCTAACCACTCCATTGACCCTGTCTCCAGCAAGCTCTCAAACAGTGAATTCTAGACCCTAACCACCCGATTGACCCTGTCTCCACCACACTTTCAGACTGTGCATTCCAGATCCTCACCACTCGATTGACCCTGTCTCCACCACAATCTCAGACAGTGCATTCCAGATCCTAACCACTCGATTGACCCTGTCTCCACCACAATGTCAGACAATGCGTTCCTGATTCTAACCACTCGATGGACACTGTCTCCCCCACACTCTCAGACAGTGCATTTCAGATCCTAACCACTCGATTGATCCTGTCTCCACCACGCTCTCAGACAGTGCATTCCAGATCCTAACCACTCGATTGACCCTGTCTCCACCACACTCTCAGACAGTGCATTCCAGATCCTAACCACTCGATTGACCCTGTCTCCACCACACTCTGTGTATTTCAGATCCTAACCACTCGATTGACCCTGTCTCCACCACATTCTCAGACAGTGCATTCCAGATTGTAACTACTCAATTGACCCTGTCTCCACCACAATCTCAGACAGTACATTCCAGATCCTGACCACTCAATTTAACCTGTCTCCACCACACTCTCAGGCACTGCGTGCCAGATCCTAACCACTCGATTGACCCTGTCCCCACCACACTCTCAGACACTGCATTCCAGATCGTAACCAATTGATAGACCCTGTCTCCACCACACTCTCAGACATTGCGTTCCAGATCCTAACCACTCGATTGACCCTGTCTCCACCACACTCTCAGACACTGCATTCCAGATCGTAAACAATTGATAGACCCTCTCTCCACCACACTCTCAGACATTTTATTCAAGATCCTAACCACTCGATTGACCCTGTCTCCAGCACACTCTCAAACAGTGCATTCCAGATCCTAACCCCTCGATTGACCCTGTCTCCACCACACTCTCAGACAGTGCATTCCAGGTCCTAACCACTCGATTGACCCTGTCTCCACCACACTCTCAGGCAGTGTATCACAGATCCTAACCACTCGATTGACCCTGTCTCCACCACACTCTCAGACAGTGCATGCCAGATCCAAACCACCCAACTGACCCTGTCTCCACCACACTGTCAGACAGTGCATTCCAGATCCTAACCTCTTGATTGACCCTGTCTCCACCACACTCTCAGACAATGCCTTCCTGATTCTAACCACTCGATAGACCCTGTCTCCCCCACACTCTCAGATGGTGCGTTCCAGATCCTAACCACTCGATTGATCCTGTCTCCACCACAAACTCAGACAGTGCATTCCAGATCGTAACCACTCGATTGACCCTGTCTCCACCACACTCTCAGACACTGCATTCCAGATCGTATCCAATTGATAGACCCTGTCTCCACCACACTCTCAGACATTTTATTCAAGATCCTAACCACTCGATTGACCCTGTCTCCAGCACACTCTCAAACAGTGAATTCCAGACCCTAACCACCCGATTGACCCTGTCTCCACCACACTTTCAGACTGTGCAGTCCAGATCCTAACCACTTGATTGACCCTGTCTCCACCCCACTCTCAGTGTATTTCAGATCCTCACCACTCGCTTGACCCTGTCTCCACCACAATCTCAGACAATGCGTTCCTGATTCTAACCACTCGATAGACCCTCTCTCCCCCACACTCTCAGACTGTGCGTTCCAGATCCTAACCACTCGATTGATCCTGTCTCCACCACAAACTCAGACAGTGCATTCCAGATCCTAACCATTCGATTGATCCTGTCTTCCACCAAAATTCTCAGACAGTGCATTCCAGATCCTAACCACTCGATTGTCCCTGTCTCCACCACACTCTCAGACAGTGCATTCCAGATCCTGCACACCCGATTGACCCTGTCTCCACCACACTCTCAGACAGTGCATTCCAGATTGTACCCACTCGATTGACCCTGACTCCACCACACTCTCAGACAGTTCATTCCAGATCCTAACCACTCGCTTGACCCTGTCTCCACCACACTCTCAGACAGTGCATGCCAGATCCTAACCCCTCGATTGACCCTGTCTCCACCACACTCTCAGAGACTGCATTCCAGATCGTAACCACTCGATTGACCCTGTCTCCACCACACTCTCAGTGTATTTCAGATCCTAACCACTCGATTGACCCTGTCTCCACCACATTCTCAGACAGTGCATTCCAGATTGTAACTACTCGATTGACCCTGTCTCCACCACAATCTCAGACAGTACATTCCAGATCCTGACCACTCAATTTAACCTGTCTCCACCACACTCTCAGGCACTGCGTTCCAGATCCTAACCACTCGATTGACCCTGTCTCCACCACACTCTCAGACAGTGCATTCCAGATCGTAACCAACTGATAGACCCTGTCTCCACCACACTCTCAGACATTGCGTTCCAGATCCTAACACTCGATTGACCCTGTCTCCACCACACTCTCAGACACTGCATTCCAGATCGTAACCAATTGATAGACCCTGTCTCCACCACACTCTCAGACAGTGCATTCCAGATCCTAACCTCTTGATTGACCCTGTCTCCACCACACTCTCAGACAGTGCATTCCAGACCTAAACTGCTCAATAGATGCTGTCTCCCCCACAATCTCAGTGTATTTCAGATCCTAACCACTCGATTGACCCTGTCTCCACCACACTCGCAGACAGTGCATTCCAGATCCTAACCACT
Source organism: Isurus oxyrinchus (assembly GCA_026770705.1). Taxonomy (NCBI): domain Eukaryota; kingdom Metazoa; phylum Chordata; class Chondrichthyes; order Lamniformes; family Lamnidae; genus Isurus; species Isurus oxyrinchus. Next base: position 241,290 of record JANJGN010000583.1, on the reverse strand, counting down.
CGATTGACCCTGTCTCCGTCACCCTCTCAGACAGTGCATTCCAGATCCTAACTACTCGATTGAACCTGTCTCCACCACACTCTCAGACAGTGTATGCCAGATCCTAACCCCTCGATTGACCCTGTCTCCACCACACTCTCAGATAGTGCATTCCAGGTCCTAACCACTCGATTGATCCTGTCTTCCACCAACAATCTCAGACAGTGCGTTCCAGATCCTAACCACTCGATTGACCCTGTCTTCCACCAACAATCACAGACAGTGCATTCCAGTTCCTAAGCATTCGTTTGACCCGGACTCCACCACACTCTCAGACAGTGCATGCCAGATCCTAATCACTCATTTGACCCTGTCTCCACCACACACTCAGACAATGCATTCCAGACCTAAACTGCTCGATAGATCCTGACTCTACCACACTCTCAGACAGTGCATTCCAGATCGTAACCACTCGATTGACCCTGTCTCCACCACACTCTCAGACACTGCATTCCAGATCGTATCCAATTGATAGACCCTGTCTCCACCACACTCTCAGACATTTTATTCAAGATCCTAACCACTCGATTGACCCTGTCTCCAGCACACTCTCAAACAGTGAATTCCAGACCCTAACCACCCGATTGACCCTGTCTCCACCACACTTTCAGACTGTGCAGTCCAGATCCTAACCACTTGATTGACCCTGTCTCCACCCCACTCTCAGTGTATTTCAGATCCTCACCACTCGCTTGACCCTGTCTCCACCACAATCTCAGACAATGCGTTCCTGATTCTAACCACTCGATAGACACTGTCTCCCCCACACTCTCAGACAGTGCATTTCAGATGCTAACCACTCGATTGATCCTGTCTCCACCACGCTCTCAGACAGTGCATTCCAGATCCTAACCACTCGATTGACCCTGTCTCCACCATACTCTCAGACACTGCATTCCAGATCGTAACCAATTGATAGACCCTGTTTCCACCACACTCTCAGACAATGCATTCCTGATTCGAACCACTCGATAGACCCTGTCTCCCCCACACTCTCAGACTGTGCGTTCCAGATCCTAACCACTCGATTGATCCTGTCTCCACCACAAACTAAGACAGTGCATTCCAGAACCTAACCACTCGATTGACCCTGTCTCCAACAACAATCTCAGACAGTGCATTCCAGATCCTAACCGCTCGATTGACCCTGTCTCCACCACACTCTCAGACAGTGCATTCCAGATCCTAACTACTCGATTGTCCCTGTCTCCACCACACTCTCAGACAGTGCATTCCAGATCCTAACCTCTCGTTTGACCCTGACTCCACCACACTCTCAGACAGTGCATTCCAGATCCTAATCACTCATTTGACCCTGTCTCCACCACACTCACACAGTGCACACCAGACACAAACTACTCGATACACCCTGTCTCCACCACACTCTCAGACATTTTATTCAATATCCAAACCACTCGATTGACTCTGTCCTCCACCACACTCTCCGACAGTGCATTCCAGATCCTAACCTCTTGATTGACCCTGTCTCCGCTACATTCTCAGACAGTGTATTCAAGATCCTAACTGCTCGATTGACCCTGTCTCCACCACACTCTCAGACAGTACATTCCAGACCTAAACGGCTCGATAGATCCTGTCTCTGCCACACTTTCAGACAGTGCATTCCCGATCCTAACCGCTCGATTGACCCTCTCTCCACCACACTCTCAGACAGTGCATTCCAGATCCTAACCACTCGATTGACCCTGTCTCCACCTCATTCTCAGACAGTGCATTCCAGACCCTAAGCACCCGATTGACCCTTTCTCCACCACACTCTCATTCAGTGCATTCCAGATCCTAACCACTCGATTGACCCTGTCTCCACCACACTCTCAGACAGTGCATTCCAGATCCTAACCACTCGTTTGCCCCTTTCTCCACCACACTCACACAGTGCACGCCAGACACAAACTACTCGACAGACCCTGTCTCCGTCACACTCTCAGACATTTTATTCAAGATCCGAACCACTCAATTGACCCTGTCCTCCACCACACTCTCAGACAGTGCATTCCAGGTCCTAACCACTCGATTGACCCTCTCTCCACCACACTCACACAGTGCACGCCAGACACAAACTACTCGACAGACCCTGTCTCCGTCACACTCTCAGACATTTTATTCAAGATCCGAACCACTCGATTGACCCTGTCTCCACCACACTCTCAAACAGTGCATTCCAGACCCTAACATCCTGATTGACCCTTTCTCCACCACACTGTCCGACAGTGCATTCCAGATCCTAACCTCTTGATTGACCCTGTCTCCACCACACTCTCAGTGTATTTCAGATCCTAACCACTCGATTGACCCTGTCTCCACCACATTCTCAGACAGTGCATTTCAGACCGTAACCACTCAATTGACCCTTTCTCCACCACACTCTCAGACAATGCATTCCAGATCCTATCTACTCGATTGATCCTGTCTCCACCACAATCTCAGACAGTACATTCCAGATCCTAACCACTCAATTGACCCTGTTTCCATCAGACTCTCAGGCAGTGTGTTCCAGATCCTAACCTCTCGATTGACCCTGTGTCCACCCCACTCTCAGGCAGTGTTTCACAGATCCTAACCACTCGATTGACCCTGTCTCCACCACACTCTCAGACAGTGCATGCCAGATCCTAACCACCCAACTGACCCTGTCTCCACCACACTGTCAGACAGTGCATTCCAGATCCTAACCTCTTGATTGACCCTGTCTCCACCACACTCTCAGACAATGCATTCCTGATTCTAACCACTCGATAGACCCTGTCTCCCCCACACTCTCAGACGGTGCGTTCCACATCCTAACCACTCGATTGATCCTGTCACCACCACAAACTCAGACAGTGCATTCCAGATCCTAACCACTCGATTGATCCTGTCTTCCACCAACAATCTCAGACAGTGCGTTCCAGATCCTAACCACTCGATTGACCGTGTCTTCCACCAACAATCACAGACAGTGCATTCCAGTTCCTAACCATTCGTTTGACCCTGACTCCACCACACTCTCAGACAGTGCATGCCAGATCCTAATCACTCATTTGACACTGTCTCCACCACACACTCAGACAATGCATTCCAGACCTAAACTGCTCGATAGATCCTGACTCTACCACACTCTCAGACAGTGCATTCCAGATCGTAACCACTCGATTGACCCTGTCTCCACCACACTCTCAGACATTGCGTTCCAGATCCTAACCACTCGATTGACCCTGTCTCCACCACACTCTCAGACACTGCATTCCAGATCGTAACCAATTGATAGACCCTGTCTCCACCACACTCTCAGACATTTTATTCAAGATCCTAACCACTCCATTGACCCTGTCTCCAGCACGCTCTCAAACAGTGAATTCTAGACCCTAACCACCCGATTGACCCTGTCTCCACCACACTTTCAGACTGTGCATTCCAGATCCTCACCACTCGATTGACCCTGTCTCCACCACAATCTCAGACAGTGCATTCCAGATCCTAACCACTCGATTGACCCTGTCTCCACCACAATGTCAGACAATGCGTTCCTGATTCTAACCACTCGATGGACACTGTCTCCCCCACACTCTCAGACAGTGCATTTCAGATCCTAACCACTCGATTGATCCTGTCTCCACCACGCTCTCAGACAGTGCATTCCAGATCCTAACCACTCGATTGACCCTGTCTCCACCACACTCTCAGACAGTGCATTCCAGATCCTAACCACTCGATTGACCCTGTCTCCACCACACTCTGTGTATTTCAGATCCTAACCACTCGATTGACCCTGTCTCCACCACATTCTCAGACAGTGCATTCCAGATTGTAACTACTCAATTGACCCTGTCTCCACCACAATCTCAGACAGTACATTCCAGATCCTGACCACTCAATTTAACCTGTCTCCACCACACTCTCAGGCACTGCGTGCCAGATCCTAACCACTCGATTGACCCTGTCCCCACCACACTCTCAGACACTGCATTCCAGATCGTAACCAATTGATAGACCCTGTCTCCACCACACTCTCAGACATTGCGTTCCAGATCCTAACCACTCGATTGACCCTGTCTCCACCACACTCTCAGACACTGCATTCCAGATCGTAAACAATTGATAGACCCTCTCTCCACCACACTCTCAGACATTTTATTCAAGATCCTAACCACTCGATTGACCCTGTCTCCAGCACACTCTCAAACAGTGCATTCCAGATCCTAACCCCTCGATTGACCCTGTCTCCACCACACTCTCAGACAGTGCATTCCAGGTCCTAACCACTCGATTGACCCTGTCTCCACCACACTCTCAGGCAGTGTATCACAGATCCTAACCACTCGATTGACCCTGTCTCCACCACACTCTCAGACAGTGCATGCCAGATCCAAACCACCCAACTGACCCTGTCTCCACCACACTGTCAGACAGTGCATTCCAGATCCTAACCTCTTGATTGACCCTGTCTCCACCACACTCTCAGACAATGCCTTCCTGATTCTAACCACTCGATAGACCCTGTCTCCCCCACACTCTCAGATGGTGCGTTCCAGATCCTAACCACTCGATTGATCCTGTCTCCACCACAAACTCAGACAGTGCATTCCAGATCGTAACCACTCGATTGACCCTGTCTCCACCACACTCTCAGACACTGCATTCCAGATCGTATCCAATTGATAGACCCTGTCTCCACCACACTCTCAGACATTTTATTCAAGATCCTAACCACTCGATTGACCCTGTCTCCAGCACACTCTCAAACAGTGAATTCCAGACCCTAACCACCCGATTGACCCTGTCTCCACCACACTTTCAGACTGTGCAGTCCAGATCCTAACCACTTGATTGACCCTGTCTCCACCCCACTCTCAGTGTATTTCAGATCCTCACCACTCGCTTGACCCTGTCTCCACCACAATCTCAGACAATGCGTTCCTGATTCTAACCACTCGATAGACCCTCTCTCCCCCACACTCTCAGACTGTGCGTTCCAGATCCTAACCACTCGATTGATCCTGTCTCCACCACAAACTCAGACAGTGCATTCCAGATCCTAACCATTCGATTGATCCTGTCTTCCACCAAAATTCTCAGACAGTGCATTCCAGATCCTAACCACTCGATTGTCCCTGTCTCCACCACACTCTCAGACAGTGCATTCCAGATCCTGCACACCCGATTGACCCTGTCTCCACCACACTCTCAGACAGTGCATTCCAGATTGTACCCACTCGATTGACCCTGACTCCACCACACTCTCAGACAGTTCATTCCAGATCCTAACCACTCGCTTGACCCTGTCTCCACCACACTCTCAGACAGTGCATGCCAGATCCTAACCCCTCGATTGACCCTGTCTCCACCACACTCTCAGAGACTGCATTCCAGATCGTAACCACTCGATTGACCCTGTCTCCACCACACTCTCAGTGTATTTCAGATCCTAACCACTCGATTGACCCTGTCTCCACCACATTCTCAGACAGTGCATTCCAGATTGTAACTACTCGATTGACCCTGTCTCCACCACAATCTCAGACAGTACATTCCAGATCCTGACCACTCAATTTAACCTGTCTCCACCACACTCTCAGGCACTGCGTTCCAGATCCTAACCACTCGATTGACCCTCTCTCCACCACACTCTCAGACACTGCATTCCAGATCGTAACCAACTGATAGACCCTGTCTCCACCACACTCTCAGACATTGCGTTCCAGATCCTAACACTCGATTGACCCTGTCTCCACCACACTCTCAGACACTGCATTCCAGATCGTAACCAATTGATAGACCCTGTCTCCACCACACTCTCAGACAGTGCATTCCAGATCCTAACCTCTTGATTGACCCTGTCTCCACCACACTCTCAGACAGTGCATTCCAGACCTAAACTGCTCAATAGATGCTGTCTCCCCCACAATCTCAGTGTATTTCAGATCCTAACCACTCGATTGACCCTGTCTCCACCACACTCGCAGACAGTGCATTCCAGATCCTAACCACTCGATTGACCCTGTCTCCGTCACCCTCTCAGACAGTGCATTCCAGATCCTAACTACTCGATTGAACCTGTCTCCACCACACTCTCAGACAGTGTATGCCAGATCCTAACCCCTCGATTGACCCTGTCTCCACCACACTCTCAGATAGTGCATTCCAGGTCCTAACCACTCGATTGATCCTGTCTTCCACCAACAATCTCAGACAGTGCGTTCCAGATCCTAACCACTCGATTGACCCTGTCTTCCACCAACAATCACAGACAGTGCATTCCAGTTCCTAAGCATTCGTTTGACCCGGACTCCACCACACTCTCAGACAGTGCATGCCAGATCCTAATCACTCATTTGACCCTGTCTCCACCACACACTCAGACAATGCATTCCAGACCTAAACTGCTCGATAGATCCTGACTCTACCACACTCTCAGACAGTGCATTCCAGATCGTAACCACTCGATTGACCCTGTCTCCACCACACTCTCAGACACTGCATTCCAGATCGTATCCAATTGATAGACCCTGTCTCCACCACACTCTCAGACATTTTATTCAAGATCCTAACCACTCGATTGACCCTGTCTCCAGCACACTCTCAAACAGTGAATTCCAGACCCTAACCACCCGATTGACCCTGTCTCCACCACACTTTCAGACTGTGCAGTCCAGATCCTAACCACTTGATTGACCCTGTCTCCACCCCACTCTCAGTGTATTTCAGATCCTCACCACTCGCTTGACCCTGTCTCCACCACAATCTCAGACAATGCGTTCCTGATTCTAACCACTCGATAGACACTGTCTCCCCCACACTCTCAGACAGTGCATTTCAGATGCTAACCACTCGATTGATCCTGTCTCCACCACGCTCTCAGACAGTGCATTCCAGATCCTAACCACTCGATTGACCCTGTCTCCACCATACTCTCAGACACTGCATTCCAGATCGTAACCAATTGATAGACCCTGTTTCCACCACACTCTCAGACAATGCATTCCTGATTCGAACCACTCGATAGACCCTGTCTCCCCCACACTCTCAGACTGTGCGTTCCAGATCCTAACCACTCGATTGATCCTGTCTCCACCACAAACTAAGACAGTGCGTTCCAAATCCTAACCACTCGATTGATCCTGTCTTCCACCAACAATCTCAGACAGTGCATTCCAGTTCCTAAACATTCGTTTGACCCTGACTCCACCACACTCTAAGACAGTGCATGCCAGATCCTAATCACTCGTTTGACCCTGTCACCACCACACTCTCAGATAGTGCATTCCTGATCGTAACCACTCGATTGACCCTGTCTCCACCACACTCTCAGACACTGCATTCCAGATCGTAACCAATTGATAGACCCTGTCTCCACCACACTCTCAGACATTTTATTCAAGATCCTAACCACTCAATTGACCCTGTCTCCAGCACACTCTCAAACAGTGCATTCCAGGCCCTAACCACACGATTGACCCTGTCTCCACCACACTTTCAGACTGTGCGTTCCAGATCCTAACCTCTTGATTGACCCTGTCTCCACCCCACTCTCAGTGTATTTCAGATCCTCACCACTCGATTGATCCTGTCTCCACCACATCTCAGACAGTGCATTCCAAATCCTAACCACTCGATTGACCCTGTCTCCACCACACTCTCAGTGTATTTCAGATCCTAACCACTCGATTGACCCTGTCTCCACCACATTCTCAGACAGTGCATTCCAGATTGTAACTACTCGATTGACCCTGTCTCCACCACAATCTCAGACAGTACATTCCAGATCCTGACCACTCAATTTAACCTGTCTCCACCACACTCTCAGGCACTGCGTTCCAGATCCTAACCACTCGATTGACCCTCTCTCCACCACACTCTCAGACACTGCATTCCAGATCGTAACCAACTGATAGACCCTGTCTCCACCACACTCTCAGACATTGCGTTCCAGATCCTAACACTCGATTGACCCTGTCTCCACCACACTCTCAGACACTGCATTCCAGATCGTAACCAATTGATAGACCCTGTCTCCACCACACTCTCAGACAGTGCATTCCAGATCCTAACCTCTTGATTGACCCTGTCTCCACCACACTCTCAGACAGTGCATTCCAGACCTAAACTGCTCAAAGGATCCTGTCTCCCCCACACTCTCAGTGTATTTCAGATCCTAACCACTCGATTGACCCTGTCTCCACCACACTCGCAGACAGTGCATTCCAGATCCTAACCACTCGATTGACCCTGTCTCCGTCACCCTCTCAGACAGTGCATTCCAGATCCTAACTACTCGATTGAACCTGTCTCCACCACACTCTCAGACAGTGTATGCCAGATCCTAACCCCTCGATTGACCCTGTCTCCACCACACTCTCAGATAGTGCATTCCAGGTCCTAACCACTCGATTGATCCTGTCTCCCCCACACTCTCAAACAGTGCATTCCAGACCCTAACCACCCGATTGACCCTGTCTGCACCACACACTCAGACAGCGCATTCCAGATCCTAACCTCTTGATTGACCCTGTCTCCACCACACTCTCAGACAATGCATTCCTGATTCGAACCACTCAATAGACCCTGTCTCCCCCACACTCTCAGACGGTGCGTTCCAGATCCTAACCACTCGATTGATCCTGTCCCCACCACAAACTCAGACAGTGCATTCCAGATCCTAACCACTCAATTGACCCTGTCTCCACCACACTCTCAGACAGTGCATTCCAGATCCTAACCACTCGATTGACCCTGTCTCCACCACACTCTCAGACAGTGCATTCCAGATCCTACACACCCGATTGACCCTGTCTCCACCACACTCTCAGACAGTGCATTCCAGCTTGTACCCACTCGATTGACCCTGACTCCACCACACTCTCAGACAGTTCATTCCAGATCCTAACCCCTCGATTGACCCTGTCTCCCCCACACTCTCAGACAGTGCGTTCCAGATCCTTACTACACGATTGACCCTATCTCCACCACACTCTCAGACAATGCGTTCCTGATTCTAACCACTCGATAGACCCTCTCTCCCCCACACTCTCAGACTGTGCGTTCCAGATCGTAACCACTAGTTTGACCCTGTCTCCACCACACTCTCAGATATTTTATTCAAGATACTAACCACTTGATTGACCCTGTCTCCACCACACTCTCAGACAGTGCATTCCAGATCCTAACTACTCGATTGACCCTGTCTCCACCACACTCTCAGACAGTGCATTCCAGTTCCTAACCACTCGATTGATGCTGTCTCCACCACACTCTCAGACAGTGCATTCCAGATCCTAACTACTCGATTGACCCTGTCTCCACCACACTCTTAGACAGTGCATTCCAGTTCCTAACCACCCGATTGACCCTGTCTGCACCACACTCTCAGACAGCGCATTCCAGATCCTAACCTTTTGATTGACCCTGTTTCCACCACACTCTCAGACAATGCATTCCTGATTCGAACCACTCGATAGACCCTGTCTCCCCCACACTCTCAGACAGTGCGTTCCAGATCCTAACCACTCGATTGATCCTGTCTCCACCACAAACTAAGACAGTGCGTTCCAAATCCTAACCACTCGATTGATCCTGTCTTCCACCAACAATCTCAGACAGTGCATTCCAGTTCCTAAACATTCGTTTGACCCTGACTCCACCACACTTTAAGACAGTGCATGCCAGATCCTAATCACTCGTTTGACCCTGTCACCACCACACTCTCAGATAGTGCATTCCTGATCGTAACCACTCGATTGACCCTGTCTCCACCACACTCTCAGACACTGCATTCCAGATCGTAACCAATTGATAGACCCTGTCTCCACCACACTCTCAGACATTTTATTCAAGATCCTAACCACTCGATTGACCCTGTCTCCAGCACACTCTCAAACAGTGCATTCCAGGCCCTAACCACACGATTGACCCTGTCTCCACCACACTTTCAGACTGTGCGTTCCAGATCCTAACCTCTTGATTGACCCTGTCTCCACCCCACTCTCAGTGTATTTCAGATCCTCACCACTCGATTGATCCTGTCTCCACCACACTCTCAGACAGTGCATTCCAAATCCTAACCACTCGATTGACCCTGTCTCCACCACACTCTCAGTGTATTTCAGATCCTAACCACTCGATTGACCCTGTCTCCACCACATTCTCAGACAGTGCATTCCAGATTGTAACTGCTCGATTGACCCTGTCTGCACCACAATCTCAGGCAGTACATTCCAGATCCTGACCACTCAATTTAACCTGTCTCCACCACACTCTCAGGCACTGCGTGCCAGATCCTAACCACTCGATCGACCCTGTCTCCAACACACTCTCAGACAGTGCATTCCAGACCCTAAGCACTGGATTGACCCTGTCTCCACCATACTCTCTGACAGTGCATGCCAGATCCTAAGCACTCGATTGAACCTGTCTCCCCCCACTCTCAGACAGTGCATTCAAGATCCTAACCAGTCGGTTGACCCTCTCTCCACCACACTCTCAGACAGTGCATTCCAGAACGTAACCAGTCGATAGACCCTGACTCCACCACATTCTCAGACAATGTATTCCAGATCCTAACCACTCGATTGACCCTGTCTCCACTACGTTCTCAGACAGTGCATTCCAGACCCGAACCACCCGATTGACCCTGTCTCCGCCACACTCTCAGACAGTGCATTCCAGATCCTAACCACCTGCTTCACCCTGTCACCACCACACTATAAGACAGTACATTCCAGATCATAATCACTCGAATAACCCTCTCTCCACCACACTCACACAGTGCACACCAGACACAAACTACTCGATAGACCCTGTCTCCACCACACTCTCAGACAGTGCGTTCCAGATCCTAATCACTCGATTGACCCTGTCTCCACCACACTCTCAGACAGTGCATTCTGGACCCTAACCACTCGTTTGACCCTGTCTCCCCGACACACTCAGACAGTGCATTCCAGTTCCTAAACACTCAATTGACCCTGTCTCCACTACACTCTCAGACAGTGCATTCCAGATCCTAACCATTCGATTGACCCTTTCTCCACCACACTCGCAGACAGTGCATTCCAGATCCTAACCACTCGATTGACCCTGTCTCCGTCACCCTCTCAGACAGTGCATTCCAGATCCTAACTACTTGATTGAACCTGTCTCCACCACACTCTCAGACAGTGTATGCCAGATCCTAACCCCTCGATTGACCCTGTCTCCACCACACTCTCAGATAGTGCATTCCAGGTCCTAACCACTCGATTGATCCTGTCTTCCACCAACAATCTCAGACAGTGCGTTCCAGATCCTAACCACTCGATTGACCCTGTCTTCCACCAACAATCACAGACAGTGCATTCCAGTTCCTAAGCATTCGTTTGACCCGGACTCCACCACACTCTCAGACAGTGCATGCCAGATCCTAATCACTCATTTGACCCTGTCTCCACCACACACTCAGACAATGCATTCCAGACCTAAACTGCTCGATAGATCCTGACTCTACCACACTCTCAGACAGTGCATTCCAGATCGTAACCACTCGATTGACCCTGTCTCCACCACACTCTCAGACACTGCATTCCAGATCGTATCCAATTGATAGACCCTGTCTCCACCACACTCTCAGACATTTTATTCAAGATCCTAACCACTCGATTGACCCTGTCTCCAGCACACTCTCAAACAGTGAATTCCAGACCCTAACCACCCGATTGACCCTGTCTCCACCACACTTTCAGACTGTGCAGTCCAGATCCTAACCACTTGATTGACCCTGTCTCCACCCCACTCTCAGTGTATTTCAGATCCTCACCACTCGCTTGACCCTGTCTCCACCACAATCTCAGACAATGCGTTCCTGATTCTAACCACTCGATAGACACTGTCTCCCCCACACTCTCAGACAGTGCATTTCAGATGCTAACCACTCGATTGATCCTGTCTCCACCACGCTCTCAGACACTGCATTCCAGATCCTAACCACTCGATTGACCCTGTCTCCACCACACTCTGTGTATTTCAGATCCTAACCACTCAATTTAACCTGGCTCCACCACACTCTCAGGCACTGCGTGCCAGATCCTAACCACTCGATTGACCCTCTCTCCACCATACTCTCAGACACTGCATTCCAGATCGTAACCAATTGATAGACCCTGTCTCCACCACACTCTCAGACATTGCGTTCCAGATCCTAACCACTCAATTGACCCTGTCTCCACCACACTCTCAGACATTTTATTCAAGATCCTAACCACTCGATTGACCCTGTCTCCAGCAGACTCTCAAACAGTGCATTCCAGACCCTAACCACCTGATTGACACTGTCTCCACCCCACTCTCAGTGTATTTCAGATCCTCACCACTCGATTGACCCTGTCTCCACCACAATCTCAGACAATGCGTTCCTGATTCTAACCACTCGATAGACCCTCTCTCCCCCACACTCTCAGACTGTGCGTTCCAGATCCTAACCACTCGATTGATCCTGTCTCCACCACAAACTCAGACAGTGCATTCCAGATCCTAACCATTCGATTGATCCTGTCTTCCACCAAAATTCTCAGACAGTGCATTCCAGATCCTAACCACTCGATTGTCCCTGTCTCCACCACACTCTCAGACAGTGCATTCCAGATCCTGCACACCCGATTGACCCTGTCTCCACCACACTCTCAGACAGTGCATTCCAGATTGTACCCACTCGATTGACCCTGACTCCACCACACTCTCAGACAGTTCATTCCAGATCCTAACCACTCGCTTGACCCTGTCTCCACCACACTCTCAGACAGTGCATGCCAGATCCTAACCCCTCGATTGACCCTGTCTCCACCACACTCTCAGAGACTGCATTCCAGATCGTAACCACTCGATTGACCCTGTCTCCACCACACTCTCAGTGTATTTCAGATCCTAACCACTCGATTGACCCTGTCTCCACCACATTCTCAGACAGTGCATTCCAGATTGTAACTACTCGATTGACCCTGTCTCCACCACAATCTCAGACAGTACATTCCAGATCCTGACCACTCAATTTAACCTGTCTCCACCACACTCTCAGGCACTGCGTTCCAGATCCTAACCACTCGATTGACCCTCTCTCCACCACACTCTCAGACACTGCATTCCAGATCGTAACCAACTGATAGACCCTGTCTCCACCACACTCTCAGACATTGCGTTCCAGATCCTAACACTCGATTGACCCTGTCTCCACCACACTCTCAGACACTGCATTCCAGATCGTAACCAATTGATAGACCCTGTCTCCACCACACTCTCAGACAGTGCATTCCAGATCCTAACCTCTTGATTGACCCTGTCTCCACCACACTCTCAGACAGTGCATTCCAGACCTAAACTGCTCAAAGGATCCTGTCTCCCCCACACTCTCAGTGTATTTCAGATCCTAACCACTCGATTGACCCTGTCTCCACCACACTCGCAGACAGTGCATTCCAGATCCTAACCACTCGATTGACCCTGTCTCCGTCACCCTCTCAGACAGTGCATTCCAGATCCTAACTACTCGATTGAACCTGTCTCCACCACACTCTCAGACAGTGTATGCCAGATCCTAACCCCTCGATTGACCCTGTCTCCACCACACTCTCAGATAGTGCATTCCAGTTCCTAACCACTCGATTGATCCTGTCTCCCCCACACTCTCAAACAGTGCATTCCAGACCCTAACCACCCGATTGACCCTGTCTGCACCACACACTCAGACAGCGCATTCCAGATCCTAACCTCTTGATTGACCCTGTCTCCACCACACTCTCAGACAATGCATTCCTGATTCGAACCACTCAATAGACCCTGTCTCCCCCACACTCTCAGACGGTGCGTTCCAGATCCTAACCACTCGATTGATCCTGTCCCCACCACAAACTCAGACAGTGCATTCCAGATCCTAACCACTCAATTGACCCTGTCTCCACCACACTCTCAGACAGTGCATTCCAGATCCTAACCACTCGATTGACCCTGTCTCCACCACACTCTCAGACAGTGCATTCCAGATCCTACACACCCGATTGACCCTGTCTCCACCACACTCTCAGACAGTGCATTCCAGCTTGTACCCACTCGATTGACCCTGACTCCACCACACTCTCAGACAGTTCATTCCAGATCCTAACCCCTCGATTGACCCTGTCTCCCCCACACTCTCAGACAGTGCGTTCCAGATCCTTACTACACGATTGACCCTATCTCCACCACACTCTCAGACAATGCGTTCCTGATTCTAACCACTCGATAGACCCTCTCTCCCCCACACTCTCAGACTGTGCGTTCCAGATCGTAACCACTAGTTTGACCCTGTCTCCACCACACTCTCAGATATTTTATTCAAGATACTAACCACTTGATTGACCCTGTCTCCACCACACTCTCAGACAGTGCATTCCAGATCCTAACTACTCGATTGACCCTGTCTCCACCACACTCTCAGACAGTGCATTCCAGTTCCTAACCACTCGATTGATGCTGTCTCCACCACACTCTCAGACAGTGCATTCCAGATCCTAACTACTCGATTGACCCTGTCTCCACCACACTCTTAGACAGTGCATTCCAGTTCCTAACCACCCGATTGACCCTGTCTGCACCACACTCTCAGACAGCGCATTCCAGATCCTAACCTTTTGATTGACCCTGTTTCCACCACACTCTCAGACAATGCATTCCTGATTCGAACCACTCGATAGACCCTGTCTCCCCCACACTCTCAGACAGTGCGTTCCAGATCCTAACCACTCGATTGATCCTGTCTCCACCACAAACTAAGACAGTGCGTTCCAAATCCTAACCACTCGATTGATCCTGTCTTCCACCAACAATCTCAGACAGTGCATTCCAGTTCCTAAACATTCGTTTGACCCTGACTCCACCACACTTTAAGACAGTGCATGCCAGATCCTAATCACTCGTTTGACCCTGTCACCACCACACTCTCAGATAGTGCATTCCTGATCGTAACCACTCGATTGACCCTGTCTCCACCACACTCTCAGACACTGCATTCCAGATCGTAACCAATTGATAGACCCTGTCTCCACCACACTCTCAGACATTTTATTCAAGATCCTAACCACTCGATTGACCCTGTCTCCAGCACACTCTCAAACAGTGCATTCCAGGCCCTAACCACACGATTGACCCTGTCTCCACCACACTTTCAGACTGTGCGTTCCAGATCCTAACCTCTTGATTGACCCTGTCTCCACCCCACTCTCAGTGTATTTCAGATCCTCACCACTCGATTGATCCTGTCTCCACCACACTCTCAGACAGTGCATTCCAAATCCTAACCACTCGATTGACCCTGTCTCCACCACACTCTCAGTGTATTTCAGATCCTAACCACTCGATTGACCCTGTCTCCACCACATTCTCAGACAGTGCATTCCAGATTGTAACTGCTCGATTGACCCTGTCTGCACCACAATCTCAGGCAGTACATTCCAGATCCTGACCACTCAATTTAACCTGTCTCCACCACACTCTCAGGCACTGCGTGCCAGATCCTAACCACTCGATCGACCCTGTCTCCAACACACTCTCAGACAGTGCATTCCAGACCCTAAGCACTGGATTGACCCTGTCTCCACCATACTCTCTGACAGTGCATGCCAGATCCTAAGCACTCGATTGAACCTGTCTCCCCCCACTCTCAGACAGTGCATTCAAGATCCTAACCAGTCGGTTGACCCTCTCTCCACCACACTCTCAGACAGTGCATTCCAGAACGTAACCAGTCGATAGACCCTGACTCCACCACATTCTCAGACAATGTATTCCAGATCCTAACCACTCGATTGACCCTGTCTCCACTACGTTCTCAGACAGTGCATTCCAGACCCGAACCACCCGATTGACCCTGTCTCCGCCACACTCTCAGACAGTGCATTCCAGATCCTAACCACCTGCTTCACCCTGTCACCACCACACTATAAGACAGTACATTCCAGATCATAATCACTCGAATAACCCTCTCTCCACCACACTCACACAGTGCACACCAGACACAAACTACTCGATAGACCCTGTCTCCACCACACTCTCAGACAGTGCGTTCCAGATCCTAATCACTCGATTGACCCTGTCTCCACCACACTCTCAGACAGTGCATTCTGGACCCTAACCACTCGTTTGACCCTGTCTCCCCGACACACTCAGACAGTGCATTCCAGTTCCTAAACACTCAATTGACCCTGTCTCCACTACACTCTCAGACAGTGCATTCCAGATCCTAACCATTCGATTGACCCTTTCTCCACCACACTCGCAGACAGTGCATTCCAGATCCTAACCACTCGATTGACCCTGTCTCCGTCACCCTCTCAGACAGTGCATTCCAGATCCTAACTACTTGATTGAACCTGTCTCCACCACACTCTCAGACAGTGTATGCCAGATCCTAACCCCTCGATTGACCCTGTCTCCACCACACTCTCAGATAGTGCATTCCAGGTCCTAACCACTCGATTGATCCTGTCTTCCACCAACAATCTCAGACAGTGCGTTCCAGATCCTAACCACTCGATTGACCCTGTCTTCCACCAACAATCACAGACAGTGCATTCCAGTTCCTAAGCATTCGTTTGACCCGGACTCCACCACACTCTCAGACAGTGCATGCCAGATCCTAATCACTCATTTGACCCTGTCTCCACCACACACTCAGACAATGCATTCCAGACCTAAACTGCTCGATAGATCCTGACTCTACCACACTCTCAGACACTGCATTCCAGATCGTAACCACTCGATTGACCCTGTCTCCACCACACTCTCAGACACTGCATTCCAGATCGTATCCAATTGATAGACCCTGTCTCCACCACACTCTCAGACATTTTATTCAAGATCCTAACCACTCGATTGACCCTGTCTCCAGCACACTCTCAAACAGTGAATTCCAGACCCTAACCACCCGATTGACCCTGTCTCCACCACACTTTCAGACTGTGCAGTCCAGATCCTAACCACTTGATTGACCCTGTCTCCACCACAATCTCAGACAATGCGTTCCTGATTCTAACCACTCGATAGACACTGTCTCCCCCACACTCTCAGACAGTGCATTTCAGATGCTAACCACTCGATTGACCCTGTCTCCACCATACTCTCAGACACTGCATTCCAGATCGTAACCAATTGATGGACCCTGTCTCCACCACACTCTCAGACATTTTATTCAAGATCCTAACCACTCGATTGACCCTGTCTCCAGCAGACTCTCAAACAGTGCATTCCAGACCCTAACCACCTGATTGACACTGTCTCCACCCCACTCTCAGTGTATTTCAGATCCTCACCACTCGATTGACCCTGTCTCCACCACACTCTCAGACAATGCGTTCCTGATTCTAACCACTCGATAGACCCTCTCTCCCCCACACTCTCAGACTGTGCGTTCCAGATCCTAACCACTCGATTGATCCTGTCTCCACCACAAACTCAGACAGTGCATTCCAGATCCTAACCATTCGATTGATCCTGTCTTCCACCAAAATTCTCAGACAGTGCATTCCAGATCCTAACCACTCGATTGTCCCTGTCTCCACCACACTCTCAGACAGTGCATTCCAGATCCTGCACACCCGATTGACCCTGTCTCCACCACACTCTCAGACAGTGCATTCCAGATTGTACCCACTCGATTGACCCTGACTCCACCACACTCTCAGACAGTTCATTCCAGATCCTAACCACTCGCTTGACCCTGTCTCCACCACACTCTCAGACAGTGCATGCCAGATCCTAACCCCTCGATTGACCCTGTCTCCACCACACTCTCAGAGACTGCATTCCAGATCGTAACCACTCGATTGACCCTGTCTCCACCACACTCTCAGTGTATTTCAGATCCTAACCACTCGATTGACCCTGTCTCCACCACATTCTCAGACAGTGCATTCCAGATTGTAACTACTCGATTGACCCTGTCTCCACCACAATCTCAGACAGTACATTCCAGATCCTGACCACTCAATTTAACCTGTCTCCACCACACTCTCAGGCACTGCGTTCCAGATCCTAACACTCGATTGACCCTGTCTCCACCACACTCTCAGACACTGCATTCCAGATCGTAACCAATTGATAGACCCTGTCTCCACCACACTCTCAGACAGTGCATTCCAGATCCTAACCTCTTGATTGACCCTGTCTCCACCACACTCTCAGACAGTGCATTCCAGACCTAAACTGCTCAAAGGATCCTGTCTCCCCCACACTCTCAGTGTATTTCAGATCCTAACCACTCGATTGACCCTGTCTCCACCACACTCGCAGACAGTGCATTCCAGATCCTAACCACTCGATTGACCCTGTCTCCGTCACCCTCTCAGACAGTGCATTCCAGATCCTAACTACTCGATTGAACCTGTCTCCACCACACTCTCAGACAGTGTATGCCAGATCCTAACCCCTCGATTGACCCTGTCTCCACCACACTCTCAGATAGTGCATTCCAGGTCCTAACCACTCGATTGATCCTGTCTCCCCCACACTCTCAAACAGTGCATTCCAGACCCTAACCACCCGATTGACCCTGTCTGCACCACACACTCAGACAGCGCATTCCAGATCCTAACCTCTTGATTGACCCTGTCTCCACCACACTCTCAGACAATGCATTCCTGATTCGAACCACTCAATAGACCCTGTCTCCCCCACACTCTCAGACGGTGCGTTCCAGATCCTAACCACTCGATTGATCCTGTCCCCACCACAAACTCAGACAGTGCATTCCAGATCCTAACCACTCAATTGACCCTGTCTCCACCACACTCTCAGACAGTGCATTCCAGATCCTAACCACTCGATTGACCCTGTCTCCACCACACTCTCAGACAGTGCATTCCAGATCCTACACACCCGATTGACCCTGTCTCCACCACACTCTCAGACAGTGCATTCCAGCTTGTACCCACTCGATTGACCCTGACTCCACCACACTCTCAGACAGTTCATTCCAGATCCTAACCCCTCGATTGACCCTGTCTCCCCCACACTCTCAGACAGTGCGTTCCAGATCCTAACTACACGATTGACCCTATCTCCACCACACTCTCAGACTGTGCGTTCCAGATCGTAACCACTAGCTTGACCCTGTCTCCACCACACTCTCAGATATTTTATTCAAGATACTAACCACTTGATTGACCCTGTCTCCACCACACTCTCAGACAGTGCATTCCAGATCCTAACTACTCGATTGACCCTGTCTCCACCACACTCTCAGACAGTGCATTCCAGTTCCTAACCACTCGATTGATGCTGTCTCCACCACACTCTCAGACAGTGCATTCCAGATCCTAACTACTCGATTGACCCTGTCTCCACCACACTCTTAGACAGTGCATTCCAGTTCCTAACCACCCGATTGACCCTGTCTCCCCCACACTCTCAGACAGTGCATTCCAGATCCTAACTACTCGATTGACCCTGTCTCCACCACACTCTTAGACAGTGCATTCCAGACCCTAGCCACCCGATTGACCCTGTCTGCACCACACTCTCAGACAGCGCATTCCAGATCCTAACCTTTTGATTGACCCTGTTTCCACCACACTCTCAGACAATGCATTCCTGATTCGAACCACTCGATAGACCCTGTCTCCCCCACACTCTCAGACAGTGCGTTCCAGATCCTAACCACTCGATTGATCCTGTCTCCACCACAAACTAAGACAGTGCGTTCCAAATCCTAACCACTCGATTGATCCTGTCTTCCACCAACAATCTCAGACAGTGCATTCCAGTTCCTAAACATTCGTTTGACCCTGACTCCACCACACTTTAAGACAGTGCATGCCAGATCCTAATCACTCGTTTGACCCTGTCACCACCACACTCTCAGATAGTGCATTCCTGATCGTAACCACTCGATTGACCCTGTCTCCACCACACTCTCAGACACTGCATTCCAGATCGTAACCAATTGATAGACCCTGTCTCCACCACACTCTCAGACATTTTATTCAAGATCCTAACCACTCGATTGACCCTGTCTCCAGCACACTCTCAAACAGTGCATTCCAGGCCCTAACCACACGATTGACCCTGTCTCCACCACACTTTCAGACTGTGCGTTCCAGATCCTAACCTCTTGATTGACCCTGTCTCCACCCCACTCTCAGTGTATTTCAGATCCTCACCACTCGATTGATCCTGTCTCCACCACACTCTCAGACAGTGCATTCCAAATCCTAACCACTCGATCGACCCTGTCTCCAACACACTCTCAGACAGTGCATGCCAGATCCTAAGCACTCGATTGAACCTGTCTCCCCCCACTCTCAGACAGTGCATTCAAGATCCTAACCAGTCGGTTGACCCTCTCTCCACCACACTCTCAGACAGTGCATTCCAGAACGTAACCAGTCGATAGACCCTGACTCCACCACATTCTCAGACAATGTATTCCAGATCCTAACCACTCGATTGACCCTGTCTCCACTACATTCTCAGACAGTGCATTCCAGACCCGAACCACCCGATTGACCCTGTGTCCGCCACACTCTCAGACAGTGCATTCCAGATCCTAACCACCTGCTTCACCCTGTCACCACCACACTATAAGACAGTACATTCCAGATCATAATCACTCGAATAACCCTCTCTCCACCACACTCACACAGTGCACACCAGACACAAACTACTCGATAGACCCTGTCTCCACCACACTCTCAGACAGTGCGTTCCAGATCCTAATCACTCGATTGACCCTGTCTCCACCACACTCTCAGACAGTGCATTCTGGACCCTAACCACTCGTTTGACCCTGTCTCCCCGACACACTCAGACAGTGCATTCCAGTTCCTAAACACTCAATTGACCCTGTCTCCACTACACTCTCAGACAGTGCATTCCAGATCCTAACCATTCGATTGACCCTTTCTCCACCACACTCTCAGACAGTGCATTCCAGATTGTAACCACTCGATTGACCCTGTCTCCACCACACTCTCAGACACTGCATTCCAGATCGTAACCAATTGATAGACCCTGTCTCCACCACACTCTCAGACATTGCGTTCCAGATCCTAACCACTCGATTGACCCTGTCTCCAGCAGACTCTCTGACATTTTATTCAAGATCCTAACCACTTGATTGACCCTGTCTCCACCACACTCTTAGACAGTGCATTCCAGATCCTAACCACTCGATTGACCCTGTCTCCGTCACCCTCTCAGACAGTGCATTCCAGATCCTAACTACTCGATTGAACCTGTCTCCACCAATCTCTCAGACAGTTCATGCCAGATCCTAACCCCTCGATTGACCTGGTCTCCACCACACTCTCAGATAGTGCATTCCAGGTCCTAACCACTCGATTGATCCTGTCTCCACCACACTCTCAAACAGTGCATTCCAGACCCTAACCACTCGATTGACCCTGTCTGCACCACACTCTCAGACAGCGCATTCCAGATCCTAACCTCTTGATTGACCCTGTCTCCACCACACTCTCAGACAATGCATTCCTGATTCAAACCACTCAATAGACCCTGTCTCCCCCACACTCTCAGACGGTGCGTTCCAGATCCTAACCACTCGATTGATCCTGTCTCCAACACACTCTCAGACAGTGCATTCCACATTCTAAACTCTTGATTGACCCCGTCTCCCCTACACTCTCAGTGTATTTCAGATCCTAAGGGCTCGATTGAACCTGTCTCCACCACATTCTCAGACAATGCATTCCAGTCCCTAACCACTCAATTGACCCAGTCTCCACCACACTCTCAGACAGTGCATTCCAGATCCTAACCTCTTGATTGACCCTGTCTCCACCACACTCTCAGACACTGCATTCCAGATCGTAACCAATTGATAGACCCTGTCTCCACCACACTCTCAGACATTTTATTCATGATCCTAACCACTCGATTGACCCTGTCTCCAGCGCACTCTCAAACAGTGCATTCCAGCTTGTACCCACTCGATTGACCCTGACTCCACCACACTCTCAGACAGTTCATTCCAGATCCTAACCACTCGATTGACCCTGTCTCCACCACACTCTCAGACTGTCTATACCAGATCCTAACCCCTCGATTGACCCTGTCTCCACCACACTCTCAGACAATGCGTTCCAGATCCTAACCACTCGATTGATCCTGTCTCCACCACACTCTCAGACAGTGTATTTCAGATCCTAACCACTCGATTGACCCTGTCTCCACCACATTCTCAGACAGTGCATTCCAGATTGTAACTGCTCGATTGACCCTGTCTGCACCACAATCTCAGGCAGTACATTCCAGATCCTGACCACTCAATTTAACCTGTCTCCACCACACTCTCAGGCACTGCGTGCCAGATCCTAACCACTCGATCGACCCTGTCTCCAACACACTCTCAGACAGTGCATTCCAGACCCTAAGCACTGGATTGACCCTGTCTCCACCATACTCTCTGACAGTGCATGCCAGATCCTAAGCACTCGATTGAACCTGTCTCCCCCCACTCTCAGACAGTGCATTCAAGATCCTAACCAGTCGGTTGACCCTCTCTCCACCACACTCTCAGACAGTGCATTCCAGAACGTAACCAGTCGATAGACCCTGACTCCACCACACTCTTAGACAGTGCATTCCAGATCCTAACCACTCGATTGACCCTGTCTCCGTCACCCTCTCAGACAGTGCATTCCAGATCCTAACTACTCGATTGAACCTGTCTCCACCAATCTCTCAGACAGTTCATGCCAGATCCTAACCCCTCGATTGACCTGGTCTCCACCACACTCTCAGATAGTGCATTCCAGGTCCTAACCACTCGATTGATCCTGTCTCCACCACACTCTCAAACAGTGCATTCCAGACCCTAACCACTCGATTGACCCTGTCTGCACCACACTCTCAGACAGCGCATTCCAGATCCTAACCTCTTGATTGACCCTGTCTCCACCACACTCTCAGACAATGCATTCCTGATTCAAACCACTCAATAGACCCTGTCTCCCCCACACTCTCAGACGGTGCGTTCCAGATCCTAACCACTCGATTGATCCTGTCTCCACCACAAACTCAGACAGTGCATTCCAGATCCTAACCACTCGATTGACCCTGTCTCCACCACACTCTCAGACAGTGCATTCCAGATCTTAACCACTCGATTGATCCTGTCTCCACCACCCTCTCAGACAGTGCATTCCAGATCCTACACACCCGATTGACCCTGTCTCCACCACACTCTCAGACAGTGCATTCCAGCTTGTACCCACTCGATTGACCCTGACTCCACCACACTCTCAGACAGTTCATTCCAGATCCTAACCACTTGATTGACCCTGTCTCCACCACACTCTCAGACTGTCTATACCAGATCCTAACCCCTCGATTGACCCTGTCTCCCCCACACTCTCAGACAGTGCATTCCAGATCCTAACTACATGATTGACCCTATCTCCACCACACTCTCAGACAATGCGTTCCTGATTCTAACCACTCGATTGACCCTCTCTCCCCCACACTCTCAGACTGTGCGTTCCAGATCGTAACCACTAGTTTGACCCTGTCTCCACCACACTCTCAGATATTTTATTCAAGATACTAACCACTTGATTGACCCTGTCTCCACCACACTCTGAGACAGTGCATTCCAGATCCTAACTACTCGATTGACTCTGTCTCCACCGCACTCTCAGACAGTGCATTCCAGTTCCTAACCACTCGATTGATGCTGTCTCCACCCCACTCTCAAACAGTGCATTCCAGACCCTAGCCACCCGATTGACCCTGTCTGCACCACACTCTCAGACAGCGCATTCCAGATCCAAACCTTTTGATTGACCCTGTCTCCACCACACTCTCAGACAATGCATTCCTGATTCGAACCACTCGATAGACCCTGTCTCCCCCAGACTCTCAGACGGTGCGTTCCAGATCCTAACCACTCGATTGATCCTGTCTCCACCACAAACTAAGACAGTGCATTCCAGATCCTAACCACTCGATTGATCCTGTCTTCCACCAACAATCTCAGACAGTGCATTCCAGTTCCTAAACATTCGTTTGACCCTGACTCCACCACACTCTAAGACAGTGCATGCCAGATCCTAATCACTCGTTTGACCCTGTCACCACCACACTCTCAGATAGTGCATTCCAGATCGTAACCACTCGATTGACCCTGTCTCCACCACACTCTCAGACACTGCATTCCAGATCGTAACCAATTGATTGACCCTGTCTCCACCACACTCTCAGACATTTTATTCAAGATCCTAACCACTCGATTGACCCTGTCTCCAGCACACTCTCAAACAGTTCATTCCAGGCCCTAACCACCCGATTGACCCTGTCTCCACCACACTTTCAGACTGTGCGTTCCAGATCCTAACCTCTTGATTGACCCTGTCTCCACCCCACTCTCAGTGTATTTCAGATCCTAACCACTCGATTGATCCTGTCTCCACCACACTCTCAGACAGTGCATTCCAAATCCTAAGCACTCGATTGACCCTGTCTCCACCACACTCTCAGTGTATTTCAGATCCTAACCACTCGATTGACCCTGTCTCCACCACATTCTCAGACAGAGCATTCCAGATTGTAACTGCTCGATTGACCCTGTCTGCACCACAATCTCAAACAGTGCATTCCAGATCCTGACCACTCAATTTAACCTGTCTCCACCACACTCTCAGGCACTGCGTGCCAGATCCTAACCACTCGATTGACCCTGTCTCCAACACACTCTCAGACATTGCATTCCAGACCCTAAGCACTGGATTGACCCTGTCTCCACCATACTCTCTGACAGTGCATGCCAGATCCTAAGCACTCGATTGAACCTGTCTCCCCCCACTCTCAGACAGTGCATTCAAGATCCTAACCAGTCGGTTGACCCTCTCTCCACCACACTCTCAGACAGTGCATTCCAGATCCTAACCACTTGATTGAATCTATCTCCACCACACTCTCAGACAGTGCATTCCAGAACGTAACCAGTCGATAGACCCTGACTCCACCACATTCTCAGACAATGTATTCCAGATCCTAACCACTCGATTGACCCTGTCTCCACTACGTTCTCAGACAGTGCATTCCAGACCCTAACCACCCGATTGACCCTGTGTCCGCCACACTCTCAGACAGTGCATTCCAGATCCTAACCACCTGCTTCACCCTGTCACCACCACACTATAAGACAGTACATTCCAGATCCTAACCACTCGAATAACCCTCTCTCCACCACACTCACACAGTGCACACCAGACACAAACTACTCGATAGACCCTGTCTCCACCACACTCTCAGACAGTGCGTTCCAGATCCTAATCACTCGATTGACCCTGTCTCCACCACACTCTCAGACAGTGCATTCTGGACCCAAACCACTCGTTTGACCCTGTCTCCCCGACACACTCAGACAGTGCATTCCAGTTCCTAAACACTCAATTGACCCTGTCTCCACTACACTCTCAGACAGTGCATTCCAGATCCTAACCATTCGATTGACCCTTTCTCCACCACACTCTCAGACAGTGCATTCCAGATTGTAACCACTCGATTGACCCTGTCTCCACCTCACTCTCAGACAGTGCATGCCAGATCCTAACCACTCGATTGAACCTGTCTCCTCCACCCTCTCAGACAGTACATTCCAGATCCTAGCCACCCGATTGACCCTGTCTCCACCACACTCTCAGAAAATGCATTCCTGTTCCTATCCACTCGTTTGACCCTGTCTCCAACACACTCTCAGACAGTGCATTCCAGACCCTAACCACTCGATTGACCCTTTCTCCACCACATTCTCAGACAGTGATTTCCAGATCCTAACCTCTCATTTGACTCTGTCTCCACCACACTCTCAGACAGTGCATTCCAGATCCTAACTACTCAATTGATCCTGTCTCCACCACATTCTCAGACAGTGATTTCCAGATCCTAACCTCTCGTTTGACTCTGTCTCCAACACACTCTCAGACAGTGCATTCCAGACTCTAACCACCGGATTGACCCTGTCTCCACCACACTCTCATACAGTGCATTCCAGATCCTAACCACACGTTTGACCCTGTCTCCACCACACTCTCATACAGTGCATTCCAGATCCTAATCTGTCATTTGACCCTGTCTCCACCACACTCACACAGTGCACACCAGACACAAACTACTCGACAGACCCTGTCTCCACCACACTCTCAGACATTTTATTGAAGATCCTAACCACTCGATTGACCCTGTCTCCACCACACTCTCAGACAGTGCATTCCAGATCCTAACCACTCGTTTGACCCTGTCTCGACCACACTCTCAGACAGTGCATTCCAGATCCTAATCACTCGTTTGATCCTGTCTCCACCAAACTCTCGAACAGTGCATTCCTGACCCTAACGTCCCGATTGACCCTGTTTCCCCCACACTCTCAGTGTATTTCAGATCCTAACCACTCGATTGACCCTGTCCCCACCACATTCTCTGACAATGCATTCCAGACCCTCACCACTCAATTGACCCTGTCTCCACCACACTCTCAGACAGTGCATTCCAGATCCTAACTTCTCGATGGACCCTGTCTCCTCCACACTGTCAGACATTGCATTCCAGATCCTAACCACTGGATTGAACCTGTCTCCACCACACCCTCACACAATGCATTCCAGACGTAAACTGCTCAATAGATCCAGTCTCCACCACACTCTCAGACAGTGCATTCCAGATCCTAACCACTTGATTGAATCTATCTCCACCACACTCTCAGACAGTGCATTCCAGACCCTAACCACCCGACTGACCCTGTCTCCCCCACACTCTCAGACTCTGTGCTCCAGATCCTAACCACTCGATTGACCCTGTCTCTTTCAAACTCTCAGACAATGCGTTCCTGATTCTAACCACTCGATAGACCCTGTCTCCACCGCACTCTCAGACAGTGCATTCCAGTTCCTAACCACTCGATTGATGCTGTCTCCACCACACTCTCAAACAGTGCATTCCAGACCCTAGCCACCCGATTGACCCTGTCTGCACCACACTCTCAGACAGCGCATTCCAGATCCAAACCTTTTGATTGACCCTGTCTCCACCACACTCTCAGACAATGCATTCCTGATTCGAACCACTCGATACACCCTGTCTCCCCCACACTCTCAGACGGTGCGTTCCAGATCCTAACCACTCGATTGATCCTGTCTCCACCACAAACTAAGACAGTGCATTCCAGATCCTAACCACTCGATTGATCCTGTCTTCCACCAACAATCTCAGACAGTGCATTCCAGTTCCTAAACATTCGTTTGACCCTGACTCCACCACACTCTAAGACAGTGCATGCCAGATCCTAATCACTCGTTTGACCCTGTCACCACCACACTCTCAGATAGTGCATTCCAGATCGTAACCACTCGATTGACCCTGTCTCCACCACACTCTCAGACACTGCATTCCAGATCGTAACCAATTGATTGACCCTGTCTCCACCACACTCTCAGACATTTTATTCAAGATCCTAACCACTCGATTGACCCTGTCTCCAGCACACTCTCAAACAGTTCATTCCAGGCCCTAACCACCCGATTGACCCTGTCTCCACCACACTTTCAGACTGTGCGTTCCAGATCCTAACCTCTTGATTGACCCTGTCTCCACCCCACTCTCAGTGTATTTCAGATCCTAACCACTCGATTGATCCTGTCTCCACCACACTCTCAGACAGTGCATTCCAAATCCTAAGCACTCGATTGACCCTGTCTCCACCACACTCTCAGTGTATTTCAGATCCTAACCACTCGATTGACCCTGTCTCCACCACATTCTCAGACAGAGCATTCCAGATTGTAACTGCTCGATTGACCCTGTCTGCACCACAATCTCAAACAGTGCATTCCAGATCCTGACCACTCAATTTAACCTGTCTCCACCACACTCTCAGGCACTGCGTGCCAGATCCTAACCACTCGATTGACCCTGTCTCCAACACACTCTCAGACATTGCATTCCAGACCCTAAGCACTGGATTGACCCTGTCTCCACCATACTCTCTGACAGTGCATGCCAGATCCTAAGCACTCGATTGAACCTGTCTCCCCCCACTCTCAGACAGTGCATTCAAGATCCTAACCAGTCGGTTGACCCTCTCTCCACCACACTCTCAGACAGTGCATTCCAGATCCTAACCACTTGATTGAATCTATCTCCACCACACTCTCAGAAAGTGCATTCCAGAACGTAACCAGTCGATAGACCCTGACTCCACCACATTCTCAGACAATGTATTCCAGATCCTAACCACTCGATTGACCCTGTCTCCACTACGTTCTCAGACAGTGCATTCCAGACCCTAACCACCCGATTGACCCTGTGTCCGCCACACTCTCAGACAGTGCATTCCAGATCCTAACCACCTGCTTCACCCTGTCACCACCACACTATAAGACAGTACATTCCAGATCCTAACCACTCGAATAACCCTCTCTCCACCACACTCACACAGTGCACACCAGACACAAACTACTCGATAGACCCTGTCTCCACCACACTCTCAGACAGTGCGTTCCAGATCCTAATCACTCGATTGACCCTGTCTCCACCACACTCTCAGACAGTGCATTCTGGACCCAAACCACTCGTTTGACCCTGTCTCCCCGACACACTCAGACAGTGCATTCCAGTTCCTAAACACTCAATTGACCCTGTCTCCACTACACTCTCAGACAGTGCATTCCAGATCCTAACCATTCGATTGACCCTTTCTCCACCACACTCTCAGACAGTGCATTCCAGATTGTAACCACTCGATTGACCCTGTCTCCACCTCACTCTCAGACAGTGCATGCCAGATCCTAACCACTCGATTGAACCTGTCTCCTCCACCCTCTCAGACAGTACATTCCAGATCCTAGCCACCCGATTGACCCTGTCTCCACCACACTCTCAGAAAATGCATTCCTGTTCCTATCCACTCGTTTGACCCTGTCTCCAACACACTCTCAGACAGTGCATTCCAGACCCTAACCACTCGATTGACCCTTTCTCCACCACATTCTCAGACAGTGATTTCCAGATCCTAACCTCTCATTTGACTCTGTCTCCACCACACTCTCAGACAGTGCATTCCAGATCCTAACTACTCAATTGATCCTGTCTCCACCACATTCTCAGACAGTGATTTCCAGATCCTAACCTCTCGTTTGACTCTGTCTCCAACACACTCTCAGACAGTGCATTCCAGACTCTAACCACCGGATTGACCCTGTCTCCACCACACTCTCATACAGTGCATTCCAGATCCTAACCACACGTTTGACCCTGTCTCCACCACACTCTCATACAGTGCATTCCAGATCCTAATCTGTCATTTGACCCTGTCTCCACCACACTCACACAGTGCACACCAGACACAAACTATTCGACAGACCCTGTCTCCACCACACTCTCAGACATTTTATTGAAGATCCTAACCACTCGATTGACCCTGTCTCCACCACACTCTCAGACAGTGCATTCCAGATCCTAACCACTCGTTTGACCCTGTCTCGACCACACTCTCAGACAGTGCATTCCAGATCCTAATCACTCGTTTGATCCTGTCTCCACCAAACTCTCGAACAGTGCATTCCTGACCCTAACGTCCCGATTGACCCTGTTTCCCCCACACTCTCAGTGTATTTCAGATCCTAACCACTCAATTGACCCTGTCTCCACCACACTCTCAGACAGTGCATTCCAGATCCTAACTTCTCGATGGACCCTGTCTCCTCCACACTGTCAGACATTGCATTCCAGATCCTAACCACTGGATTGAACCTGTCTCCACCACACCCTCACACAATGCAATCCAGACGTAAACTGCTCAATAGATCCAGTCTCCACCACACTCTCAGACAGTGCATTCCAGATCCTAACCACTTGATTGAATCTATCTCCACCACACTCTCAGACAGTGCATTCCAGACCCTAACCACCCGACTGACCCTGTCTCCCCCACACTCTCAGACTCTGTGCTCCAGATCCTAACCACTCGATTGACCCTGTCTCTTTCAAACTCTCAGACAATGCGTTCCTGATTCTAACCACTCGATAGACCCTGTCTCCACCACAATCTCAGACGGTGCGTTCCAGATCCTAACCACTCGATTCATCCTGTCTCCACCACACTCGCAGATAGTGCGTTCCAGATCCTAACCACTCGATTGACACTGTCTCCGCCACACTCTCAGTCAAGGCATTCCAGATCGTAGCCACTCGATTGACCCTGTCTCCACCACAAACTAAGACAGTGCATTGCAGATCCTAACCACTCGATTGATCCTGTCTTCCACCAACAATCTCAGACAGTGCATTCCAGTTCCTAAACATTCGTTTGACCCTGACTCCACCACACTCTAAGACAGTGCATGCCAGATCCTAATCACTCGTTTGACCCTGTCACCACCACACTCTCAGATAGTGCATTCCAGATCGTAACCACTCGATTGACCCTGTCTCCACCACACTCTCAGACACTGCATTCCAGATCGTAACCAATTGATTGACCCTGTCTCCACCACACTCTCAGACATTTTATTCAAGATCCTAACCACTCGATTGACCCTGTCTCCAGCACACTCTCAAACAGTTCATTCCAGGCCCTAACCACCCGATTGACCCTGTCTCCACCACACTTTCAGACTGTGCGTTCCAGATCCTAACCTCTTGATTGACCCTGTCTCCACCCCACTCTCAGTGTATTTCAGATCCTAACCACTCGATTGATCCTGTCTCCACCACACTCTCAGACAGTGCATTCCAAATCCTAAGCACTCGATTGACCCTGTCTCCACCACACTCTCAGTGTATTTCAGATCCTAACCACTCGATTGACCCTGTCTCCACCACATTCTCAGACAGAGCATTCCAGATTGTAACTGCTCGATTGACCCTGTCTGCACCACAATCTCAAACAGTGCATTCCAGATCCTGACCACTCAATTTAACCTGTCTCCACCACACTCTCAGGCACTGCGTGCCAGATCCTAACCACTCGATTGACCCTGTCTCCAACACACTCTCAGACATTGCATTCCAGACCCTAAGCACTGGATTGACCCTGTCTCCACCATACTCTCTGACAGTGCATGCCAGATCCTAAGCACTCGATTGAACCTGTCTCCCCCCACTCTCAGACAGTGCATTCAAGATCCTAACCAGTCGGTTGACCCTCTCTCCACCACACTCTCAGACAGTGCATTCCAGATCCTAACCACTTGATTGAATCTATCTCCACCACACTCTCAGACAGTGCATTCCAGAACGTAACCAGTCGATAGACCCTGACTCCACCACATTCTCAGACAATGTATTCCAGATCCTAACCACTCGATTGACCCTGTCTCCACTACGTTCTCAGACAGTGCATTCCAGACCCTAACCACCCGATTGACCCTGTGTCCGCCACACTCTCAGACAGTGCATTCCAGATCCTAACCACCTGCTTCACCCTGTCACCACCACACTATAAGACAGTACATTCCAGATCCTAACCACTCGAATAACCCTCTCTCCACCACACTCACACAGTGCACACCAGACACAAACTACTCGATAGACCCTGTCTCCACCACACTCTCAGACAGTGCGTTCCAGATCCTAATCACTCGATTGACCCTGTCTCCACCACACTCTCAGACAGTGCATTCTGGACCCAAACCACTCGTTTGACCCTGTCTCCCCGACACACTCAGACAGTGCATTCCAGTTCCTAAACACTCAATTGACCCTGTCTCCACTACACTCTCAGACAGTGCATTCCAGATCCTAACCATTCGATTGACCCTTTCTCCACCACACTCTCAGACAGTGCATTCCAGATTGTAACCACTCGATTGACCCTGTCTCCACCTCACTCTCAGACAGTGCATGCCAGATCCTAACCACTCGATTGAACCTGTCTCCTCCACCCTCTCAGACAGTACATTCCAGATCCTAGCCACCCGATTGACCCTGTCTCCACCACACTCTCAGAAAATGCATTCCTGTTCCTATCCACTCGTTTGACCCTGTCTCCAACACACTCTCAGACAGTGCATTCCAGACCCTAACCACTCGATTGACCCTTTCTCCACCACATTCTCAGACAGTGATTTCCAGATCCTAACCTCTCATTTGACTCTGTCTCCACCACACTCTCAGACAGTGCATTCCAGATCCTAACTACTCAATTGATCCTGTCTCCACCACATTCTCAGACAGTGATTTCCAGATCCTAACCTCTCGTTTGACTCTGTCTCCAACACACTCTCAGACAGTGCATTCCAGACTCTAACCACCGGATTGACCCTGTCTCCACCACACTCTCATACAGTGCATTCCAGATCCTAATCTGTCATTTGACCCTGTCTCCACCACACTCACACAGTGCACACCAGACACAAACTACTCGACAGACCCTGTCTCCACCACACTCTCAGACATTTTATTGAAGATCCTAACCACTCGATTGACCCTGTCTCCACCACACTCTCAGACAGTGCATTCCAGATCCTAACCACTCGTTTGACCCTGTCTCGACCACACTCTCAGACAGTGCATTCCAGATCCTAATCACTCGTTTGATCCTGTCTCCACCAAACTCTCGAACAGTGCATTCCTGACCCTAACGTCCCGATTGACCCTGTTTCCCCCACACTCTCAGTGTATTTCAGATCCTAACCACTCGATTGACCCTGTCCCCACCACATTCTCTGACAATGCATTCCAGACCCTAACCACTCAATTGACCCTGTCTCCACCACACTCTCAGACAGTGCATTCCAGATCCTAACTTCTCGATGGACCCTGTCTCCTCCACACTGTCAGACATTGCATTCCAGATCCTAACCACTGGATTGAACCTGTCTCCACCACACCCTCACACAATGCATTCCAGACGTAAACTGCTCAATAGATCCAGTCTCCACCACACTCTCAGACAGTGCATTCCAGATCCTAACCACTTGATTGAATCTATCTCCACCACACTCTCAGACAGTGCATTCCAGACCCTAACCACCCGACTGACCCTGTCTCCCCCACACTCTCAGACTCTGTGCTCCAGATCCTAACCACTCGATTGACCCTGTCTCTTTCAAACTCTCAGACAATGCGTTCCTGATTCTAACCACTCGATAGACCCTGTCTCCACCACAATCTCAGACGGTGCGTTCCAGATCCTAACCACTCGATTCATCCTGTCTCCACCACACTCGCAGATAGTGCGTTCCAGATCCTAACCACTCGATTGACACTGTCTCCGCCACACTCTCAGTCAAGGCATTCCAGATCGTAGCCACTCGATTGACCCTGTCTCCACCACACTCTCAGTC
The DNA here is from genome assembly GCA_026770705.1 of Isurus oxyrinchus. NCBI lineage: Eukaryota > Metazoa > Chordata > Chondrichthyes > Lamniformes > Lamnidae > Isurus > Isurus oxyrinchus. The sequence continues at coordinate 207,955 of JANJGN010000583.1, read as the reverse complement.
AGTGCATTGCAGATCCTAACCACTCGATTGATCCTGTCTTCCACCAACAATCTCAGACAGTGCATTCCAGATCCTAACCACTCGATTTGCCCTGTCTCCACCACACTCTCAGAAAGTGCGTTCCAGTTCCTAACCACTCGATTGACCCTGTCTCCCCCACACTCTCAGACAGTGCTTTCCAGATCCTAACTACTCAATTGAACCTGTCTCCACCACACTCTCAGACAGTGCATTCCAGATTGTAACCACTCGATTGACCCTGTCTCCACCATACTCTCAGACAGTGCATTCCAGATCGTAACCACTTGATTGACCCTGTCTCCCCCACACTCTCAGACAGTGCATTCCAGATCCTAACTACTCAATTGACCCTGTCTCCACCACACTCTCAGACAGTGCATTCCAGATCGTAACCACTTGATTGAATCTATCTCCACCACACTCTCAGACAGTGCGTTCCAGAACCTAACCACCCGACTGACCCTGTCTCCCCCACACTCTCAGACTGTGTGTTCCAGATCCTTACCACTCGATTGACCCTGTCTCCACCACACTCTCAGAAAATGCGCTCCTGATTCTAACCACTCGATTAACCCTGTCTCCACCACACTCTCAGATGGTGCGTTCCAGATCCTAACCACTCGATTCATCCTGTCTCCACCACACTCTCAGACAGTGCGTTCCAGATCCTAACCACTCGATTGACACTGTCTCCGCCACACTCTCAGACAGTGCATTCCAGATCGTAGCCACTTGATTGAATATATCTCCATCACACTCTCAGACAGTGTATTCCACACCCAAACTACTCGATTGACCCTGTATCCACCACACTCTCAGTCAGTGCATTCCAGGTCCTAACCAGTCGATTGACCCTTTCTCCACCACACTCTCAGACAGTGCATTCCAGAGCCTAATAATTCGATTGACCCTGTCTCCACCACACTCTCAGACAGTGCATTCCAGATCGTAACCACTCGATTGACCCTGTCTCCACCACACTCTCAGACAGTGCATTCCAGACTCTAACCACCGGATTGACCCTGTCTCCACCACAATCTCAGACAGTGCATTCCAGATCCTAACCACTCTTTTGACCCTGTCTCCACCACACTCACACAGTGCATTCCAGATCCTCACCACTCGTTTGACCCTCTCTCCACCACACTCGCACAGTGCACACCAGACACAAACTACTCGATAGACCCTGTCTCCACCACACTCTCAGACATTTTATTCAAGATCCTAACCACTCGATTGATCCTGTCTCCACCACACTCTCAAAGAGTGCATTCCAGACCCTAACCGCCCGACTGACCCTGTCTCGACCACACTCTCAGACAGTGCATTCCAGATCCTAATCACTCGTTTGATCCAGTCTCCACCACACTCTCGAACAGTGCATTCCTGACCCTAACCACCCGATTGACACTGTCTCCAACACACTGTCAGACAGTGCATTCCACATCCTAAACTCTTGATTGACCCCGTCTCCCCTACACTCTCAGTGTATTTCAGATCCTAAGGGCTCGATTGAACCTGTCTCCACCACATTCTCAGACAATGCATTCCAGTCCCTAACCACTCAATTGACCCAGTCTCCACCACACTCTCAGACAGTGCATTCCAGATCCTAACCTCTTGATTGACCCTGTCTCCACCACACTCTCAGACAGTGCATTCCAGATCCTAACCTCTTGATTGACCCTGTCTCCACCACACTCTCAGACAGTGCATTCCAGACCTAAACTGCTCAATAGATCCTGTCTCCCCCACACTCTCAGTGTATTTCAGATCCTAACCACTCGATTGACCCTGTCTCCACTACACTCGCAGACAGTGCATTCCAGATCGTAGCCACTCGATTGACCCTGTCTCCACCACACTCTCAGTCAGTGCATTGCAGATCCTAACCACTCGATTGATCCTGTCTTCCACCAACAATCTCAGACAGTGCATTCCAGATCCTAACCACTCGATTGGCCCTGTCTCCACCACACTCTCAGACAGTGCGTTCCAGTTCCTAACCACTCGATTGACCCTGTCTCCACCACACTCTCAGACAGTGCATTCCAGATCCTAACTACTCGATCGACCCGGTCTCCTCCACATTCTCTGACCGTGCATTCCAGATCGTAACTACTCGATTTACCCTGTCTCCCCCACACTCTCAGACAGTGCATTCCAGATCCTAACTACTCAATTGAACCTGTCTCCACCACACTCTCAGACAGTGCATTCCAGATTGTAACCACTCCATTGACCCTGTCTCCACCATACTCTCAGACAGTGCATTCCAGATCCTAACTACTCAATTGACCCTGTCTCCACCACACTCTCAGACAGTGCATTCCAGACTCAAACCACCGGATTGACCCTGTCTCCACCACACTCTCAGACAGTGCATTCCAGATCCAAACCACTCATTTGACCCTGTCTCCACCACACTCACACAGTGCACACCAGACACAAATTTCTCGATAGGCCCTGTCTCCACCCAACTCTCAGACATTTTATTCAAGTTCCTAACCACTCGATTGACCCTGTCTCCACCACATTCTCAGACAGTGCATTCCAGATCCTAACCACTCGATTGACCCTGTCTCCACCACGCTCTCAGACAATGCATTCCAGAACTTAGCCACTCGATTGACCCTGTCTCCACCATACTCTCAGACATTGCATTCCAGATCGTAACCACTTGATTGACCCTGTCTCCCCCACACTCTCAGACAGTGCATTCCAGATCCTAACTACTCAATTGACCCTGTCTCCACCACACTCTCAGACAGTGCATTCCAGATCGTAACCACTTGATTGAATCTATCTCCACCACACTCTCAGACAGTGCGTTCCAGAACCTAACCACCCGACTGACCCTGTCTCCCCCACACTCTCAGACTGTGTGTTCCAGATCCTTACCACTCGATTGACCCTGTCTCCACCACACTCTCAGAAAATGCGCTCCTGATTCTAACCACTCGATTAACCCTGTCTCCACCACACTCTCAGACGGTGCGTTCCAGATCCTAACCACTCGATTCATCCTGTCTCCACCACACTCTCAGACAGTGCGTTCCAGATCCTAACCACTCGATTGACACTGTCTCCGCCACACTCTCAGACAGTGCATTCCAGATCGTAGCCACTTGATTGAATATATCTCCATCACACTCTCAGACAGTGATTCCACACCCAAACTACTCGATTGACCCTGTATCCACCACACTCTCAGTCAGTGCATTCCAGGTCCTAACCAGTCGATTGACCCTTTCTCCACCACACTCTCAGACAGTGCATTCCAGAGCCTAATAATTCGATTGACCCTGTCTCCACCACACTCTCAGACAGTGCATTCCAGATCGTAACCACTCGATTGACCCTGTCTCCACCACACTCTCAGACAGTGCATTCCAGACTCTAACCACCGGATTGACCCTGTCTCCACCACAATCTCAGACAGTGCATTCCAGATCCTAACCACTCTTTTGACCCTGTCTCCACCACACTCACACAGTGCATTCCAGATCCTCACCACTCGTTTGACCCTCTCTCCACCACACTCGCACAGTGCACACCAGACACAAACTACTCGATAGACCCTGTCTCCACCACACTCTCAGACATTTTATTCAAGATCCTAACCACTCGATTGATCCTGTCTCCACCACACTCTCAAAGAGTGCATTCCAGACCCTAACCGCCCGACTGACCCTGTCTCGACCACACTCTCAGACAGTGCATTCCAGATCCTAATCACTCGTTTGATCCAGTCTCCACCACACTCTCGAACAGTGCATTCCAGACCCTAACCACCCGATTGACACTGTCTCCAACACACTGTCAGACAGTGCATTCCACATCCTAAACTCTTGATTGACCCCGTCTCCCCTACACTCTCAGTGTATTTCAGATCCTAAGGGCTCGATTGAACCTGTCTCCACCACATTCTCAGACAATGCATTCCAGTCCCTAACCACTCAATTGACCCAGTCTCCACCACACTCTCAGACAGTGCATTCCAGATCCTAACCTCTTGATTGACCCTGTCTCCACCACACTCTGAGACAGTGCGTTCCAGATCCTAACCACTCGATTGACACTGTCTCCGCCACACTCTCAGTCAGTGCATTCCAGATCGTAGCCACTCGATTGACCCTGTCTCCACCACACTCTCAGTCAGTGCATTGCAGATCCTAACCACTCGATTGATCCTGTCTTCCACCAACAATCTCAGACAGTGCATTCCAGATCCTAACCACTCGATTGACCCTGTCTCCACCACACTCTCAGACAGTGCTTTCCAGATCGTAACTACTCAATTGAACCTGTCTCCACCACACTCTCAGACAGTGCATTCCAGATTGTAACCACTCCATTGACCCTGTCTCCACCATACTCTCAGACAGTGCATTCCAGATCGTAACCACTCGATTGACCCTGTCTCCCCCACACTCTCAGACAGTGCATTCCAGATCCTAACTACTCAATTGACCCTGTCTCCACCACACTCTCAGACAGTGCATTCCAGACTCAAACCACCGGATTGACCCTGTCTCCACCATACTCTCAGACAGTGCATTCCAGATCCAAACCACTCATTTGACCCTGTCTCCACCACACTCACACAGTGCACACCAGACACAAACTTCTCGATAGGCCCTGTCTCCACCAAACTCTCAGACATTTTATTCAAGTTCCTAACCACTCGATTGACCCTCTCTCCACCACACTCTCAAACAGTGCATTCCAGACCCTATCCGCCCGACTGACCCTGTCTCGACCACACTCTCAGACAGTGCATTCCAGATCCTAATCACTCGTTTGATCCAGTCTCCACCACACTCTCGAACAGTGCATTCCTGACCCTAACCACCCGATTGACACTGTCTCCAACACACTGTCAGACAGTGCATTCCACATCCTAAACTCTTGATTGACCCCGTCTCCCCTACACTCTCAGTGTATTTCAGATCCTAAGGGCTCGATTGAACCTGTCTCCACCACATTCTCAGACAATGCATTCCAGTCCCTAACCACTCAATTGACCCAGTCTCCACCACACTCTCAGACAGTGCATTCCAGATCCTAACCTCTTTATTGACCCTGTCTCCACCACACTCTCAGACAGTGCATTCCAGATCCTAACCTCTTGATTGACCCTGTCTCCACCACACTCTCAGACAGTGCATTCCAGACCTAAACTGCTCAATAGATCCTGTCTCCCTCACACTCTCAGTGTATTTCAGATCCTAACCACTCGATTGACCCTGTCTCCACCACACTCGCAGACAGTGCATTCCAGATCGTAGCCACTCGATTGACCCTGTCTCCACCACTCTCAGTCAGTGCATTGCAGATCCTAACCACTCGATTGATCCTGTCTTCCACCAACAATCTCAGACAGTGCATTCCAGATCCTAACCACTCGATTGACCCTGTCTCCCCCACACTCTCAGACAGTGCGTTCCAGTTCCTAACCACTCGATTGACCCTGTCTCGACCACACTCTCAGACAGTGCATTCCAGATCCTAATCGCTCGTTTGATCCAGTCTCCACCACACTCTCGAACAGTGCATTCCTGACCCTAACCACCCGATTGACACTGTCTCCAACACACTCTCAGACAGTGCATTCCACATCCTAAACCCTTGATTGACCCCGTCTCCCCTACACTCTCAGTGTATTTCAGATCCTAAGGGCTCGATTGAACCTGTCTCCACCACATTCTCAGACAATGCATTCCAGTCCCTAACCACTCAATTGACCCAGTCTCCACCACACTCTCAGACAGTGCATTCCAGATCCTAACCTCTTGATTGACCCTGTCTCCACCACACTCTCAGACAGTGCATTCCAGATCCTAACCTCTTGATTGACCCTGTCTCCACCACACTCTCAGACAGTGCATTCCAGACCTAAACTGCTCAATAGATCCTGTCTCCCCCACACTCTCAGTGTATTTCAGATCCTAACCACTCGATTGACCCTGTCTCCACCACACTCGCAGACAGTGCGTTCCAGATCCTAACCACTCGATTGACACTGTCTCCGCCACACTCTCAGTCAGTGCATTCCAGATCGTAGCCACTCGATTGACCCTGTCTCCACCACACTCTCAGTCAGTGCATTGCAGATCCTAACCACTCGATTGATCCTGTCTTCCACCAACAATCTCAGACAGTGCATTCCAGATCCTAACCACTCGATTGACCCTGTCTCCACCACACTCTCAGACAGTGTTTTCCAGATCGTAACTACTCAATTGAACCTGTCTCCACCACACTCTCAGACAGTGCATTCCAGATTGTAACCACTCCATTGACCCTGTCTCCACCACACTCTCAGACAGTGCATTCCAGATCCTAACTACTCAATTGACCCTGTCTCCACCACACTCTCAGACAGTGCATTCCAGACTCAAACCACCGGATTGACCCTGTCTCCACCATACTCTCAGACAGTGCATTCCAGATCCAAACCACTCATTTGACCCTGTCTCCACCAGACTCACACAGTGCACACCAGACACAAACTTCTCGATAGGCCCTGTCTCCACCAAACTCTCAGACATTTTATTCAAGTTCCTAACCACTCGATTGACCCTGTCTCCACCACATTCTCAGACAGTGCATTCCAGATCCTAACCACTCGATTGACCCTGTCTCCACCACACTCTCAGACAATGCATTCCAGAACGTAACCACTCGATTGACCCTGTCTCCACCACACTCTCAGACAGTGCATTCCAGATCCTAACTACTCGATTGACCCTGTCTCCACCATGCTCTCAGACAGTGCATTCCAGATCCTAACCACTTGATTGAATCTATCTCCACCACACTCTCAGACAGTGCATTCCAGACCCTAACCACCCGACTGACCCTGTCTCCACCACACTCTCAGACTCTGTGCTCCAGATCCTAACCACTCGATTGACCCTGTCTCTTTCAAACTCTCAGACAATGCGTTCCTGATTCTAACCACTCGATAGACCCTGTCTCCACCACAATCTCAGACGGTGCGTTCCAGATCCTAACCACTCGATTCATCCTGTCTCCACCACACTCGCAGATAGTGCGTTCCAGATCCTAACCACTCGATTGACACTGTCTCCGCCACACTCTCAGTCAAGGCATTCCAGATCGTAGCCACTCGATTGACCCTGTCTCCACCACACTCTCAGTCAGTGCATTGCAGATCCTAACCACTCGATTGATCCTGTCTTCCACCAACAATCTCAGACAGTGCATTCCAGATCCTAACCACTCGATTTGCCCTGTCTCCACCACACTCTCAGACAGTGCGTTCCAGTTCCTAACCACTCGATTGACCCTGTCTCCCCCACACTCTCAGACAGTGCTTTCCAGATCCTAACTACTCAATTGAACCTGTCTCCACCACACTCTCAGACAGTGCATTCCAGATTGTAACCACTCGATTGACCCTGTCTCCACCATACTCTCAGACAGTGCATTCCAGATTGTAACCACTCGATTGACCCTGTCTCCACCATACTCTCAGACAGTGCATTCCAGATCGTAACCACTTGATTGACCCTGTCTCCCCCACACTCTCAGACAGTGCATTCCAGATCCTAACTACTCAATTGACCCTGTCTCCACCACACTCTCAGACAGTGCATTCCAGATCGTAACCACTTGATTGAATCTATCTCCACCACACTCTCAGACAGTGCGTTCCAGAACCTAACCACCCGACTGACCCTGTCTCCCCCACACTCTCAGACTGTGTGTTCCAGATCCTTACCACTCGATTGACCCTGTCTCCACCACACTCTCAGAAAATGCGCTCCTGATTCTAACCACTCGATTAACCCTGTCTCCACCACACTCTCAGACGGTGCGTTCCAGATCCTAACCACTCGATTCATCCTGTCTCCACCACACTCTCAGACAGTGCGTTCCAGATCCTAACCACTCGATTGACACTGTCTCCGCCACACTCTCAGACAGTGCATTCCAGATCGTAGCCACTTGATTGAATATATCTCCATTACACTCTCAGACAGTGTATTCCACACCCAAACTACTCGATTGACCCTGTATCCACCACACTCTCAGTCAGTGCATTCCAAGTCCTAACCAGTCGATTGACCCTTTCTCCACCACACTCTCAGACAGTGCATTCCAGAGCCTAATAATTCGATTGACCCTGTCTCCACCACACTCTCAGACAGTGCATTCCAGATCGTAACCACTCGATTGACCCTGTCTCCACCACACTCTCAGACAGTGCATTCCAGATCCTAACTACTCGATCGACCCGGTCTCCTCCACATTCTCTGACCGTGCATTCCAGATCGTAACTACTCGATTTACCCTGTCTCCCCCACACTCTCAGACAGTGCTTTCCAGATCCTAACTACTCAATTGAACCTGTCTCCACCACACTCTCAGACAGTGCATTCCAGATTGTAACCACTCCATTGACCCTGTCTCCACCATACTCTCAGACACTGCATTCCAGATCCTAACTACTCAATTGACCCTGTCTCCACCACACTCTCAGACAGTGCATTCCAGACTCAAACCACCGGATTGACCCTGTCTCCACCACACTCTCAGACAGTGCATTCCAGATCCAAACCACTCATTTGACCCTGTCTCCACCACACTCACACAGTGCACACCAGACACAAATTTCTCGAAAGGCCCTGTGTCCACCCAACTCTCAGACATTTTATTCAAGTTCCTAACCACTCGATTGACCCTGTCTCCACCACATTCTCAGACAGTGCATTCCAGATCCTAACCACTCGATTGACCCTGTCTCCACCACGCTCTCAGACAATGCATTCCAGAACGTAACCACTCGATTGACCCTGTCTCCACCATACTCTCAGACATTGCATTCCAGATCGTAACCACTTGATTGACCCTGTCTCCCCCACACTCTCAGACAGTGCATTCCAGATCCTAACTACTCAATTGACCCTGTCTCCACCACACTCTCAGACAATGCATCCCAGATCGTAACCACTTGATTGAATCTATCTCCACCACACTCTCAGACAGTGCGTTCCAGAACCTAACCACCCGACTGACCCTGTCTCCCCCACACTCTCAGACTGTGTGTTCCAGATCCTTACCACTCGATTGACCCTGTCTCCACCACACTCTCAGAAAATGCGCTCCTGATTCTAACCACTCGATTAACCCTGTCTCCACCACACTCTCAGACGGTGCGTTCCAGATCCTAACCACTCGATTCATCCTGTCTCCACCACACTCTCAGACAGTGCGTTCCAGATCCTAACCACTCGATTGACACTGTCTCCGCCACACTCTCAGACAGTGCATTCCAGATCGTAGCCACTTGATTGAATATATCTCCATCACACTCTCAGACAGTGATTCCACACCCAAACTACTCGATTGACCCTGTATCCACCACACTCTCAGTCAGTGCATTCCAGGTCCTAACCAGTCGATTGACCCTTTCTCCACCACACTCTCAGACAGTGCATTCCAGAGCCTAATAATTCGATTGACCCTGTCTCCACCACACTCTCAGACAGTGCATTCCAGATCGTAACCACTCGATTGACCCTGTCTCCACCACACTCTCAGACAGTGCATTCCAGACTCTAACCACCGGATTGACCCTGTCTCCACCACAATCTCAGACAGTGCATTCCAGATCCTAACCACTCTTTTGACCCTGTCTCCACCACACTCACACAGTGCATTCCAGATCCTCACCACTCGTTTGACCCTCTCTCCACCACACTCGCACAGTGCACACCAGACACAAACTACTCGATAGACCCTGTCTACACCACACTCTCAGACATTTTATTCAAGATCCTAACCACTCGATTGATCCTGTCTCCACCACACTCTCAAAGAGTGCATTCCAGACCCTAACCGCCCGACTGACCCTGTCTCGACCACACTCTCAGACAGTGCATTCCAGATCCTAATCACTCGTTTGATCCAGTCTCCACCACACTCTCGAATAGTGCATTCCAGACCCTAACCACCCGATTGACACTGTCTCCAACACACTGTCAGACAGTGCATTCCACATCCTAAACTCTTGATTGACCCCGTCTCCCCTACACTCTCAGTGTATTTCAGATCCTAAGGGCTCGATTGAACCTGTCTCCACCACATTCTCAGACAATGCATTCCAGTCCCTAACCACTCAATTGACCCAGTCTCCACCACACTCTCAGACAGTGCATTCCAGATCCTAACCTCTTGATTGACCCTGTCTCCACCACACTCTGAGACAGTGCGTTCCAGATCCTAACCACTCGATTGACCCTGTCTCCACCACACTCTCAGTCAGTGCATTGCAGATCCTAACCACTCGATTGATCCTGTCTTCCACCAACAATCTCAGACAGTGCATTCCAGATCCTAACCACTCGATTGACCCTGTCTCCACCACACTCTCAGACAGTGCTTTCCAGATCGTAACTACTCAATTGAACCTGTCTCCACCACACTCTCAGACAGTGCATTCCAGATTGTAACCACTCCATTGACCCTGTCTCCACCATACTCTCAGACAGTGCATTCCAGATCGTAACCACTCGATTGACCCTGTCTCCCCCACACTCTCAGACAGTGCATTCCAGATCCTAACTACTCAATTGACCCTGTCTCCACCACACTCTCAGACAGTGCATTCCAGACTCAAACCACCGGATTGACCCTGTCTCCACCATACTCTCAGACAGTGCATTCCAGATCCAAACCACTCATTTGACCCTGTCTCCACCACACTCACACAGTGCACACCAGACACAAACTTCTCGATAGGCCCTGTCTCCACCAAACTCTCAGACATTTTATTCAAGTTCCTAACCACTCGATTGACCCTCTCTCCACCAACTCTCAAACAGTGCATTCCAGACCCTAACCGCCCGACTGACCCTGTCTCGACCACACTCTCAGACAGTGCATTCCAGATCCTAATCACTCGTTTGATCCAGTCTCCACCACACTCTCGAACAGTGCATTCCTGACCCTAACCACCCGATTGACACTGTCTCCAACACACTGTCAGACAGTGCATTCCACATCCTAAACTCTTGATTGACCCCGTCTCCCCTACACTCTCAGTGTATTTCAGATCCTAAGGGCTCGATTGAACCTGTCTCCACCACACTCTCAGACAGTGCATTCCAGTCCCTAACCACTCAATTGACCCAGTCTCCACCACACTCTCAGACAGTGCATTCCAGATCCTAACCTCTTGATTGACCCTGTCTCCACCACACTCTCAGACAGTGCATTCCAGATCCTAACCTCTTGATTGACTCAGTCTCCACCACACTCTCAGACAGTGCATTCCAGACCTAAACTGCTCAATAGATCCTGTCTCCCTCACACTCTCAGTGTATTTCAGATCCTAACCACTCGATTGACCCTGTCTCCACCACACTCGCAGACAGTGCATTCCAGATCGTAGCCACTCGATTGACCCTGTCTCCACCACTCTCAGTCAGTGCATTGCAGATCCTAACCACTCGATTGATCCTGTCTTCCACCAACAATCTCAGACAGTGCATTCCAGATCCTAACCACTCGATTGACCCTGTCTCCACCACACTCTCAGACAGTGCGTTCCAGTTCCTAACCACTCGATTGACCCTGTCTCGACCACACTCTCAGACAGTGCATTCCAGATCCTAATCGCTCGTTTGATCCAGTCTCCACCACACTCTCGAACAGTGCATTCCTGACCCTAACCACCCGATTGACACTGTCTCCAACACACTCTCAGACAGTGCATTCCACATCCTAAACCCTTGATTGAACCCGTCTCCCCTACACTCTCAGTGTATTTCAGATCCTAAGGGCTCGATTGAACCTGTCTCCACCACATTCTCAGACAATGCATTCCAGTCCCTAACCACTCAATTGACCCAGTCTCCACCACACTCTCAGACAGTGCATTCCAGATCCTAACCTCTTGATTGACCCTGTCTCCACCACACTCTCAGACAGTGCATTCCAGATCCTAACCTCTTGATTGACCCTGTCTCCACCACACTCTCAGACAGTGCATTCCAGACCTAAACTGCTCAATAGATCCTGTCTCCCCCACACTCTCAGTGTATTTCAGATCCTAACCACTCGATTGACCCTGTCTCCACCACACTCGCAGACAGTGCGTTCCAGATCCTAACCACTCGATTGACACTGTCTCCGCCACACTCTCAGTCAGTGCATTGCAGATCCTAACCACTCGATTGATCCTGTCTTCCACCAACAATCTCAGACAGTGCATTCCAGATCCTAACCACTCGATTGACCCTGTCTCCACCACACTCTCAGACAGTGCTTTCCAGATCGTAACTACTCAATTGAACCTGTCTCCACCACACTCTCAGACAGTGCATTCCAGATTGTAACCACTCCATTGACCCTGTCTCCACCACACTCTCAGACAGTGCATTCCAGATCCAAACCACTCAATTGACCCTGTCTCCACCACACTCTCAGACAGTGCATTCCAGACTCAAACCACCGGATTGACCCTGTCTCCACCATACTCTCAGACAGTGCATTCCAGATCCAAACCACTCATTTGACCCTGTCTCCACCACACTCACACAGTGCACACCAGACACAAACTTCTCGATAGGCCCTGTCTCCACCAAACTCTCAGACATTTTATTCAAGTTCCTAACCACTCGATTGACCCTGTCTCCACCACATTCTCAGACAGTGCATTCCAGATCCTAACCACTCGATTGACCCTGTCTCCACCACACTCTCAGACAATGCATTCCAGAACGTAACCACTCGATTGACCCTCTCTCCACCACACTCTCAGACAGTGCATTCCAGATCCTAACCACTCGATTGACCCTGTCTCTTTCAAACTCTCAGACAATGCGTTCCTGATTCTAACCACTCGATAGACCCTGTCTCCACCACAATCTCAGACGGTGCGTTCCAGATCCTAACCACTCGATTCATCCTGTCTCCACCACACTCGCAGATAGTGCGTTCCAGATCCTAACCACTCGATTGACACTGTCTCCGCCACACTCTCAGTCAAGGCATTCCAGATCGTAGCCACTCGATTGACCCTGTCTCCACCACACTCTCAGTCAGTGCATTGCAGATCCTAACCACTCGATTGATCCTGTCTTCCACCAACAATCTCAGACAGTGCATTCCAGATCCTAACCACTCGATTTGCCCTGTCTCCACCACACTCTCAGACAGTGCGTTCCAGTTCCTAACCACTCGATTGACCCTGTCTCCCCCACACTCTCAGACAGTGCTTTCCAGATCCTAACTACTCAATTGAACCTGTCTCCACCACACTCTCAGACAGTGCATTCCAGATTGTAACCACTCGATTGACCCTGTCTCCACCATACTCTCAGACAGTGCATTCCAGATCGTAACCACTTGAATGACCCTGTCTCCCCCACACTCTCAGACAGTGCATTCCAGATCCTAACTACTCAATTGACCCTGTCTCCACCACACTCTCAGACAGTGCATTCCAGATCGTAACCACTTGATTGAATCTATCTCCACCACACTCTCAGACAGTGCGTTCCAGAACCTAACCACCCGACTGACCCTGTCTCCCCCACACTCTCAGACTGTGTGTTCCAGATCCTTACCACTCGATTGACCCTGTCTCCACCACACTCTCAGAAAATGCGCTCCTGATTCTAACCACTCGATTAACCCTGTCTCCACCACACTCTCAGACGGTGCGTTCCAGATCCTAACCACTCGATTCATCCTGTCTCCACCACACTCTCAGACAGTGCGTTCCAGATCCTAACCACTCGATTGACACTGTCTCCGCCACACTCTCAGACAGTGCATTCCAGATCGTAGCCACTTGATTGAATATATCTCCATTACACTCTCAGACAGTGTATTCCACACCCAAACTACTCGATTGACCCTGTATCCACCACACTCTCAGTCAGTGCATTCCAGGTCCTAACCAGTCGATTGACCCTTTCTCCACCACACTCTCAGACAGTGCATTCCAGAGCCTAATAATTCGATTGACCCTGTCTCCACCACACTCTCAGACAGTGCATTCCAGATCGTAACCACTCGATTGACCCTGTCTCCACCACACTCTCAGACAGTGCATTCCAGACTCTAACCACCGGTTTGACCCTGTCTCCACCACAATCTCAGACAGTGCATTCCAGATCCTAACCACTCTTTTGACCCTGTCTCCACCACACTCACACAGTGCATTCCAGATCCTCACCACTCGTTTGACCCTCTCTCCACCACACTCGCACAGTGCACACCAGACACAAACTACTCGATAGACCCTGTCTCCACCACACTCTCAGACATTTTATTCAAGATCCTAACCACTCGATTGATCCTGTCTCCACCACACTCTCAAAGAGTGCATTCCAGACCCTAACCGCCCGACTGACCCTGTCTCGACCACACTCTCAGACAGTGCATTCCAGATCCTAATCACTCGTTTGATCCAGTCTCCACCACACTCTCGAACAGTGCATTCCAGACCCTAACCACCCGATTGACACTGTCTCCAACACACTGTCAGACAGTGCATTCCACATCCTAAACTCTTGATTGACCCCGTCTCCCCTACACTCTCAGTGTATTTCAGATCCTAAGGGCTCGATTGAACCTGTCTCCACCACATTCTCAGACAATGCATTCCAGTCCCTAACCACTCAATTGACCCAGTCTCCACCACACTCTCAGACAGTGCATTCCAGATCCTAACCTCTTGATTGACCCTGTCTCCACCACACTCTCAGACAGTGCATTCCAGATCCTAACCTCTTGATTGACCCTGTCTCCACCACACTCTCAGACAGTGCATTCCAGACCTAAACTGCTCAATAGATCCTGTCTCCCCCACACTCTCAGTGTATTTCAGATCCTAACCACTCGATTGACCCTGTCTCCACCACACTCGCAGACAGTGCATTCCAGATCGTAGCCACTCGATTGACCCTGTCTCCACCACACTCTCAGTCAGTGCATTGCAGATCCTAACCACTCGATTGATCCTGTCTTCCACCAACAATCTCAGACATTGCATTCCAGATCCTAACCACTCGATTGACCCTGTCTCCACCACACTCTCAGACAGTGCATTCCAGATCCTTACTACTCGATCGACCCGGTCTCCTCCGCATTCTCTGACCGTGCATTCCAGATCGTAACTACTCGATTTACCCTGTCTCCCCCACACTCTCAGACAGTGCTTTCCAGATCCTAACTACTCAATTGAACCTGTCTCCACCACACTCTCAGACAGTGCATTCCAGATTGTAACCACTCCATTGACCCTGTCTCCACCATACTCTCAGACAGTGCATTCCAGATCCTAACTACTCAATTGACCCTGTCTCCACCACACTCTCAGACAGTGCAATCCAGACTCAAACCACCGGATTGACCCTGTCTCCACCACACTCTCAGACAGTGCATTCCAGATCCAAACCACTCATTTGACCCCGTCTCCACCACACTCACACAGTGCACACCAGACACAAATTTCTCGATAGGCCCTGTCTCCACCCAACTCTCAGACATTTTATTCAAGTTCCTAACCACTCGATTGACCCTGTCTCCACCACATTCTCAGACAGTGCATTCCAGATCCTAACCACTCGATTGACCCTGTCTCCACCACGCTCTCAGACAATGCATTCCAGAACGTAACCACCCGATTGACCCTGTCTCCACCATACTCTCAGACAGTGCATTCCAGATCGTAACCACTTGATTGACCCTGTCTCCCCCACACTCTCAGACAGTGCATTCCAGATCCTAACTACTCAATTGACCCTGTCTCCACCACACTCTCAGACAGTGCATTCCAGATCGTAACCACTTGATTGAATCTATCTCCACCACACTCTCAGACAGTGCGTTCCAGAACCTAACCACCCGACTGACCCTGTCTCCCCCACACTCTCTGACTGTGTGTTCCAGATCCTTACCACTCGATTGACCCTGTCTCCACCACACTCTCAGAAAATGCGCTCCTGATTCTAACCACTCGATTAACCCTGTCTCCACCACACTCTCAGACGGTGCGTTCCAGATCCTAACCACTCGATTCATCCTGTCTCCACCACACTCTCAGAAAGTGCGTTCCAGATCCTAACCACTCGATTGACACTGTCTCCGCCACACTCTCAGACAGTGCATTCCAGATCGTAGCCACTTGATTGAATATATCTCCATCACACTCTCAGACAGTGTATTCCACACCCAAACTACTCGATTGACCCTGTATCCACCATACTCTCAGTCAGTGCATTCCAGGTCCTAACCAGTCGATTGACCCTTTCTCCACCACACTCTCAGACAGTGCATTCCAGAGCCTAATAATTCGATTGACCCTGTCTCCACCACACTCTCAGACAGTGCATTCCAGATCGTAACCACTCGATTGACCCTGTCTCCACCACACTCTCAGACAGTGCATTCCAGACTCTAACCACCGGATTGACCCTGTCTCCACCACAATCTCAGACAGTACATTCCAGATCCTAACCACTCTTTTGACCCTGTCTCCACCACACTCACACAGTGCATTCCAGATCCTCACCACTCGTTTGACCCTCTCTCCACCACACTCGCACAGTGCACACCAGACACAAACTACTCGATAGACCCTGTCTCCACCACACTCTCAGACATTTTATTCAAGATCCTAACCACTCGATTGATCCTGTCTCCACCACACTCTCAAAGAGTGCATTCCAGACTCTAACCGCCCGACTGACCCTGTCTCGACCACACTCTCAGACAGTGCATTCCAGATCCTAATCACTCGTTTGATCCAGTCTCCACCACACTCTCGAACAGGGCATTCCTGACCCTAACCACCCGATTGACACTGTCTCCAACACACTGTCAGACAGTGCATTCCACATCCTAAACTCTTGATTGACCCCGTCTCCCCTACACTCTCAGTGTATTTCAGATCCTAAGGGCTCGATTGAACCTGTCTCCACCACATTCTCAGACAATGCATTCCAGTCCCTAACCACTCAATTGACCCAGTCTCCACCACACTCTCAGACAGTGCATTCCAGATCCTAACCTCTTGATTGACCCTGTCTCCACCACACTCTCAGACAGTGCATTCCAGATCCTAACCTCTTGATTGACCCTGTCTCCACCACACTCTCAGACAGTGCATTCCAGACCTAAACTGCTCAATAGATCCTGTCTCCCCCACACTCTCAGTGTATTTCAGATCCGTACCACTCGATTGACCCTGTCTCCACCACACTCGCAGACAGTGCGTTCCAGATCCTAACCACTCGATTGACACTGTCTCCGCCACACTCTCAGTCAGTGCATTCCAGATCGTAGCCACTCGATTGACCCTGTCTCCACCACACTCTCAGTCAGTGCATTGCAGATCCTAACCACTCGATTGATCCTGTCTTCCACCAACAATCTCAGACAGTGCATTCCAGATCCTAACCACTCGATTGACCCTGTCTCCACCACACTCTCAGACAGTGTTTTCCAGATCGTAACTACTCAATTGAACCTGTCTCCACCACACTCTCAGACAGTGCATTCCAGATTGTAACCACTCCATTGACCCTGTCTCCACCACACTCTCAGACAGTGCATTCCAGATCCTAACTACTCAATTGACCCTGTCTCCACCACACTCTCAGACAGTGCATTCCAGACTCAAACCACCGGATTGACCCTGTCTCCACCATACTCTCAGACAGTGCATTCCAGATCCAAACCACTCATTTGACCCTGTCTCCACCACACTCACACAGTGCACACCAGACACAAACTTCTCGATAGGCCCTGTCTCCACCAAACTCTCAGACATTTTATTCAAGTTCCTAACCACTCGATTGACCCTGTCTCCACCACATTCTCAGACAGTGCATTCCAGATCCTAACCACTCGATTGACCCTGTCTCCACCACACTCTCAGACAATGCATTCCAGAACGTAACCACTCGATTGACCCTGTCTCCACCATGCTCTCAGACAGTGCATTCCAGATCCTAACCACTTGATTGAATCTATCTCCACCACACTCTCAGACAGTGCATTCCAGACCCTAACCACCCGACTGACCCTGTCTCCCCCACACTCTCAGACTCTGTGCTCCTGATCCTAACCACTCGATTGACCCTGTCTCTTTCAAACTCTCAGACAATGCGTTCCTGATTCTAACCACTCGATAGACCCTGTCTCCACCACAATCTCAGACGGTGCGTTCCAGATCCTAACCACTCGATTCATCCTGTCTCCACCACACTCGCAGATAGTGCGTTCCAGATCCTAACCACTCGATTGACACTGTCTCCGCCACACTCTCAGTCAAGGCATTCCAGATCGTAGCCACTCGATTGACCCTGTCTCCACCACACTCTCAGTCAGTGCATTGCAGATCCTAACCACTCGATTGATCCTGTCTTCCACCAACAATCTCAGACAGTGCATTCCAGATCCTAACCACTCGATTTGCCCTGTCTCCACCACACTCTCAGACAGTGCGTTCCAGTTCCTAACCACTCGATTGACCCTGTCTCCCCCACACTCTCAGACAGTGCTTTCCAGATCCTAACTACTCAATTGAACCTGTCTCCACCACACTCTCAGACAGTGCATTCCAGATTGTAACCACTCGATTGACCCTGTCTCCACCATACTCTCAGACAGTGCATTCCAGATCGTAACCACTTGATTGACCCTGTCTCCCCCACACTCTCAGACAGTGCATTCCAGATCCTAACTACTCAATTGACCCTGTCTCCACCACACTCTCAGACAGTGCATTCCAGATCGTAACCACTTGATTGAATCTATCTCCACCACACTCTCAGACAGTGCGTTCCAGAACCTAACCACCCGACTGACCCTGTCTCCCCCACACTCTCAGACTGTGTGTTCCAGATCCTTACCACTCGATTGACCCTGTCTCCACCACACTCTCAGAAAATGCGCTCCTGATTCTAACCACTCGATTAACCCTGTCTCCACCACACTCTCAGACGGTGCGTTCCAGATCCTAACCACTCGATTCATCCTGTCTCCACCACACTCTCAGACAGTGCGTTCCAGATCCTAACCACTCGATTGACACTGTCTCCGCCACACTCTCAGACAGTGCATTCCAGATCGTAGCCACTTGATTGAATATATCTCCATTACACTCTCAGACAGTGTATTCCACACCCAAACTACTCGATTGACCCTGTATCCACCACACTCTCAGTCAGTGCATTCCAGGTCCTAACCAGTCGATTGACCCTTTCTCCACCACACTCTCAGACAGTGCATTCCAGAGCCTAATAATTCGATTGACCCTGTCTCCACCACACTCTCAGTCAGTGCATTCCAGGTCCTAACCAGTCGATTGACCCTTTCTCCACCACACTCTCAGACAGTGCATTCCAGAGCCTAATAATTCGATTGACCCTGTCTCCACCACACTCTCAGACAGTGCATTCCAGATCGTAACCACTCGATTGACCCTGTCTCCAACACACTCTCAGACAGTGCATTCCAGACTCTAACCACCGGATTGACCCTGTCTCCACCACAATCTCAGACAGTGCATTCCAGATCCTAACCACTCTTTTGACCCTGTCTCCACCACACTCACACAGTGCTTTCCAGATCCTCACCACTCGTTTGACCCTCTCTCCACCACACTCGCACAGTGCACACCAGACACAAACTACTCGATAGACCCTGTCTCCACCACACTCTCAGACATTTTATTCAAGATCCTAACCACTCGATTGATCCTGTCTCCACCACACTCTCAAAGAGTGCATTCCAGACCCTAACCGCCCGACTGACCCTGTCTCGACCACACTCTCAGACAGTGCATTCCAGATCCTAATCACTCGTTTGATCCAGTCTCCACCACACTCTCGAAAAGTGCATTCCTTACCCTAACCACCCGATTGACACTGTCTCCAACACACTGTCAGACAGTGCATTCCACATCCTAAACTCTTGATTGACCCCGTCTCCCCTACACTCTCAGTGTATTTCAGATCCTAAGGGCTCGATTGAACCTGTCTCCACCACATTCTCAGACAATGCATTCCAGTCCCTAACCACTCAATTGACCCAGTCTCCACCACACTTTCAGACAGTGCATTCCAGATCCTAACCTCTTGATTGACCCTGTCTCCACCACACTCTCAGACAGTGCATTCCAGATCCTAACCTCTTGATTGACCCTGTCTCCACCACACTCTCAGACAGTGCATTCCAGACCTAAACTGCTCAATAGATCCTGTCTCCCCCACACTCTCAGTGTATTTCAGATCCTAACCACTCGATTGACCCTGTCTCCACTACACTCGCAGACAGTGCATTCCAGATCGTAGCCACTCGATTGACCCTGTCTCCACCACACTCTCAGTCAGTGCATTGCAGATCCTAACCACTCGATTGATCCTGTCTTCCACCAACAATCTCAGACAGTGCATTCCAGATCCTAACCACTCGATTGAACCTGTCTCCACCACATTCTCAGACAATGCATTCCAGTCCCTAACCACTCGATTGACCCTGTCTCCACCACACTCGCAGACAGTGCATTCCAGATCGTAGCCACTCGATTGACCCTGTCTCCACCACACTCTCAGTCAGTGCATTGCAGATCCTAACCACTCGATTGATCCTGTCTTCCACCAACAATCTCAGACAGTGCATTCCAGATCCTAACCACTCGATTGATCCTGTCTCCACCACACTCTCAGACAGTGCGTTCCAGTTCCTAACCACTCGATTGCCCCTGTCTCCACCACACTCTCAGACAGTGCATTCCAGATCCTAATCGCTCGTTTGATCCAGTCTCCACCACACTCTCGAACAGTGCATTCCTGACCCTAACCACCCGATTGACACTGTCTCCAACACACTGTCAGACAGTGCATTCCACATCCTAAACTCTTGATTGACCCCGTCTCCCCTACACTCTCAGTGTATTTCAGATCCTAAGGGCTCGATTGAACCTGTCTCCACCACATTCTCAGACAATGCATTCCAGTCCCTAACCACTCAATTGACCCAGTCTCCACCACACTCTCAGACAGTGCATTCCAGATCCTAACCTCTTGATTGACCCTGTCTCCACCACACTCTCAGACAGTGCATTCCAGATCCTAACCTCTTGATTGACCCTGTCTCCACCACACTCTCAGACAGTGCATTCCAGACCTAAACTGCTCAATAGATCCTGTCTCCCCCACACTCTCAGTGTATTTCAGATCCTAACCACTCGATTGACCCTGTCTCCACCACACTCGCAGACAGTGCATTCCAGATCGTAGCCACTCGATTGACACTGTCTCCACCACACTCTCAGTCAGTGCATTGCAGATCCTAACCACTCGATTGATCCTGTCTTCCACCAACAATCTCAGACAGTGCATTCCAGATCCTAACCACTCGATTGACCCTGTCTCCACCACACTCTCAGACAGTGCGTTCCAGTTCCGAACCACTCGATTGACCCTGTCTCCACCACACTCTCAGACAGTGCATTCCAGATCCTAACTACTCGATCGACCCGGTCTCCTCCACATTCTCTGACCGTGCATTCCAGATCGTAACTACTCGATTTACCCTGTCTCCCCCACACTCTCAGACAGTGCTTTCCAGATCCTAACTACTCAATTGAACCTGTCTCCACCACACTCTCAGACAGTGCATTCCAGATTGTAACCACTCCATTGACCCTGTCTCCACCATACTCTCAGACAGTGCATTCCAGATCGTAACCACTCGATTGACCCTGTCTCCCCCACACTCTCAGACAGTGCATTCCAGATCCTAACTACTCAATTGACCCTGTCTCCACCACACTCTCAGACAGTGCATTCCAGACTCAAACCACCGGATTGACCCTGTCTCCACCACACTCTCAGACAGTGCATTCCAGATCCAAACCACTCATTTGACCCTGTCTCCACCACACTCACACAGTGCACACCAGACACAAACTTCTCGATAGGCCCTGTCTCCACCAAACTCTCAGACATTTTATTCAAGTTCCTAACCACTCGATTGACCCTGTCTCCACCACATTCTCAGACAGTGCATTCCAGATCCTAACCACTAGATTGACCCTGTCTCCACCACACTCTCAGACAATGCATTCCAGAACGTAACCACTCGATTGACCCTCTCTCCACCATACTCTCAGACAGTGCATTCCAGATCGTAACCACTTGATTGACCCTGTCTCCCCCACACTCTCAGACAGTGCATTCCAGATCCTAACTACTCAATTGACCCTGTCTCCACCACACTCTCAGACAGTGCATTCCAGATCGTAACCACTTGTTTGACCCTGTCTCTACCGCACTCACACAGTGCACACCAGACACAAACTTCTCGATAGGCCCTGTCTCCCCCAAACTCTCAGACATTTTATTCAAGTTCCTAACCACTCGATTGACCCTGTCTCCATCACACTCTCAAACAGTGCATTCCAGACCCTCACCACCTGTTTGACCCTGTCTCCACCACATCTCAGACAGTGCATTCCAGTCCCTAACCACTTGATTGAATCAATCTCCACCACACTCTCAGACAGTGCGTTCCAGACTCTAACCACCCGATTGACCCTGTCTCCCCCACACTCTCAGACAGTGCATTCCATATCCTATTTACTCAATTGACCCTGTCTCTACCACACTCACACAGTGCACACCAGACACAAACTTCTCGATAGGCCCTGTCTCCACCACACTCTCAGACAGTGCATTCCAGATCCTAACCACTCGATTCATCCTGTCTCCACCACACTCTCAGTCAGTGCATTCCAGATCGTAGCCACTCAATTGACCCTGTCTCCACCACACTTTCAGACAGTGCGTTCCAGTTCCTAACCACTCGATTTACCCTGTCTCCCCCACACTCTCAGACAGTGCTTTCCAGATCCTAACTACTCGATTGACCCTGTCTCCACCACACTCTCAGACAGTGCTTTCCAGATCCTAACTACTCAATTGAACCTGTCTCCACCACACTCTCAGACAGTGCATTCCAGATCGTAACCACTCGATTGACCCTGTCTCCCCCACACTCTCAGACAGTGCATTCCAGATCCTAACTACTCAATTGACCCTGTCTCCACCACACTCTCAGACAGTGCATTCCAGACTCAAACCACCGGATTGACCCTGTCTCCACCACAATCTCAGACAGTGCATTCCAGTTCCAAACCACTCATTTGACCCTGTCTCTACCACACTCACACAGTGCACACCAGACACAAACTTCTCGATAGGCCCTGTCTCCACAAAACTCTCAGACATTTTATTCAAGTTCCTAACCACTCGATTGACCGTGTCTCCACCACACTCTCAAACAGTGCATTCCAGACCCTAACCACTCGATTGACCCTGTCTCCACCACATTCTCAGACAGTGCATTCCAGATCCTAACCATTCGATCGAACCTGTCTCCACCACGCTCATACAATTCATTCCAGACCCTAAGCACTCAATAGACCGTGTCTCCACCACACTCTCAGACAATGCGTTCCTGATTCTAACCACTCGATAGACCCTGTCTCCTCCACACTCTCAGACGATGCGTTCCAGATCCTAACCACTCGATTGACCCTGTCTCCACCACACTCTCAGACAGTGCGTTCCAGACTCTAACCACCCGATTGACCCTGTCCCCACCACACTCTCAGACAGTGCATTCCATATCCTATTTACTCAATTGACCCTGTCTCCACCACACTCTCAGACAGTGCATTCCAGACCCTAACCACCGGATTGACCCTGTCTCCACCACAATCTCAGACAGTGCATTCCAGATCCTAACCACTTGCTTGACCCTGTCTCTACCGCACTCACACAGTGCACACCAGACACAAACTTCTCGATAGGCCCTGTCTCCACCACACTCTCAGACAGTGCATTCCAGATCCTAACCACTTGATTGACCCTGTCTCCCCCACACTCTCAGACAGTGCATTCCAGACCCTAACCACTCGATTGATCCTGTCTCCACCACACTCTCAGACAGTGCATTCCAGATCCTAACCACTCGATCGACCCTGTCTCCCCCACACTCTCAGACAGTGCATTCCAGATCCTAACCACTCGATTGATCCTTTCTCCACCACACTCTCAAAAAGTGCATTCCAGATCGTAACCACTCGATTCACCCTGTCTCCACCACACTCTCAGACAGTGCATTCCAGATCCTAACTACTCAATTGACCCTGTCTCCACCACACTCTCAGACAGTGCAATCCAGATCCAAACCACTCGTTTGACCCTGTCTCTACCGCACTCACATAGTGCACACCAGACACAAACTTCTCGATAGGCCCTGTCTCCCCCAAACTCTCAGACATTTTATTCAAGTTCCTAACCACTCGATTGACCCTGTCTCCATCACACTCTCAAACAGTGCATTCCAGATCCTAACCACTTGATTGACCCTGTCTCCCCCACACTCTCAGACAGTGCATTCCAGACCCTAACCACTCGATTTACCCTGTCTCCACGACATTCTCAGACAGTGCATTCCAGACCCTAACCACTCAATTGACCCTGTCTCCACCACACTTTCAGACAGTGCATTCCAGATCCTAACTACTCGGTTGACACTGTCTCCACCACAATCTCAGACAGTACATTCCAGATCCTAACCAATCAATTGACCCTGTCTCAACCTCATTCTCAGACAGTGCATTCCAGATCCTAACCACTCGATTGAACCTTTCTCCACCACATTCTCAGACAGTGTATTCCAGATCCTAACCACTCGATTGACCCTGTCACCACCACACACTCAGACAGTGCGTTCCAGATCCTAACCACTCGATTGACCCTGTCTCCACCACACACTCACACAGTGCATTCCAGATCCTAACCACTCGATTGACCCTGTTTCCCCCACATTCTCAGACAATGCATTCCAGATCCTAACCACTCGATCAACCCTGTCTCCACCACACTCACACAGTGCACACCAGACACAAACTACTCGTTAGACCCTGTCTCCACCACACTCTCAAACAGTGCATTCCAGACCCTAACCACACGATTGACCCTTTCTCCACGACATCTCAGACAGTGCATTCCAGATCCTAACCTCTTGATTGATAATGTCTCCACCACACTCTCTGTCTATTTCAGATCCTAACCACTCGATCGACCCTGTCTCCACCACACTCAGACAATGCATTCCAGACCCCAAGCACTCAATAGACCATGTCTCCACCACACTCTGAGACAGTGCATTCCTGATGCTAACCACTCGTTTGACCCTGTCTCCACCACAATCTCAGTGTATTTCAGATCCTAACCACTCGATTGACCCTGTCTCCACTACACTCTCAGACAGTGCATTCCAGATCCTAACCACTCGATTGACCCTGTCTCCAACACACTCTCAGACAATGCGTTCCTGATTCTAACCACTCGATAGACCCTGTCTCCCCCACACTCTCAGACGATGCGTTCCAGATCCTAACCACTCGATCGACCCTGTCTCCAACACACTCTCAGACAATTCGTTCCTGATTCTAACCACTCGATAGACCCTGTCTCCCCCACACACTCAGACGATGCGTTCCAGATCCTAACCACTCGATTGATCCTGTTTCCACCACAATCTGAGACAGTGCATTCCAGATCCTAACCACTCGATTGACACTGTCTCCACCACACTCTCATACACTGCATTCCAGATCCTGACCACTCGATTGCTCCTGTCTCCACCACACTCTCAGACACTGCATTCCAGATCCTAACCACTGAATTGACCCTGTCTCCACCACACTCTCAGACAGTGCATTCCAGATCCTACTACTCGATTGACACTGTCTCCACCACAATCTCAGACAGTGGATTCCAGATCCTAACCACTCAATTGACCCTGTCTCCACTAGACTCTCAGGCAGTGCGTTCCAGATCCTAACCACTCGATTGACACTGTCTCCACCACACTCTCACACAATGCATTCCAGATCCTAACCACTCGATGGACCATGTCTCCACCACACTCTGAGACAGTGCATGCCAGATCCTAACCACTCGATTGACCCTCTCTCCACCAAGCACTCAGATAGTGCGTTCCAGATCCGAGCCACTTGATTGAATCTATCTCCACCACATTCTCAGACAGTGCGTTCCAGACTCTAACCACCCGATTGACCCAGTCTCCACCACACTGTCAGACAATGCATTCCAGTTCCTAACCACTCGTTTGACCCTGTCTCCACCACACTCTCAGACAGTGCATTCCAGACCCTAACCACTCGATTGACCCTGTCTCCACCACATTCTCAGACAGTGCATTCCAGATCCTAACCACTCGATCGACCCTGTCACCACCACACTCTCAGACAGTGCATTCCAGACCCTAACCACTCGATTGACCCTTTCTCCACCACACTCTCAAAAAGTGCATTCCAGATCGTAACCACTCGATTGACCCTGTCTCCACCACATTCTCAGACAGTGCGTTCCAGATCCTAACCACTCGATTGACCCTGTCTCCACCATACTCTCAGACAGTGCATTCCAGATCGTAACCACTCGATTGACCCTGTCTCCCCCACACTCTCAGACAGTGCATTCCAGATCCTAACTACTCAATTGACCCTGTCTCCACCACACTCTCAGACAGTGCATTCCAGACTCTAAGCACCGGATTGACCCTGTCTCCACCACAATCGCAGACAGTGCATGCCAGATCCAAACCACTCGTTTGACCCTGTCTCTACCACACTCACACAGTGCACACCAGACACAAACTTCTCGATAGGCCCTGCCTCCCCCAAACTCTCAGACATTTTATTCAAGTTCCTAACCACTCGATTGACCCTGTCTCCATCACACTCTCAGACAGTGCATTCCAGACCCTCACCACCTGATTGACCCTGTCTTCACCACATCTCAGACAGTGCATTCCAGATCCTAACCTCTTGATTGACCCCGTCTCCACCACACTCTCAGTGTATTTCAGATCCTAACCATTCGATAGACCCTGTCTCCACCATGCTCAGACAATGCATTCCAGACCCTAAGCACTCAATAGACCGTGTCTCCACCACACTCTCAGACAATGCGTTCCTGATTCTAACCACTCGATAGACCCTGTCTCCCCCACTCTCTCAGACGATGCGTTCCAGATCCTAACCACTCGATTGATCCTGTTTCCACCACAATCTGAGACAATGCATTCCAGGTCCTAACCACTCGATTGACCCTGTCTCCACCACACTCTCAGACACTGCATTCCAGATTCTGGCCACTCGATTGATCCTGTCTCCCCCACACTCTCAGTGTATTTCAGATCCTAACCACTCAACTGACCCTGTCTCCACCAAACTCTCAGACAGTGCATGCCAGATCCTAACCACTCGATTGATCCTGTCTCCACCACACTCTCAGACAGTGCATTCCAGATCCTAACCACTCGATTGACCCTGTCTCCACCACACTCTCAGACAGTGCATTCCAGATCCTTACCACTCGATTGACCCTGTCTCCACCACACTCTCAGACAGTGCATTCCAGATCCTTACCACTTGATTGACCCTGTCTCCACCACACTCTCAGACAGTGCATTCCAGATCCTAACCACTCGATCGATCCTGTCTCCACCACACTCAGACAATGCATTCCAGACCCCAAGCACTCAATAGACCGTGTCTCCACCACACTCTGAGACTGTGCATTCCTGATGCTAACCACTTGTTTCACCCTGTCTCCCGCACAATCTCAGTGTATTTCAGATCCTAACTACTCGATTGACCCTGTCTCCACCACACTTTCAGACAGTGCATTCCAATCCCAAACCAGTCGACTGAACCTGTCTCCACCACACTCTCAGACAGTGCATGCCAGATACTAACCACTCAATTGACCCTGTCTCCACCACACTCTCAGACAGTGCATTCCAGATCCTACTGCTTAATTGACACTGTCTCCACCACAATCTCAGACAGTACATTCCAGATCCTAACCACTCAATTGACCCTGTCTCCACCAGACTCTCAGGCAGTGCATTCCAGATCCTTACCACTCGATCAACCCTGTCTCCAACACACTCTCAGATAGTGCATTTCAGACCCTAACCACTCGATTGACCCTGTCTCCACCACACTCTCAGACAGTGCATTCCAGATCCTAACCACTTGATTGACCCTCTCTCCACCACACTCTCATCCGTGCGTTCCTGACTCTAACCACCCGATTGACCCTGTCTCCACCACACTGACAGACAATGCATTCCAGTTCCTAACCACTCGTTTGACCCTGACTCCACCACACTCTCAGACAGTGCATTCCAGATCCTAACCACTCGATTGACCCTGTCTCCACCACATCTCAGACAGTGCATTCCAGATCCTAACCAGCCGATTGACCCTGTCTCCACCACATCTCAGACAGTGTATTTCAGATCCTAACCACTCGATCAACCCTGTCTCCACCACACTCTCAGACACTGCATTCCAGATCCTAACCACTCGATCAACCCTGTCTCCACCACACTCACACAGTGCACACCAGACACAAACTACTCGATAGACCCTGTCTCCACCACACTCTCAAACAGTGCATTCCAGACCCTAACCACCCGATTGACCCTGTCTCCACCACATCTCAGACATTGCATTCCAGATCCTAACCTCTTGATTGACCCTGACTCCACCACACTCTCAGACAGTGCATTCCAGATCCTAACCACTCGATTGACCCTGTCTCCACCACATCTCAGACAGTGCATTCCAGATCCTAACCAGCCGATTGACCCTGTCTCCACCACATCTCAGACAGTGTATTTCAGATCCTAACCACTCGATCAACCCTGTCTCCACCACACTCTCAGACACTGCATTCCAGATCCTAACCACTCGATCAACCCTGTCTCCACCACACTCACACAGTGCACACCAGACACAAACTACTCGATAGACCCTGTCTCCACCACACTCTCAAACAGTGCATTCCAGACCCTAACCACCCGATTGACCCTGTCTCCACCACATCTCAGACATTGCATTCCAGATCCTAACCTCTTGATTGACCGTGTCTCCACCACACTCTGAGACAGTGCATTCCTGATGCTAACCACTCGTTTGACCCTGTCTCCCCCACAATCTCAGTGTATTTCAGATCCTAACCACTCGATTGACCCTGTCTCCACTACACTCTCAGACAAAGCGTTCCTGATTCTAACCACTCGATAGACCCTGTCTCCCCCACACTCTCAGACGATGCGTTCCAGATCTAACCACTCGATCGACCCTGTCTCCAACACACTCTCAGACAATGCGTTCCTGATTCTAACCACTCGATAGACCCTGTCTCCCCCACACTCTCAGACAGTGCATTCCAGACCCTAACCACCCGATTGACCCTGTCTCCACCACACTCTCAGACAGTGCGTTCCAGACCCTAACCACTCGATTGACCCTGTCTTCACCACACTCTGAGAGTATTTCAGAACCTAACCTCTTGATTGACCCTGTCTCCACCACACTCTCAGTGTATTTCAGATCCTAACCACTCGATCCACCCTGTCTCCACCACACTCAGACAATGCATTCCAGACCCTAAGCACTCAATACACCGTGTCTCCACCACACTCTGAGACAGTGCATTCCTGATGCTAACCACTCGTTTCACCCTGTCTCCCCCACAATCTCAGTGTATTTCAGATCCTAACCACTCGATTGACCCTGTCTCCACCACACTCTCAGACAGTGCATTCCAGATCCTAAGCACTTGATTGACCCTGTCTCCACCACACTCTCAGAGTATTTCAGATCCTAACCACTCGATTGATCCTGTCTCCACCACACTCTCAGCCAGTGCATTCCAGATCCTAACCACTCGATTGACCCTGTCTCCACCACATTCTCAGACAGTGCATTCCAGACCCTAACCACTCGATTGACCCTGTCTCCACCACACTCTCAGACAGTGCATTCCAGATCCTAACCACTCAATTGACCCTGTCTCCACCACACTCTCAGACAGTGCATTCCAGATCCTAACCACTCAATTGACCCTGTCTCCACCACACTCTCAGCCAGTGCATTCCAGATCCTAACCACTCAATTGACCCTGTCTCCACCACACTCTCAGACAGTGCATTCCAGACCCTAACCACTCGACTGACCTTTTCTCCACCACATTCTCAGACAGTGCATTCCAGACCCTAACCACTCGATTGACCCTGTCTCCACCACACTCTCAGACAGTGCATTCCAGATCCTAACCACTCAATTGACCCTGTCTCCACCACACTCTCAGACAGTGCATTCCAGATCCTAACCACTCAATTGACCCTGTCTCCACCACACTCTCAGCCAGTGCATTCCAGATCCTAACCACTCAATTGACCCTGTCTCCACCACACTCTCAGACAGTGCATTCCAGACCCTAACCACTCGACTGACCTTTTCTCCACCACATTCTCAGACAGTACATTCCAGACACTAACCACTCGATTGACCCTTTCTCCACCACATTCTCAGACAGTGCATTCCAGATCCTAACCACTCGATTGACCCTGTCACCACCACACACGCACGCAGTGCATTCCAGACCCAAACTAGTTAATAGACCCTGTCTCCACCACACTTTCAGACATTTTATTCCAGATCCTAACCTCCCGATTGACCCTGTCTCCATCACAATCTCAGACAGTGCATTCCAGATTCTAACCACTCGATCGACCCTGTCTCCACCACACTCAGACAGTGCATTCCTGACCCTCAGCCTTCAATAGACCGTGTCTCAACCACACTCTGAGACAGTGCATTCCTGATGCTAACCACTCGTTTGACCCTGTCTCCCCCACAATCTCAGTGTATTTCAGATCCTAACCACTCGATTGACCCTGTCTCCACTACACTCTCAGACAATGCGTTCCTGATTCTAACCACTCAATAGACCCTGTCTCCCCGACACTGTCAGCCTGTGCGTTCCAGATCCTAACCACTCGATTGATCCTGTCTCCACCACACTCTCAGACAGTGCATTCCAGATCCTAACCACTCGATTGATCCTGTCTCCAGCACACTCTCAGACAGTGTATTCCAGATCCTAACCACTCGATCGACCCTGTCTCCAGCACACTCTCAGACAGTGCATTCCAGATGCTTACCACTCGATTGACCCTGTCTCCACCACACTCTCAGACAGTGCATTCCAGATCCTTACCACTCGATTGACCCTGTCTCCACCACACTCTCAGACAGTGCATTCCAGATCCTAACCACTCGATCGACCCTGTCTCCACCACACTCAGACAATGCATTCCAGACCCTAAGCACTCAATAGACCGTGTCTCCACCACACTCTGAGACAGTGCATTCCTGATGCGAACTACTCGTTTCACCCTGTCTCCCGCACAATCTCAGTGTATTTCAGATCCTAAGTACTCGATTGACCCTGTCTCCACCAGACTCTCAGGCAGTGCGTTCCAGATCCTAACCACTCGATTGACCCTGTCTCCACCACACTCTCAGACAATGCATTCCAGATCCAAACCACTCGATCAACCCTGTCTCCAACACACTCTCAGACAGTGCATTCCAATCCCTAACCACTCGACTGAACCTGTCTCCACCACACTCTCAGACAGTGCATGCCAGATCCTAACCACTCAATTGACCCTGTCTCCGCCACACTCTCAGACAGTGCATTCCAGATCCTAACCACTCGATTGATCCTGTCTCCACCACACTCTCAGACAGTGCATTCCAGATCCTAACCACTCGATTGACCCTGTCTCCACCACACTCTCAGACAGTGCATTCCAGACCCTAACCACTCGACTGACCCTTTCTCCACCACATTCTCAGACAGTACATTCCAGACACTAACCACTCGATTGACCCTTTCTCCACCACATTCTCAGACAGTGCATTCCAGATCCTAACCACTCGATTGACCCTGTCACCACCACACACGCACGCAGTGCATTCCAGACCCAAACTAGTTAATAGACTCTGTCTCCACCACACTTTCAGACATTTTATTCCAGATCCTAACCTCCCGATTGACCCTGTCTCCATCACAATCTCAGACAGTGCATTCCAGATCCTAACCACTCAATTGACCCTGTCTCCGCCACACTCTCAGACAGTGCATTCCAGATCCTAACCACTCGATTGATCCTGTCTCCACCACACTCTCAAAAAGTGCATTCCAGATCGTAACCACTCGATTGACCCTGTCTCCACCACATTCTCAGACAGTGCGTTCCAGATCCTAACCACTCGATTGACCCTGTCTCCACCATACTCTCAGACAGTGCATTCCAGATCGTAACCACTCGATTGACCCTGTCTCCCCCACACTCTCAGACAGTGCATTCCAGATCCTAACTACTCAATTGACCCTGTCTCCACCACACTCTCAGACAGTGCATTCCAGACTCTAAGCACCGGATTGACCCTGTCTCCACCACAATCGCAGACAGTGCATGCCAGATCCAAACCACTCGTTTGACCCTGTCTCTACCACACTCACACAGTGCACACCAGACACAAACTTCTCGATAGGCCCTGCCTCCCCCAAACTCTCAGACATTTTATTCAAGTTCCTAACCACTCGATTGACCCTGTCTCCATCACACTCTCAGACAGTGCATTCCAGACCCTCACCACCTGATTGACCCTGTCTTCACCACATCTCAGACAGTGCATTCCAGATTCTAACCTCTTGATTGACCCCGTCTCCACCACACTCTCAGTGTATTTCAGATCCTAACCATTCGATCGACCCTGTCTCCACCATGCTCAGACAATGCATTCCAGACCCTAAGCACTCAATAGACCGTGTCTCCACCACACTCTCAGACAATGCGTTCCTGATTCTAACCACTCGATAGACCCTGTCTCCCCCACTCTCTCAGACGATGCGTTCCAGATCCTAACCACTCGATTGATCCTGTTTCCACCACAATCTGAGACAATGCATTCCAGGTCCTAACCACTCGATTGACCCTGTCTCCACCACACTCTCAGACACTGCATTCCAGATTCTGGCCACTCGATTGATCCTGTCTCCCCCACACTCTCAGTGTATTTCAGATCCTAACCACTCAACTGACCCTGTCTCCACCAAACTCTCAGACAGTGCATGCCAGATCCTAACCACTCGATTGATCCTGTCTCCACCACACTCTCAGACAGTGCATTCCAGATCCTAACCACTCGATTGACCCTGTCTCCACCACACTCTCAGACAGTGCATTCCAGATCCTTACCACTCGATTGACCCTGTCTCCACCACACTCTCAGACAGTGCATTCCAGATCCTTACCACTTGATTGACCCTGTCTCCACCACACTCTCAGACAGTGCATTCCAGATCCTAACCACTCGATCGATCCTGTCTCCACCACACTCAGACAATGCATTCCAGACCCCAAGCACTCAATAGACCGTGTCTCCACCACACTCTGAGACTGTGCATTTCTGATGCTAACCACTCGTTTCACCCTGTCTCCCGCACAATCTCAGTGTATTTCAGATCCTAACTACTCGATTGACCCTGTCTCCACCACACTTTCAGACAGTGCATTCCAATCCCTAACCAGTCGACTGAACCTGTCTCCACCACACTCTCAGACAGTACATTCCAGATCCTAACCACTCAATTGACCCTGTCTCCACCAGACTCTCAGGCAGTGCATTCCAGATCCTTACCACTCGATCAACCCTGTCTCCAACACACTCTCAGATAGTGCATTTCAGACCCTAACCACTCGATTGACCCTGTCTCCACCACACTCTCAGACAGTGCATTCCAGATCCTAACCACTTGATTGACCCTCTCTCCACCACACTCTCATCCGTGCGTTCCTGACTCTAACCACCCGATTGACCCTGTCTCCACCACACTGACAGACAATGCATTCCAGTTCCTAACCACTCGTTTGACCCTAACTCCACCACACTCTCAGACAGTGCATTCCAGATCCTAACCACTCGATTGACCCTGTCTCCACCACATCTCAGACAGTGCATTCCAGATCCTAACCAGCCGATTGACCCTGTCTCCACCACATCTCAGACAGTGTATTTCAGATCCTAACCACTCGATCAACCCTGTCTCCACCACACTCTCAGACACTGCATTCCAGATCCTAACCACTCGATCAACCCTGTCTCCACCACACTCACACAGTGCACACCAGACACAAACTACTCGATAGACCCTGTCTCCACCACACTCTCAAACAGTGCATTCCAGACCCTAACCACCCGATTGACCCTGTCTCCACCACATCTCAGACAGTGCATTCCAGATCCTAACCTCTTGATTGACCGTGTCTCCACCACACTCTGAGACAGTGCATTCCTGATGCTAACCACTCGTTTGACCCTGTCTCCCCCACAATCTCAGTGTATTTCAGATCCTAACCACTTGATTGACCCTGTCTCCACTGCACTCTCAGACAAAGCGTTCCTGATTCTAACCACTCGATAGACCCTGTCTCCCCCACACTCTCAGACGATGCGTTCCAGATCTAACCACTCGATCGACCCTGTCTCCAACACACTCTCAGACAATGCGTTCCTGATTCTAACCACTCGATAGACCCTGTCTCCCCCACACTCTCAGACAGTGCATTCCAGACCCTAACCACCCGATTGACCCTGTCTCCACCACACTCTCAGACAGTGCGTTCCAGACCCTAACCACTCGATTGACCCTGTCTTCACCACACTCTGAG
This sequence comes from Isurus oxyrinchus, assembly GCA_026770705.1. NCBI lineage: Eukaryota > Metazoa > Chordata > Chondrichthyes > Lamniformes > Lamnidae > Isurus > Isurus oxyrinchus. Next base: position 173,233 of record JANJGN010000583.1, on the reverse strand, counting down.
AGTATTTCAGAACCTAACCTCTTGATTGACCCTGTCTCCACCACACTCTCAGTGTATTTCAGATCCTAACCACTCGATCCACCCTGTCTCCACCACACTCAGACAATGCATTCCAGACCCTAAGCACTCAATACACCGTGTCTCCACCACACTCTGAGACAGTGCATTCCAGATCCTAACCACTCAATTGACCCTGTCTCCACCACACTCTCAGACAGTGCATTCCAGATCCTAACCACTCAATTGACCCTGTCTCCACCACACTCTCAGACAGTGCATTCCAGACCCTAACCACTCGACTGACCTTTTCTCCACCACATTCTCAGACAGTACATTCCAGACACTAACCACCCGATTGACCCTTTCTCCACCACATTCTCAGACAGTGCATTCCAGATCCTAACCACTCGATTGACCCTGTCACCACCACACACGCACGCAGTGCATTCCAGACCCAAACTAGTTAATAGACCCTGTCTCCACCACACTTTCAGACATTTTATTCCAGATCCTAACCTCCCGATTGACCCTGTCTCCATCACAATCTCAGACAGTGCATTCCAGATTCTAACCACTCGATCGACCCTGTCTCCACCACACTCAGACAGTGCATTCCTGACCCTCAGCCTTCAATAGACCGTGTCTCAACCACACTCTGAGACAGTGCATTCCTGATGCTAACCACTCGTTTGACCCTGTCTCCCCCACAATCTCAGTGTATTTCAGATCCTAACCACTCGATTGACCCTGTCTCCACTACACTCTCAGACAATGCGTTCCTGATTCTAACCACTCAATAGACCCTGTCTCCCCGACACTGTCAGCCTGTGCGTTCCAGATCCTAACCACTCGATTGATCCTGTCTCCACCACACTCTCAGACAGTGCATTCCAGATCCTAACCACTCGATTGATCCTGTCTCCAGCACACTCTCAGACAGTGTATTCCAGATCCTAACCACTCGATCGACCCTGTCTCCAGCACACTCTCAGACAGTGCATTCCAGATGCTTACCACTCGATTGACCCTGTCTCCACCACACTCTCAGACAGTGCATTCCAGATCCTTACCACTCGATTGACCCTGTCTCCACCACACTCTCAGACAGTGCATTCCAGATCCTAACCACTCGATCGACCCTGTCTCCACCACACTCAGACAATGCATTCCAGACCCTAAGCACTCAATAGACCGTGTCTCCACCACACTCTGAGACAGTGCATTCCTGATGCGAACCACTCGTTTCACCCTGTCTCCCGCACAATCTCAGTGTATTTCAGATCCTAAGTACTCGATTGACCCTGTCTCCACCAGACTCTCAGGCAGTGCGTTCCAGATCCTAACCACTCGATTGACCCTGTCTCCACCACACTCTCAGACAATGCATTCCAGATCCAAACCACTCGATCAACCCTGTCTCCAACACACTCTCAGACAGTGCATTCCAATCCCTAACCACTCGACTGAACCTGTCTCCACCACACTCTCAGACAGTGCATTCCAGATCCTAACCACTCGATTGATCCTGTCTCCACCACACTCTCAGACAGTGCATTCCAGATCCTAACCACTCGATTGACCCTGTCTCCACCACACTCTCAGACAGTGCATTCCAGACCCTAACCACTCGACTGACCCTTTCTCCACCACATTCTCAGACAGTACATTCCAGACACTAACCACTCGATTGACCCTTTCTCCACCACATTCTCAGACAGTGCATTCCAGATCCTAACCACTCGATTGACCCTGTCACCACCACACACGCACGCAGTGCATTCCAGACCCAAACTAGTTAATAGACTCTGTCTCCACCACACTTTCAGACATTTTATTCCAGATCCTAACCTCCCGATTGACCCTGTCTCCATCACAATCTCAGACAGTGCATTCCAGATTCTAACCACTCGATCGACCCTGTCTCCACCACACTCAGACAGTGCATTCCTGACCCTAAGCCTTCAATAGACCGTGTCTCCACCACACTCTGAGACAGTGCATTCCTGATGCTAACCACTCGTTTGACCCTGTCTCCCCCACAATCTCAGTGTATTTCAGATCCTAACCACTCGATTGACCCTGTCTCCACTACACTCTCAGACAATGCGTTCCTGATTCTAACCACTCGATAGACCCTGTCTCCCCGACACTGTCAGCCTGTGCGTTCCAGATCCTAACCACTCGATTGATCCTGTCTCCACCACACTCTCAGACAGTGCATTCCAGATCCTAACCACTCGATTGATCCTGTCTCCAGCACACTCTCAGACAGTGTATTCCAGATCCTTACCACTCGATCGACCCTGTCTCCAGCACACTCTCAGACAGTGCATTCCAGATCCTTACCACTCGATTGACCCTGTCTCCACCACACTCTCAGACAGTGCATTCCAGATCCTTACCACTCGATTGACCCTGTCACCACCACACTCTCAGACAGTGCATTCCAGATCCTAACCACTCGATTGACCCTGTCTCCCCCACACTCTCACAGAGTGAATTCCAGATCCTAACCACTTGATTGACCCTGTTTCCACCACACTCTCAGTGTATTTCAGATCCTAACCACTCGATAGATCCTGTCTCCACCACACTCTCAGACACTGGATTCCAGATCCTAACCACTCGATTGATCCTGTCTCCTCCACACTCTGAGACAGTGCATTCCTGATGCGAACCACTCGTTTCACCCTGTCTCCCGCACAATCTCAGTGTATTTCAGATCCTAAGTACTCGATTGACCCTGTCTCCACCAGACTCTCAGGCAGTGCGTTCCAGATCCTAACCACTCGATTGACCCTGTCTCCACCACACTCTCAGACAATGCATTCCAGATCCAAACCACTCGATCAACCCTGTCTCCAACACACTCTCAGACAGTGCATTCCAATCCCTAACCACTCGACTGAACCTGTCTCCACCACACTCTCAGACAGTGCATGCCAGATCCTAACCACTCAATTGACCCTGTCTCCGCCACACTCTCAGACAGTGCATTCCAGATCCTAACCACTCGATTGATCCTTTCTCCACCACACTCTCAGACAGTGCATTCCAGATCCTAACCACTCGATTGACCCTGTCTCCCCCACACTCTCACAGAGTGAATTCCAGATCCTAACCACTTGATTGACCCTGTTTCCACCACACTCTCAGTGTATTTCAGATCCTAACCACTCGATAGATCCTGTCTCCACCACACTCTCAGACACTGGATTCCAGATCCTAACCACTCGATTGATCCTGTCTCCACCACACTCTCAAACAGTGCATTCCAGATCCTAACCACTCGATTGACACTGTCTCCACCACACTCTCAGATATTGCATTCCAGATCCTAACCACTCGATTGACCCTCTCTCCACCACACTCTCAGACAGTGCATTCCATATCCTAACCACTTGATTAAATCTATCTCCACCACACTCTCAGACAGTGCATTCCAGACCCTAACCACTCGTTTGACCCTGTCTCCACCACACTCTCAGTGTATTTCAGATCCTAACCACTGATCGACCCTGTCTCCACCACACTCAGACAATGCATTCTAGACCCTAACCACTCAATAGACCGTGTCTCCACCACACTCTGAGACAGTGCGTTCCTGATGCTAACCACTCGTTTCACCCTGTCTCCCCCACAATCTCAGTGTATTTCTGATCCTAACCGCTCGATTGAAACTGTCTCCACCACACTCTCAGACAGTGCATTCCAGATCCTAACCTCTTGATTGACCCTGTCTCCACCACACTCTCAGTGTATTTCAGATCCTAACCACTGATCGACCCTGTCTCCACCACACTCAGACAATGCATTCTAGACCCTAACCACTCAATAGACCGTGTCTCCACCACACTCTGAGACAGTGCGTTCCTGATGCTAACCACTCGTTTCACCCTGTCTCCACCACACTCTCAGTGTATTTCAGATCCTAACCACTCGATCGACCCTGTCTCCACCACACTCAGACAATGCATTCCAGACCCTAAGCACTCAATACACTGTGTCTCCACCACACTCTGACAGAGTGCATTCCTGATGCTGACCACTCGTTTCACTCTGTCTCCCGCACAATCTCAGTGTATTTCAGATCCTAACCAATCGAGTGACCCTTCTCCACCACACTCTCAGACAATGCATTCCAGATCGTAACCACTCGATTGACCCTGTCTCCCCCACACTCTCAACTGTGCATTCCAGATCCTATCTACTCAATTGACCCTGTGTCCACCACTCTCTCAGACAGTGCATTCCAGACTCTAAACACCGGATTGACCCTGTCTCCACCACAATCTCAGACATTGCATTCCAGATCCAAACCACTCGATTGACCCTGTCTCTACCACACTCACACAGTGCACATCAGACACAAACTACTCGTTAGGCCCTGTCTCCACCAAACTCTCAGACATTTTATTCAAGTTCCTAACCACTCGATTGACCCTGTCTCCACCACATTCTCAAACAGTGCATTCCAGACCCTAACCACCCGATTGACCCTCTCTCCACCACATCTCAGACAGTGCATTCCAGACCCTAACCTCTTGATTGACCCGGTCTCCACCACACTCTCAGTGTATTTCAGATCCTAACCACTCAATTGACCCTGTCTCCACTACACTCTCAGACAATGTGTTCCTGATTCTAACCACTTGATAGACCCTGTCTCCCCCACACTCGCAGACTGTGCGTTCCAGATCCTAACCACTCGATTGATCCTGTCTCCACCACACTCTCAGACAGTGCATTCCAGATCCTTACCACTCGATTGACCCTGTCTCCACCACACTCTCGGACAGTGCATTCCAGATCCTAACCACTCGATTGATCCTGTCTCTACCACACTCTCAGACAGTGCATTCCAGATCCTAACCACTCGATTGACCCTGTCTCCCCCACACTCTCAGAGAGTGAATTCCAGATCCTAACCACTTGATTGACCCTGTTTCCACCACACTCTCAGTGTATTTCAGATCCTAACCACTCGACAGATCCTGTCTCCACCACACTCTCAGACAGTGCATTCCATATCCTAACCACTTGATTGAATCTATCACCCCCTCAGACTCAGACAGTGCGTTCCAGACCCTAACCACCCGATTGACCCTGTCTCCAACACATTCTCCGACAGTGCATTCCAGATCCTAACCACTCGATTGACCCTGTCTCCAGCACATTCTCAGGCAATGTATTCCTGATCCTAACCACTCGATTGACCCTGTCTCAACCAAATTCTCAGACAGTGCATTCCTGATCCTAACCACTCGATTGACCCTGTCTCAACCACATTCTCAGACAGTGCATTCCATATCCTAACCACTTGATTAAATCTATCTCCCCCACACTCTCAGACAGTGCGTTCCAGACTCTAACCACCCGATTGACCCTGTCTCCACCACACTCAGACAGTGCATTCCAGATCGTAACCACTCGATGGACCCTGTCTCCCCCACACTCTCAGACAGTGCATTCCAGATCCTAACCACTCAATTGACCCTGTCTCCCCCACACTCAGACAGTGCATTCCAGATCGTAACCACTCGATGGACCCTGTCTCCCCCACACTCTCAGACAGTGCATTCCAGATCCTAACCACTCAATTGACCCTGTCTCCCCCACACTCTCAGACAGTGCATACCAGATCCTAACTACTCAATTGACCCTGTCTCCACCACTCTCTCAGACAGTGCATTCCAGACTCTAACCACCAGATTGACCCTTTCTCCACCACAATCTCAGACAGTGCATTCCAGATCCTAATCACTCGTTTGACCCTGTCTCTACCACACTCACACAGTGCACATCAGACACAAAATACTCGATAGGCCCTGTCTCCACCAAACTCTCAGACATTTTATTCAAGTTTCTAACCACTCGATTGACCCTGTCTCCACCACACTCTCAAACAGTGCATTCCAGACCCTAACCACCCGATTGACCCTGTCTGCACCACATCTCAGACAGTGCTTTCCAGATCCTAAACTCTTGATTGACCTTGTCTCCACCACACTCTCAGACAGTGCATTCCAGACCCTAACCACCCGATTGACCCTGTCTCCACCACTCTCAGACAATGCATTCCAGACCCTAAGCATTCAATAGACCGTGTCTCCACCACACTCTGAGACAGTGCATTCCTGATGCTAACCACTCGTTTGACCCTGTCTCCCCCACAATCTCAGTGTATTTCAGATCCTAACCACTCTATTGACCCTGTCTCCACTACACTCTCAGACAATGCGTTCCTGATTCTAACCACTCGATCGACCCTGTCTCCCCGACACTCTCAGACTGTGCGTTCCAGATCCTAACCACTCGATTGATCCTGTCTCCATCACACTCTGAGACATTGCATTCCAGATCCTAACCACTCGATTGATCCTATCTCCACCACACTCTCAGACAGTGCATTCCAGATACTAACCACTCGATTGATCCTATCTCCAGCACACTCTCAGACCGTGCATTCCAGATCCTAACCTCTTGATTGACCCTGTCTCCACCACACTCTCAGTCTATTTCAGATCCTAACCACTCGATCGACCCTGTCTCCACCACACTCAGACAATGCATTCCAGACCCTAAGCATTCAATAGACCGTGTCTCCACCACATTCTGAGACAGTGCATTCCTGATGCTAACCACTCGTTTGACCCTGTCTCCCCAACAATCTCAGTGTATTTCAGATCCTAATCACTCGATTGACCCTGTCTCCACTACACTCTCAGACAATGCATTCCAGATCCTAACCACTCGATAGACCCTGTCTCCCCCACACTCGCAGACTGTGCGTTCCAGATCCTAACCACTCGATTGACCCTGTCTCCACCACACTCTCAGATAGTGTATTCCTGATTCTAACCACTCGATAGACCCTGTCTCCCCCACACTCTCAGACTGTGCGTTCCAGATCCTACCCACTCGATTGACCCTGTCTCCACCACACTCTCAAACAGTGCATTCCAGATCCTAACCACTCGATTGATCCTGTCTCCACCCACAATCTCAGACAGTGCATTCCAGATCCAAACCACTCGATTGACCCTGTCTCCACCACACTCTCAGACAGTGCATTCTAGATCCTACTACTCAATTGACACTGTCTCCACCACAATCTCAGACAGTACATTCCAGATCCTAACTACTCAATTGACCCTGTCTCCACCACACTCTCAGACAGTGCATGCCAGATCCTAACCACTCGATTGACCCTGTCTCCCCCACACTCTCAGACATTGCATTCCAGATCCTAACCACTCGATTGATCCTGTCTCCACCACACTCTCAGACAGTGCATTCCAGACCCTTACCACTCAATTGACCCTGTCTCCACCACACTCTCAGACAGTGCATTCCAGATCCTACAACTCGATTGACACTGTCTCCACCACAGTCTCAGACAGTACATTCCAGATCCTAACCACTCAATTGACCCTGCCTCCACCACACTCTCAGACAGTGCATGCCAGATCCTAACCACTCGATTGACCGTGCCTCCACCACACTCTCAGACAGTGCATTCCAGATCCTAACCACTCGATTGACCCTGTCTCCACCACACTCTCAGACAGTGTATTCCAGATCCTAACCACTCGATTGACCCTGTCTCCACCAAACTCTCAGACAGTGCATTCCAGATCCTAACCACTCGATTGACCCTCTCTCCACCACACTCTCAGACAGTGCATTCCATATCCTAACCACTTGATTCAATCTATCTCCACCACACTCTCAGACAGTGCGTTCCAGACTCTAACCACCCAATTGACCCTGTCTCCCCCGCGCTGACAGGCAATGGATTCCAGTTCCCAGCCACTCGTTTGACCCTGACTCCTCCACAATCTCAGACAGTGCATTCCAGATCCTAACCACTCGATTGACCCTGTCTCAACCACATTCTCAGACAGTGCATTCCAGATCCTAACCACTCGATAGACCCTGTCTCCCCCACACTCTCGGGCTGTGTATTCAGATTCTAACCACTCGCTGTGTTAAACACAAACAGGTTTTTCTCATGTTTGCCTTTTGCTCTTTTGCCGATCATTTTATATCTGATTCCAACCTAGCGTCAAATGTGAAGTTTCTCCCTAAGTCTGTCTAGACCCCCCTCGTGATTTTGACCAAATTGATAAACATACAAACTTGGAGCAGGCGTTGGTCATTCCGCCCTTGGAGCATGCTCCGCCATATAATAGGACCATGGCTGCCCTGATATTCACCCCAAATCTGCATCCCTCCTACCCCGACAATCTAACAGCTGCTTACTTACCGAGAATCTCTCACTGTCCACCTCACCATCCGTTCAAGCTTTGCCATTTGCAATTCTGAACATGGTCCCCAAGTCCAAATCGTTGCTATTGATCAAGAAAAGCTGTGACCCTGTGGACGACTGCTCTGTAACTTCCTCCAGTCCAACAAACAACTGTCCATTGCTACTCTCTGTTTCCTGTCACTGGGCAAACGTTTATCCCATGGTGATTCAACTTTGTTGCTGAGCCGATGTTGTGGCACTTTGTCAAATGCCTTTCGGAAGTCCATGTACACCACATCCACCGCATTACCCACAACAGCCCTCTCTGTTACCTCATCGAAAAGCCTCAGCCAAGTTAGTTCAGTACAATTTGTCCTTAAGAAATCCGTGGCTGTCATTAATTAACCTCGTCCTTAATCTTAACCTGGTCATTAATTAATTCAGTCCTGGATTATCATTTCTATAAGTGTCCCCACCACTGAGGTTAAGGTGACTGGGCCTGTGACTTGCCAGGTTTGTCCCTACGCCCTCTTTTGAACAAGGGTGTAACATTTGCAGTTCTCCAGTCCTCCGGCACCTTCCCTGTGTCTAAGGAAGACTGGAAAATTATGGCCAATGCCTCTGCAATCTCCACTCTTACTTCCTTGACCATCCTCAGATGCATCTCATCCAGTCCTGGCAACTTCCCAACCTTTCCAAGCCAGGCTACCTAATGCCTCCTTTTTTGTAAATCAATTGATTTGTCCAGCCAGTGTCCCTTTCACTATGACTTTGGTAGGCGCCTTCTGACTTGGTAAAGACAGATGCAAAGCATCGAACCATAGAAAAGTGACCTTGCAGAAATAGGCCATTCAGCCCATCGTCTCTGTGCCGGCTGAGAAAATAAGAAACTAGCCGCTCCTTTTAGCCCCACTTTCCAGCCCCCGGTCCATAGCCTCGCAGGTTACAGTGCTTCAGATACACATCCAGGTACTTTTTAAATGAGTTGAGCATATCAGCCTCAATCACCGATTTAGACAGTGAATTCCAGACGCCCACCACCCTCTGGGTGAAAAGGTTTTTCCTCATGTCCCCTCTAATCCTTCTACCAATCACCTTCAATCTGTGCTCCCTGGTGACTGACCCCCTCAGCTAAGGGAAACAGGTCTTTCCTACCTACCATATTCAGGCCCCTCATAGTCTTGTACACCTCAATTTGGCCACCCTTCAGCTACCTCTGTTCTGAGGAAGACAACCCCAGCCTATCCAATCTCTCCTCGGAGCTGCAAATGTTCCGGCCCTGGCAATATTCATGGCCCTCCCCCTGCCTCCAAGTGTGTGTGTGTGTGGGTGGGTGTGAGTGTGTGTGTGTGGGTGGGTGGGTGTGAGTGTGTGTGTGTGTGGGTGGGTGGGTGGGTGTGAGTGTGTGTGTGTGTGGGTGGGTGGGTGGGTGTGAGTGTGTGTGTGTGGTGTGGGTGGGTGGGTGTGAGTGTGTGTGTGTCTCTGTGTGTGTGTGTGTCTGTGTGTGTGTTTATGTGTGTGTGTGGGTGGGTGGGTGGGTGTGAGTGTGTGTGTGTGTGTGTTTATGTGTGAGTGTGTGTGTGGGTGGGTGGGTGTGAGTGTGTGTGTGGGTGGGTGGGTGTGAGTGTGTGTGTGTGGGTGGGTGGGTGGGTGTGAGTGTGTGTGTGTGTGTGGGTGGGTGGGTGGGTGTGAGTGTGTGTGTGTCTGTGTGTGTGTGTGTGTCTGTGTGTGTGTTTATGTGTGTGTGTGGGTGGGTGGGTGGGTGTGAGTGTGTGTGTGTGGGTGGGTGGGTGGGTGTGAGTGTGTGTGTGTGTGTGTTTATGTGTGAGTGTGTGTGTGGGTGGGTGGGTGTGAGTGTGTGTGTGGGTGGGTGGGTGTGAGTGTGTGTGTGGGTGGGTGGGTGTGAGTGTGTGTGTGTGGGTGGGTGGGTGGGTGTGAGTGTGTGTGTGTGGGTGGGTGGGTGGGTGTGAGTGTGTGTGTGGGTGGGTGGGTGGGTGTGAGTGTGTGTGTGGGTGGGTGGGTGGGTGTGAGTGTGGGTGGGTGGGTGGGTGTGAGTGTGTGTGTGTGGGTGTGTGGGTGGGTCTGAGTGTGTGTGTGTCTCTGTGTGTGTGTGTGTGGTGTGGGTGGGTGGGTGTGAGTGTGTGAGTGTGGGTGGGTGGGTGGGTGTGAGTGTGGGTGGGTGGGTGGGTGTGAGTGTGTGTGGTGTGGGTGGGTGGGTGTGTGTGTGTGTGTGGTGTGGGTGGGTGGGTGTGTGTGTGTGGGTGGGTGGGTGGGTGTGAGTGTGTGTGTGTGTGGTGTGGGTGGGTGGGTGTGAGTGTGTGTGTGGTGTGGGTGGGTGGGTGGGTGTGAGTGTGTGTGTGTGGGTGGGTGGGTGGGTGTGAGTGTGTGTGTGTGTGTGTGGTGTGGGTGGGTGGGTGTGAGTATGTGTGTGGGTGGGTGGGTGTATGTGTGTGGGTGGGTGGGTGGGTGGGTGTGAGTGTGT
>JANJGN010000583.1:0-160000 GCA_026770705.1 Isurus oxyrinchus | reverse complement strand
GGGTGGGTGGGTGTGAGTGTGTGTGTGGGTGGGTGGGTGTGAGTGGTGTGTGTGTGGGGTGGGTGGGTGGGTGTGAGTGTGTGTGGGTGGGTGAGTGTGAGTGTGTGTGTGGGTGGGTGGGTGGGTGTGAGTGTGTGTGTGTGTGTGGGTGGGTGTGAGTGTGTGTGTGTGTGGGTGGGTGGGTGTGAGTGTGGGTGGGTGGGTGTGATTGTGTGTGTGTGTGGGTGGGTGGGTGTGAGTGTGTGTGGGTGGGTGGGTGTGAGTGTGTGTGTGTGTGTGGGTGGGTGTGAGTGTGTGTGTGTGTGGGTGGGTGGGTGTGAGTGTGTGTGGGTGGGTGGGTGGGTGTGAGTGTGTGTGTGGTGTGGGTGGGTGGGTGGGTGTGAGTGTGTGTGTGTAGGTGGGTGGCTGGGTGTGAGTGTGTGTGTGTGTGGGTGGGTGGGTGGGTGTGAGTGTGTGTGTGGGTGGGTGGGTGTGAGTGTGTGTGTGTGTGGGTGGGTGGGTGGGTGTGAGTGTGTGTGTGTGTGGTGTGGCTGCACCTTTGCAGATGACTCAGACATGGTGAAGTGGTAGTGACTGAGCTGGGCGATAGCCCCCCCAGAACCCTTGGCTTTTGTAAGCCGGGATATTGGATGCCAAACCAAGGAAGCCGTTGTTAATTCGCTGCTTCTGCCTCAGCTGGAGGATTGGCTCCAACTCTGGGCCCCACACACATCAGGCAAGACGTCAAGGCCGTGGAGGGGGTGTGGAGGAGACTTCCCACAACAGGACCAGCAAATGCGGCGAGGCTGGAGAAGCCGGGATTGTTCTCCTCAGAGCAGAGGCGGTTAAGGGTGGGGGGGTGGGGAGATTGAATTCAGCTCTTTGGAACGATGAGGGGCTTTGATACAGCGAATGAGGAGGAACTATTTCTCCAGGCAAGCGGGCTGATAAGCAGAGGTTATAGGTTTAACACGGTTGGGGGAATGAGGGGGAATAATTTCACACAGGGAGTTGTTAAAATCTGCCTTGTACTACTTGATAGGATGGTGCGATCCGATTCTATTTGGACTTTCGAAAGACAATTGGATATGAAAAACTCTCATTTATAGATGTTGGGAAGCAAAAGCTGAGGTTATGGGATTAAATTGGAGAGTTCTCTCAAAGAGCTAGCACAGGCATGTGGGCAGAGTGGCCTTCCCCTATGCGGTGTGATTCCGCGAATGTCGAATATGACACGTGAAAGCAAATATTCACAGTGAAAGTGCAGCCGCGGCGATTGGGTGGTGGGTTTTCAAGATGGGGCGATAGAGAGGAATAATTCCCGCTGTTAGGGGAGGCGGGGGAGGGAGGGAGAACCCAACCCATCGGGAGTGAAATTCGAAAACGCTTCAACACACAAAGCGTGGTAGAAATCTGGAACTTTCTTCCACAAATGGCAATTGCTGCCAATCCGTATTTGATTGTAACTGAGAGATTGATCGATTTTGGGTATCCAAGGGTGAAAAGGGAATGTGGGGGCAAAGGTGAGTACAGGGTGTTAGGCTGAAAATCAGTCCTGACCTCATTCAGTGGTGGAGAGGCCAGATGGGCTGAATGGCCTCCTGCTGTTCCTGGCTTCCTGGGTTTTTTACATACATAGTGTCTGCTGTGGCTCAGTGGGTAACACTCTAAACTCTCAGTCAGAATGCTCTGGGTTCAAGTCCCACTCCAGAAACCTGATCACTTACCCTCGGCCAACACTCCCCAGTGTCAGTACTGAGGGAGTGCCGCACTGTCAGAGGGTCAGTACTGAGGGAGTGCCGCACTGTCAGAGGGTCAGTACTGAGGGAGTGCCGCACTGTCAGAGGGTCAGTACTGAGGGAGTGCCGCACTGTCAGAGGGTCAGTACTGAGGGAGTGCTGCACTGTCAGAGGGTCAGTACTGAGGGAGCGCTGTACTGTCAGAGGGTCAGTACTGAGGGAGTGCCGCACTGTCAGAGGGTCAGTACTGAGGGAGTGCCGCACTGTCAGAGGGTCAGTACTGAGGGAGTGCTGCACTGTCAGAGGGTCAGTACTGAGGGAGTGCTGCACTGTCAGAGGGTCAGTACTGAGGGAGTGCGGCACGGTCAGAGGGTCAGTACTGAGGGAGTGCTGCACTGTCAGAGAGTCAGTACTGAGGGAGTGCGGCACTGTTGGAGGGTCAGTACTGAGGGAGTGCCGCACTGTTGGAGGGTCAGTACTGAGGGAGTGCCGCACTGTCAGAGGGTCAGTACTGAGGGAGTGCTGCACTGTTGGAGGGTCAGTACTGAGCGAGCGCGGCACTGTCGGAGGGTCAGTACTGAGGGAGTGCTGCACTGTCAGAGGGTCAGTACTGAGGGAGTGCTGCACTCTCAGAGGGTCAGTACTGAGGGAGTGGTGCACTGTCAGAGGGTCAGTACTGAGGGAGTGCCGCACTGTCGGACAGTCAGTGCTGAGGGAGTGCTGCACTGTCAGAGGGTCAGTACTGAAGGAGTGCTGCACTGTCGAAGGGTCAGTACTGAGGGAGTGCAGCAGTGTCAGAGGGTCAGTACTGAGGGAGTGCAGCAGTGTCAGAGGGTCAGTACTGAGGGAGTGCTGCAGTGTCAGAGGGTCAGTACTAAGGGAGTGCCGCACTGTCAGAGGGTCAGTACTGAGGGAGGGCTGCACTGTCAGAGGGTCAGTACTGAGGGAGTGCTGCACTGTCGGAGGGTCAGTACTGAGGGAGTGCTGCAGTGTCAGAGGGTCAGTACTGAGGGAGTGCTGCAGTGTCAGAGGGTCAGTACTGAGGGAGTGCCGCACTGTCGGAGGGTCAGTACTAAGGGAGTGCTGCAGTGTTGGAGGTTCTGTCTTTTGGATGAGACGTTAAACCAAGGTCCCATTCAGCTGCTCAGGTCTATGTAAAGATTCCATGGGCGCTATTTTGGTGACAACTCCGAATCCACCCCAGCCTCCTGGGGCCATATTTACCTCCTCAACCAGCATCACTCATACAGATTATCCGGCCATTACCGCATTGCTCTTTGTGGGATCTTGCTATGTCTGATTTGGCTGCTGTTGAAAAGCACCTCACTGGCTGTGAAGCACTTTGGTGAGGTATTATAAATCCAGGTTCTCTTATTCTACAATACCTCACCATGCTATTTCTTTCTGTTTCAGTTGCAGCCATTGACTATCCTGAGGAGAGAATCGAGGCTTATACTGATGGGGGAATGGTTGAATATATCAGAGATAAGCGTGCAGGTACTGCAATGTCCCAGTCTGTGTCTGTCCCTGGGTCTCTCTGCCTTTACTACCTCATCATCTCCAGGACCTTCTCTCTACCTGTCAGTCCGGTGCTCTCTGTGTCCCTCTATCTGCCTGACTCTGAATTACACCCACATCCTCCATCCCCTCCCTACTCTCTCCATCTGCTTCAGTGTTACTGTCACTCCCTGTCTTTCTCTCTCTCTCTCTCACACTCTGCCTATCTCCATATCTCTGTCTCTCTCTCTCTATCTCCCTCTCTCACTCTCTCTCTTTCACTCTATCTCCACCACTCTCTGTCTCGCTATTCCCCACTCTCTCTCTCACTCTATCTCCATCTCTCTCTGTTTCACTGTCCCCCACTCTTTCTCTCACCCTAGCTCCCTCTCTCTCTCTGTCTCCCTCTTTCTCTCACTCCCTCTCTGTATCTCCTTCTATATCTTTCTCTATTTCTATCTCTATCACTCTCTCAACGTCTCTGCCTCTCTCTCTCTCACTTTATCTCTCTCTCTATCTCTCGATCTCTCACTCTCTATTTCTATCTCTCGATCTCTCACTCTCTATTTCTATCTCTCGATCTCTCACTTTATCTCTCTCTCTATCTCTCGATCTCTCACTCTCTATTTCTATCTCTCTCTCTCTATCTCGCTATCTCCTGTGCCTGTGTGTGTGATCCTGTCTCTGCCTGTTTCACTCTCTATCTGTCTCTGTGTGTCTACGTCCCTCCCTGTATCTGTGTGGGTTTCTGTCTCTGCCTCTCTTTCACTCTCTATCCATCTGTGACTGTCACATTACATTTCAAATTTGTTCTCTCTCCCTCTTTGGTACCCTCCTTGTCCCTGGACCTGTACATTTGCCCAAAATCAGGCCCATCCTGAAGCTTTACTGTTTGTTCAGATAAGATTTAAACACAAACCTCTTGCAAACGATGTAAGTCCACTTCCTCTGAGGCTGTTGCAAGACTGAACAACATATACCAGACCCTAGGCTCCACGAGTGTCCCGCTGGTATTGTTTGGCTCAGGGAGCAAGCAGGGGGGGGGGGGCTACTAAGGTCAGGTTGGGGTGCATCTGCGATGCCTCTCATGGCTGATTGACAACGCTAAGACTCACCCATCCCCTCAGAATCTGATATGTTTCAATAAGATCACCTCTCAGCCTTCTCAACTCCAATGGGTACAGGCCCAGCCTGCTCTATCTTCCCTCATAAGACAACCCCTTCATCCCAGAAATCAGCCGAGTGAACCTTCTCTGAACTGCTTCCAATGTAAGTATATCAGGAAACCAAAACTGTCCACATACTCCAGTTATGCTTTCACTCAGGCCCTATATAACTGTAAAAACACTTCCTTACTTTTATACTCAACTCCCTTTACAATAAACACCAACATTCCTTAACCGAGGTTTCCCCCACAGTGGTTGACAGGGCCCTCAACTGTGTCCGGCCCATCTCCCGCACCTCCGCCCTCACACCTTCCTCTCCCTCCCAGAAACATGATAGGGTCCCCCTTGTCCTCACTCCGCATTCAGAGGATCATCCTCCGCCATTTCCGCCAACTCCAGCATGATGCCACCACCAAACACATCTTCCCTTCACCCCCCTTATCGGCATTCCGTAGGGATCGCTCCCTCCGGGACACCCTGGTCCACTCCTCCATCACCCCCTACTCCTCAACCCCCTCCTATGGCACCACCCCATGCCCACGCAAAAGATGTAACACCTGCCCCTTCACTTCCTCTCTCCTCACCGTCCAAGGGCCCAAACATTCCTTTCAAGTGAAGCAGCATTTCACTTGCATTTCCCCCAACTTAGTCTACTGCATTCGTTGCTCCCAATGTGGTCTCCTCTACATTGGAGAGACCAAACGTAAACTGGGCGACCGCTTTGCAGAACACCTGCGGTCTGTCCGCAAGAATGACTCAAACCTCCCTGTCGCTTGCCATTTTAACACTCCACCCTGCTCTCTTGCCCACATGTCTGTCCTTGGCTTGCTGCATTGTTCCAGTGAAGCCTAACGCAAACTGGAGGAACAACACCTCATCTTCCGACTAGGCACCTTACAGCCTTCCCGACTGAATATTGAATTCAACAACTTTAGGTCTTGACCTCCCTCCTCTACCTTCAACCTTTTTTTTTAAATGAAAATTTAAATTTTTAAAAATTTATTTTTTTTAATTTACCCATCTTTTTCATCCTTTCCCCCCAGCAACATGAGCCCCCCCCCCCACCCTCCCACCTCCACAGGGCCATCGGTCACTTGGTTCTGTGTTACCCTTTCACAGAGCAGTGACCCTTGTTCTGCTATTAACACATTCTGCTTTCTTACCTTTATGAAACTTTCAGCACCTTCTTTAGTCTTTAACACAACCATTAATATTCCCTTTGTCAATCTTTCCTGAGCTCCCACCGATCCCTGACCTTCTGTCTTGCTCCACCTGCTCTACCCCTTCTTGAACAGTATAACATCCATGACATTTCTACTTAGCTCTGAAGAAGAGTCAGATGGACTCAGAATCAGAATCAATATTAATGGCACAGGAGGGGGCCATTCAGCCCATCATGTCTGCACCAGCTCTCCAAATGAGCATAATGACCCAGTGCCATTGCCCTGCCTTTTCCCTGTACCCCTGCACATTATTTCTATTCAAATAATCATCCTTGAATGCCTCGATTGAACCTGCCTCCATCACACTTCCAGGCCGTGCATTCCAGACCCAAACCACTCGCTGTGTGAAATAGTTTTTTCTCACGTCGCATTTGCTTCTTTTGCAAATCACTTTAAATCTGTGCCCTCTCGTTCTTGATTCTTTTACAAGTGGGAACAGCTTCTCCGTCTCCACTCTGTCCAGCCCCCTCATGATTTTAAACATCTCTATCAAATCTTCACTCCAAGGAGAACAGTCCCAACCTCTCCAATCTATTCTCATAGCTGAAGTTTCTCATCCCTGGAACCATTCTTGCAAATCTCTTCTGCACTCTCTCCAATGTGTCCACATCCTTCCTATAATATGGTGCCTAGAACTATGTACGATACTCCAGCTGAGGTCTAATGAGTGTCTTATATAAATTCAGCATAACCTCCCTCTTCTTGTACTCTATGCCCCTATTAATAAGGCCCCAGGATATTATATGCTTTATTAACTGTTCTCTCCACCTGTCCTGCCACTTCAATGATCTGTACACATATACACCCAGGTCTTCCTGCTCCTGCACCCCCTTCAAAATTTCACCCCTCATTTTATATTGTCTGTCCACGTTCTTCCTCCCAAAATGCGTCACCTCACACTTCTGCGCATTGAACTTCATCTGCCACCTATCTGCCCACTCCACCAACTTGCCTCTATCCTCTTGAAGTTCCACACCATCTTCCTCGCAGTTCACAACACTCCCAAGCTTCGTATCATTCGCAAACTTTGAAATTGTCCCCTGCACACCAAGACCTAGATCATTAATATATAGCAGGACAAGCAAGGGTCCTGATACCGATCCCTGGAGAACTCCACTACAAACTTTCCTCCAGCCTGAAAAACATCCATTGCCCATTACTCTCTGCTTCCGATTATTTGGCCAATTTTGTATCCATGTTGTTGCTGTCCCTTTTATTCCACGTTCTTTTTTCAAATTCCATCAGCTGCCATGGTGAGATTGGAACCCATATCCCCATTTGCCTGGGCTCCTGCGTTACTAGTCCAGTGATATTACCACAATGCTACCATCACCATCTCCGGTTCTCTCTCCACAGGTGCTGCCAGACCTGCTGAGTTTTCCCAGAATTTCCTGTTTCCATACCGACATTCTGTCTGCCTCCCTAAATCCCTTGCTGTGCTTTGACAGGGTGGGTGTCAAGAGGATGTTTCCCCTTGTGGGTGAGTCCAGAACTAGGGGACCACAGTTTAAAAACTAGGGGGGGGGGGGCGTCTCCCATTTAAGACAGAGATGGAGAGAAATTTCTTCCCTCAGAGGGTGGTTAAGTCTTTGGAATTCCCTTCCCCAGGGAGCAGTGGAAGCCGGGTCAATGGATGAGTTAGACAGATTTTTGATCAACAAGGGAAGTTGAGGGTGATGGGGAGCAGGCAGGAAAGTGGAGTTGGGCACACAACCAGATCAGCCGTGATTGTCTCGAATGGCGGAACAGGCTCGAGGGGCCAAATGGCCTGCTCCGACCCCTAACTCTTGTGTTCTCGTTCTGAATCCAGACCTGTGTGGTTCCGGGGAAGAGTCACGTCAGACTTGAAATGTTACCCCGGTTTCTGATGTGCACTTTCTCTTGTTATTGAAGGGATTTGGGGAATGATGCAGGAAAGTGGATTCGAGGTAAAAGTTCAGTCATGACCTTCCTGAGAGAGAGCCGAGGGCAATGCAGAGTCAGCCCAGAGGAGGAGAGAGGGAAACCAGCCAACGTGGGGAGGGTGTTCATTTTCCAGTGGTTCAAAAAAATTCCCTCGCAACTTCCGGTCCTGAATGAAGTACTTAAATGATGAAATCCATCCACACCTCCATGATTCTAATGTCGAAATGTTGTATTGGCTTGTAATCTTAATGTATTTTAACTCAAGGTTCCTTTTAATAACCCACCACCACTTTGGCTGCTGAAATTATTTGTCTATTTCTCTCTCCCTGTCAATAGAACCCTCACCGTCTCCCACATTCTGGCCAGTGGAGGAAATAATCACCACCAGTGAGTACGGACAAAACCATAGGATAATTCTCGACCCCACAACTGTTACGTGAACCCACGGGACCCCAGAGGATTGGGTTAGACTGGGGGAAGGGGTGGGCCACTTTGGACTGAGATGAGGAGAGATTTCTTCACTCAGAGGTTTGTGAATCATGGGAATTCTCTACCCCAGGGAGCTGTAGGTGCTCAGATGTTGAGTACATTCAAGACTGAGATCGAGAGAGATTTGGAAATTAAGGCAATTAAAAGGGATCTGGGGTTCAGACTCGTCAGACTCGAAACGTTACCTCAGTTTCTGATGTGCCGAGTTATTCCAGCACTTTCTCTTGTTATTGAAGGGATTTGGGGGATGGTTCAGGAAAGTGGATTCGAGCTAAAAGTTCAGTCATGACCTTACTGAATAGCAGACCAGGTTTGAGGGGTCAAACAGCCGATTCCAGCTCCTGTTTCTGTTACACACTGGGGTCCCTCGCCTTAAAGCACAGCCTGGGCCTATTGCTGGAGCTCTCGGGTGTCTCTCTTTATTGTGGTGGTCCTTGCCCCAGGGCAATGGAGAAAGCACAAAACTGGCTCAAACTCAGCAGCCAACTGGAATCTCACAGCAGGAGCCCCACTGAGTCAGGAAAACCCCTTACAGGGCCTAGTAGGGAGAGCTCATTAAAGGTAGGGAGGGAGGCTTATTGGTTAGGCCGTGTAGAGGGAGCTTTACTCTGTATCTAAAGCCGTGCTGTACCTGTCCTGGGAGTGTTTGATGGGGTCAGTGTAGAATGAGCTTTACTCTGTATCTAACCCCATGCTGTACCTGTTCTGGGAGTGTTTGATGGGAACAGTGTAGAGGGAGCTTTACTCTGTATCTAACCCCGTGCTGTACCTGTCCTGGGAGTGTTTGATGGATACCGTGTAGAGGGAGATTTACTCTGTATCTAACCCCGTGCTGTACCTGTCCTGGGAGTGTTTGATGGGGACAGTGTAGAGGGAGCTTTATTCTGTATCTAACTCCGTGCTGTACCTGTCCTGGGAGTGTTTGATGGGGACAGTGTAGAGGGAGCTTTACTCTGTATCTAACCCCGTGCTGTACCTGTCCTGGGAGTGTTTAGTGGGGACAGTGTAGAGGGAGCTTTACTCTCTATCTAACCCCGTGCTGTACCTGTCCTGAGAGTGTTTGATGGGGACAGTGTAGAGGGAGCTTTACTCTGTATCTAACCCCGTGCTGTACCTGTCCTGGGAGTGTTTGATGGGGACAGTGTAGAGGGAGCTTTACTCTGTATCTAACCCCGTGCTGTACCTGCCCTGGGAGTGTTTGATGGGAACAGTGTAGAGTGAGCTTTACTCTGTATCTAACCCCATGCTATACTTGTCTTGGGATTGTTTGATGGGGACAGTGTAGAGTGAGCTTTACTCTGTATCTAACCCTGTGCTGTACCTGTCCTGGGAGTGTTTGATGGGGACAGTGTAGAGGGAGCTTTACTCTGTATCTAACCTGGTGCTGTACATGCCCAGGGAATGTTTGATGGGAACAGTGTAGAGTGAGCTTTACTCTGTATCTAACCCCATGCTATACTTGTCTTGGGATTGTTTGATGGGGACAGTGTAGAGGGAGCTTTACTCTGTATCTAACCCCGTGCTGTACCTGTCCTTGGAGTGTTTGATAGGGACAGTGTAGAGGGAGCTT
Source organism: Isurus oxyrinchus (assembly GCA_026770705.1). NCBI lineage: Eukaryota > Metazoa > Chordata > Chondrichthyes > Lamniformes > Lamnidae > Isurus > Isurus oxyrinchus. Next base: position 150,432 of record JANJGN010000583.1, on the reverse strand, counting down.
TACTCTGTATCTAACCCCATACGGTACCTGCCCTGGGAATGTTTGATGGGAACAGTGTACAGGGAACTTTGAGATAAAAACAAAAAAACTGCGGATGCTGGAAATCCAAAACAAAAACGGAATTACCTGGAAAAACTCAGCAGGTCTGGCAGCATCGGCGGAGAAGAAAAGAGTTGACGTTTCGAGTCTTCATGACCCTTCGACAGAACTGATTGAATGTTAGAAATATATGCTGCTATAAGGTGGTGGGGGTGGGGGTGGGAAGAGAAGTGGGGGCGGGGGGTGCGGTGGTATGGTTGTAGGGACAAGCAAGCAGTGATAGGAGCAGATAATCAAAAGATGTCACAGACAATAGAACATAGAAGTGTTGAAGGTGGTGATATTATCTAAACGAATGTGCTAATTAAGAATGGATGGTCGGGCACTCAAGGTATAGCTCTAGTGGGGGTGGGGTGGAAAGACTAGCCCAGCATACAAGATTTAAAAATAATGGAAATAGGTGGGAAAAGAAAAATCTATATAAATTATTAGAAAAAACAAAAGGAAGGGGGAAACAGAAAGGGGGTGGGGATGGAGGAGGGAGTTCAAGATCTAAAGTTGTTGAATTCAATATTCAGACCGGAAGGCTGTAAGGTCCCTAGTCGGAAGATGAGGTGTTGTTCCTCCAGTTTGCGTTGGGCTTCACTGGAACAATGCAGCAAGCCAAGGACAGACATGTGGGCAAGAGAGCAGGGTGGAGTGTTAAAATGGCAAGCGACAGGGAGGTCAAGACCCAAACCTCCCTGTCGCTTGCCATTTCAACACTCCACCCTGCTCTCTTGCCCACATGTCTGTCCTTGGCTTGCTGCATTGTTCCAGTGAAGCCCAACGCAAACTGGAGGAACAACACCTCATCTTCCGACTAGGCACCTTACAGCCTTCCGGACTGAATATTGAATTCAACAACTTTAGGTCGTGAACTCCCTCCTCCATCCCCACCCCCTTGCTGTTTCTTCCCCCTTCCTTTTGTTTTTTCCAATAATTTATATAGATTTTTCTTTTCCCACCTATTTCCATTATTTTTAAATCTTTTCTGCTCCCCCCACCCCCACTAGAGCTGTACCTTGAGTGCCCTACCATCCATTCTTAATTAGCACATTCGCTAGATAATATCACCACCTTCCACACTTCTTTGTTCCATTGTGACATCTTTTGATGATCTGCTCCTATCACTGCTTGTTTGTCCCTACAATCACACCACCCCCCCCACTTCTCTTCCACCCCCCCCCCACCTTAAACCAGCATATATTTCACCCCTCTTCTAACATTCAATCAGTTCTGAAGAAGGGTCATGAGGAGTCGAAACATCAACTCTTTTCTTCTCCGCCGATGCTGCCAGACCTGCTGAGTTTTTCCAGGTAATTCTGTTTTTGTACAGGAAACTTTACTCTGTATCTAACCCCATGCTGTACCTGTCCCAGGAGTGTTTGATGGGTACAGTGTATAGGGCGTTTTACTCTGTATCTAACCCCATGCTATACCTGTCCTGGGAGTGTTTGATGGGGACAGTGTAGAGGGAGCTTTACTCTGTATCTAACCCCGTGCTGTACCTGTCCCGGGAGTGTTTGATGGGGACATTGTGGAGGGAGCTTTACTCTGTATCCAACCCTGTGCTGTACCTGTCCTATGAGTGTTTGATGGGGACAGTGTAGAGATATTGTGAGATGTTGGGACTGGGATTAGGGTTGCAGTTGGAGTGGATGAGTTGGGATGAGGGTTAGTCAGATTGAAGTGGGATGAGTAGAGTTTAATTTGGTTTAAGGTGACTTGGTTTGAGGTTTTGGTTGGGATTGTACTGAGTTGGGTCAATGATTGGAGGAGGTTGGATGAGTTGTGCTGGGAATGGTTTGGGGTGAGATGTTCTGAAGAAGAGTCATACGGACTTGAAACGTTAACTCTGTCTTTCTCTCCACAGATGCTATCAGACCTGCTGCATTTTTCCAGCAATTTTTGTTCTTGTAGGGATGAAATGTGTTGGGTTGGAAGGGTTTGGGTTGGGTTGAGTTGAGTTAGGGATGAGTTGGTTGTGTTGGGAGTGTTTGTTGTTGTATTGGGATGAGTTGGGTTGTGTTGGGAGTGTTTGGTTGAGTTGAGTTTCGGATGAGTTCAGTTGTGTTGGGAGGGTTTGGGTTGGGTTGAGTTGAGTTTGGGATGAGTTGGGTTGTGTTGGGAGTGTTTGGGTTGATATGAGTTTGGGATGAGTTGGGTTGTGTTGGGAGGGGTTGAGTTGAGTTGAATTTGGGGTGAGTTGTGTTGTGTTGGGAGGGGTTGGGTTGAGTTGAGTTTGGGATGAGTTTAGTTGTGTTGGGAGGGGCTGGGTTGGGTTGAGTTGAGTTTGGAATGAGTTGGGTTGTGTTGGGAGTGTTTGGGTTGAGATGATTTTGGGATGAATTGGGTTGAGTTGAGTTTGGGATGAGTTGGGTTTGTGATGGGAGGGTTTGGGTTGGGTTGAGTTGAGTTTGGGATAAATTGGGTTGTGTAGGGAGTGGTTGGGTTGAGTTGAATTTGGGGTGAGTTGGGTTGTGTTGGGAGGGGTTGGGTTGAGTTGAGTTTGGGATGAGTTGGGTTGTGTTGGGAGGGGCTGGGTTGGGTTGAGTTGAGTTTGGAATGAGTTGGGTTGTGTTGGGAGTGTTTGGGTTGAGATGATTTTGGGATGAATTGGGTTGAGTTGAGTTTTGGATGAGTTGGGTTTGTGATGGGAGGGTTTGGGTTGGGTTGAGTTGAGTTTGGGATAAATTGGGTTGTGTTGGGAGTGGTTGGGTTGAGTTGAATTTGGCATGCGTTGGGTTGTGTTGGGAGTCTTTGGGTTGGGTTAAGATGAGTTTGGGATGAGTTGAGTTGAGTTTGTGATGAGTTGGGTTTGTGATGAGAAAGGTTGAGTTATCAGGTTTGCTTGGAACTGATGAGATTGGGGAAGGTTCACTCACTTTCCCTCGGTATTCAGCAGACTTGAGGCTGATTACCCTGGATGGATATCTCTGTCAGAGAGCTGGTTCTTACACAGGGCGTCCAATAGAGTTCTCCCTGTGTTGTACAAGTCTTCGATTCCTTTGCTCACCCTGACACTTTCTCCTTCCAGCTCGTTACCCAATCCTGGATGAAGATGGGATTATTGAAATTATCAGAGATAAGAGAAAAGCTGGTAAGTAAAGCTGGAAGCTGTTTGGCAGTGTTGCTCAGCCATTTCGGAGTGGGCGGCGGTTGGCTGGGTGGATGGGGGTGGGGTGGCAGAGGGAGAAATGGTGCAGATTGACCAGAACAATACTGAGCTGGTGGAATTGCAGCCTGGCTGGTTTCCAGTTGGTGTGCACCTGGGAATTTTAATGGGAATATATAACTGGAGGCTAGATTCTGGCTTTGCCAATCAGCAATGCGTCTTACATGGCTCCTGGTTTCTTTAGCACTCTGATTGTAATGAAGGTTGGGAGGAATGTAAATCCCCAGGCACCTGTTACACATTCCTTGTGTCAGAAGCATTCTTCATGCCCAGGAGATGGGCCAAAATTCCCAAGGGTGGGGGTAGCGGGGTGTTGGAATCAGTACAAGATCTTGCTGGCATCTGAAGGACACCCCATACAAAGCATTTAAAGTGTTCTTGTGTAGTTGCCACTTTGGGTTTCTTGGCAGGAACTGAGACTGCTCCAATTCCGTATTCACCTTCTTCAAAGAAGGTCAATCGATTTCCCTTCAGAGCTGGGGAGTGTCCATCCATAGACCCAACAGTGTCTGATCGCGACAGTGGGATGAGTTGGGTTTGGGTTTGGGATGAGTTGGGTTAGGTTTCCTCTATAAATGAACAGCTGGCATTTCTATAGCTACCTTCACAGTCTAACCCCGTGCTGTACCTGTCCTGGGAGTGTCTGATCAGGACAGTGTAGAGGAAGCTTTACTCTGTATCTCACCCCGTGCTGTACCTGTCCTGGGAGTGTCTGATCGGGACAGTGTAGAGGGAGCTTTACTCTGTATCTAACCCCGTGCTGTACCTGTCCTGGGAGTGTTTGATGGGGACAGTGCAGAGGGAGCTTTACTCTGTATCTAACCCCGTGCTGTACCTGTCCTGGGAGTGTTTGATGGGGACAGTGCAGAGGGACCTTTACTCTGTATCTAACCCCGTGCTGTACCTGTCCTGGGAGTGTTTGACGGGGACAGTGTAGAGGGAGCTTTACTCTGTATCTAACCCCGTGCTGTACCTGTCCTGGGAGTGTTTGATGGGGACAGTGTAGAAGGAGCTTTACTCTGTACCTAACCCCGTGCTGTACCTGTCCTGGGAGTGTTTGATGGGGATAGTGTAGAGGAAGCTTTACTCTGTATCTGACCCTGTGCTGTACCTGTCCTGGGAGTGTCTGATGGGGACAGTGTAGAGGGAGCTTTACTCTATATCTAACTCCGTGCTGTACCTGTCCTGTCCTGGGAGTGTTTGATGGGGACAGTGTAGAGGGAGTTTCACTGTTTATCTAACCCTGTGCTGTTGGTGGATGTTAGACGCGTTGGTGGAAAGGGCAGACAAGTGACAGATGAGGTTCACTGCAGAGAAATATGAGGTGATTCATTTTGGCAGCAAGAATACGGAGAGACTGTATAAAATAAAGGCAGAAACTCTAAAAGAGGCGCAGGAACAGGGGGACCTCGGTGTAAATGTACATATGTCATTGAAGGTAGCAGGGCATGTTTAGAGAGCAGTTAATAAAGCATATAGTGTCTAAGCTTTATTAATAGGGACATTGAGTACAAGAGCAAGGAGGTCATGTTGAACTTGTGTAAGACACTAGTTAGGCCTCATCTGGAGTCCTGCATCCAGTTCTGGGCACCAAACTTGAGTAAAGATGCGCAGGCTTTGGAGAGAGCACAGGGCAGGTTCACAAGGATACTTCCAGGAATAAAGAACTGTAGCTAGATAGATCTAGCTAATAAACTAGGATAGATTGGAAAGGATAAGACTCTTCGCCTTGGAGAAAAGAAGGCTTAGAGGAGACTTGATAGAGGTGTTCAAGATCCTGAGAGGTGGTAGACAGGGTAAAAAGTGAGAAACTGTTTCCACTCAAGACAGCACCAAGAACTAGAGGGCATGGATTCAGAATAATTGGCAAAAGCAGTAATAGTGATGTGAGGGAATAGCTTTTCACCCAGAGGGTGGTTGGAATCTGGAACAAACTTCTTGAAAGAGATATAGAAGCAGGTTTGGTCGAGCTATTCAGAAGGGAATTGGATTGCTACCTGAGAAGAGAGAATGTGCAAGGTTACAGGGATAAGGTAAGGGAGTGGGACTAGATAGAATGCTCTTTCAGAAAACCAGTGCAGACTCGATGGACTGAATGGTCTCCTGCTGTAAATATTCTGTGATTCGGTATCTGTCCTGGGAGTGTTTGATGGGGACAGTGTAGAGGGAGCTTTACTCTGTATCTAACCCCATGCTGTACCTGTCCTGGGAGTGTTTGATGGGGACAGTGTAGAGGGAGCTTTACTCTGTATCTAACCCCGTGCTGTACCTGTCCTGGGAGTGTTTGATGGGGACAGTGTAGAGTGAGCTTTACTCTGTATCTAACCCTGTGCTGTACCTGTCCTGGAAGTGTTTGATGGGGACAGTGTAGAGGGAGCTTTACTCTGTATCTAACCCCATGCTGTACCTGTCCTGGGAGTGTTTGATGGGGACAGTGTAGAGGGAGCTTTACTCTGTATCTAACCCCGTGCTGTACCTGTCCTGGGAGTGTTTGATGGGGACAGTGTAGAGGGAGCTTTACTCTGTATCTAACCCCGTGCTGTACCTGTCCTGGGAGTGTTTGACGGGGACAGTGTAGAGGGAGATTTACTCTGTATCTAACCCCGTGCTGTACCTGTCCTGGGAGTGTTTGATGGGGATGGTGTAGAGGGAGCTTTACTCTGTATCTAACCCCGTGCTGTACCTGTCCTGGGAGTGTTTGATGGGGACGGTGTAGAGGGAGCTTTACTCTGTATCTAACCCCGTGCTGTACCTGTCCTGGGAATGTTTGATGGGGACAGTGTAGAGGGAGCTTTACTCTGTATCTAACCCCATGCTGTATCTGTCCTGGGAGTGTTTGATGGGGACAGTGTAGAGGGAGCTTTACTCTGTATCTAACCCTGTGCTGTACCTGTCCTGGGAGTGTTTGATGGGGACAGTGTAGAGGGAGCTTTACTCTGTATCTAACCCCGTGCTGTACCTGTACCGGGAGTGTTTGATGGGGACAGTGTAGAGGGAGCTTTACTCTGTATCTAACCCCGTGCTGTACCTGTACTGAGAGTGTGTGATGGGGACAGTGTGGAGGGAGCTTTACTCTGTATCTAACCCCGTGCTGTACCTGTCCTGGGAGTGTTTGATGGGGACAGTGTAGAGGGAGTTTACTCTGTATCTAACCCCATGCTGTACCTGTCCTGGGAGTGTTTGATGGGGACAGTGTAGAGGGAGCTTTACTCTGTATCTAACCCCGTGCTGTACCTGTCCTGGGAGTGTTTGATGGGGACAGTGTAGAGGGAGTTTACTCTGTATCTAACCCCATGCTGTACCTGTCCTGGGAGTGTTTGATGGGGACAGTGTAGAGGGAGCTTTACTCTGTATCTAACTCCGTGCTGTACCTGTCCTGGGAGTGTTTGATGGGGACAGTGTAGAGGGAGTTTTACTCTGTATCTAACTCCGTGCTGTACCTGTCCTGGGAGTGTTTGATGGGGACAGTGTAGAGGGAGCTTTACTCTGTATCTAACCCCGTGCTGTACCTGTCCTGGGAGTGTTTGATGTGGACAGTGTAGAGGGAGCTTTACTCTGTATCTAACCCCGTGCTGTAGCTGTGCTGGGAGTTTTTGATGGGGACAGTGTAGAAGTATTGTAAGGGGTTGGAGCTGGTATTGGGGTCATTTTGAGGTTGGTTGGAGTAGCTGCTTTGGATTGAGCTTTGGTCAGATTGGAGTCGGGATGAATAGGGCTGAGTTTGGATTAGGATGAGTTGGATTTGGTTGAGGGTTCGGTTGGCATTGGGCTAAGTTGGGTTTATAATTGGAGGAGCTGGGTTACCGAGGGTTTGGGATGAGCTGGGTTGTGAGGATTTGGCTTTGGGATGAGTTGAGTTTGGGATGAGTTGAGTTTGGGATGAGTTGAGTTTGGGATGAGTTGAATTGTGTTTGTGATTAGTTGAGTTTGGGTTTGGGATGAATTGGGTTTGGGATGAGTTGAGTTTAGGTTTGGGATGAGTTGGGTTTGGGATGAGTTGGGTTTGGGATGAGTTGGGTTTGGGATGAGTTGGGTTTGGGATGAGTTGGGTTAGGGTTTGGGATGAGTTGGATTAGGGTTTGGGATGAGTTGGGTTTGGGGGTGAGTTGGGTTTGGGATGAGTTGGATTAGGGTTTGGGATGAGTTGGGTTTGGGATGAGTTGGGTTTGGGATGAGTTGGGTTTGGGATGAGTTGGATTAGGGTTTGGGATGAGTTGGGTTTGGGATGAGTTGGATTAGGGTTTGGGATGAGTTGGGTTTGGGATGAGTTGGGTTTGGGATGAGTTGGGTTTGGGATGAGTTGGGTTTGGGATGAGTTGGGTTTGGGATGAGTTGGGTTTGGGATGAGTTGGGTTTGGGATGAGTTGGATTAGGGTTTGGGATGAGTTGGGTTTGGGATGAGTTGGGTTTGGGATGAGTTGGGTTAGGTGTCCTCTATAAATGAACAGCTGGCATTTCTATAGCTACCTTCTCGGTCTCAGGAGGCTCCAAAGCGCTTTAGGGCCAAGTAGGAATTTATTGAAGTGCAGTCACAGTTGTAACTTAGGTAGCGGAGCAGCCAATTTGTGCACAGGAAGCTCCCACATACACACCACAATGTGATCATGGCCAGATCATCTGTTCTTTAGTGGAGTTGCTTGAAGGATAAATATTATCTGAGGAGAACTTTCCTACTGTTCCTTCAAATATCTAGCGATGCTTTGGGGATAGATTGTAGCTTAGGAAAGTGGGGAGAAATCGGCAGATGTTTAATCTTTCACAGCCATTTGACAGGGAAGTCAGTGACTCAGTTAAAACCCCTCATTATAAAGTCAACATCCCTGAGAGTGCAGCACTCTCCCAGTACTGACCCTCCAACAGAGAAGTACTCGCTCAGCCCTGACCCTCCAACAGTGCAGCACTCCCTCAGTACTGACCCTCCGACAGTGCAGCGCTCCCTCAGTACTGACCCTCCGACAGTGCAGCACTCCCTCAGTACAGACCTTCCAACAATGCAGCATTCCCTCAGCCCTGACCCTCCAACAGTGCAGCGCTCACTCAGTACTGACCCTCCAACAGCGAAATACTCCCTCAGCCCTGACCCTCCAACAGCGAAGTACTCCCACAGCGCTGACCCTCCAACAGTGCAGCACTCCCTCAGTACTGACCCTCCGACAGTGTGGCACTCCCTCAGTACTGACCCTCCAACAGCGAAATAGTCCCTCAGCCCTGACCCTCCAACAGTGCAGCGCTCCCTCAGTACTGACCCTCCGACAGTGCAGCGCTTCCTCAGTACTGACCCTCCGACAGTGCAGCACTCCCTCAGCACTAACCCTCCGACAGTGAAGTGCTCCCTCAGCCCTGACCCTCCAACAGCGAAGTACTCCCTCAGCGCTGACCCTCCAACAGTGCAGCGCTCCCTCAGTACTGACCCTCCAACAGCGAAATACTCCCTCAGCCCTGACCCTCCAACAGCGAAGTACTCCCTCAGCGCTGACCCTCCAACAGTGCAGCACTCCCTCAGTACTGACCCTCCGACAGTGTGGCACTCCCTCAGTACTGACCCTCCAACAGCGAAATAGTCCCTCAGCCCTGACCTTCCAACAGTGCAGCACTCCCTCAGTACTGACCCTCCGACAGTGCAGCGCTTCCTCAGTACTGACCCTCCGACAGTGCAGCACTCCCTCAGCACTAACCCTCCGACAGTGAAGTGCTCCCTCAGTACTGACCCTCCGACAGTGTGGCACTCCCTCAGCCCTGACCCTCCAACAGCGAAGTACTCCCTCAGCGCTGACCAACAGTGCAGCACTCTCTCAGTACTGACCCTCCGACAGTGTGGCACTCCCTCAGTACTGACCCTCCAACAGCGAAGTAATCCCTCAGTGTTGACCCTCCAACAGTGCAGCACTCCCTCAGTACTGGCCCTCTGACAGTGCGGCACTCCCTCAGTACTGACCCTCCGACAGTGCAGCACTCCCTCAGCACTAACCCTCCGACAGTGAAGTGCTCCCTCAGCACTGACCCTCTGACAGTGCGGCACTCCCTCAGTACTGACCCTCCGACAGTGCAGCACTCCCTCAGCCCTGACCCTCTTACAGTGCAGCACTCCCTCAGTACTGACCCTCTGACAGTGCGGCACTCCCTCAGTACTGACCCTCTGACAGTGCGGCATTCCCTCAGTACTGACCCTCCGACAGTGCGGCACTCCTTCAGTACTGACCCTCCAACAGTGCAGCACTCCCTCAGTACTGACCCTCCGACAGTGCGGCACTCCCTCAGTGCTGACCCTCCGACAGTACGGCACTCCCTCAGTACTGACCCTCCAACAGTGCGGCGCTCCCTCAGAACTGACCCTCCGACAGTGCGGCACTCCCTCAGTACTGACCCTCCGACAGTGCAGCACTCCATCAGTACTGACCCTCTGACAGCGCGGCACTCCCTCAGTACTGACCCTCCAACAGTGCGGCACTCGCTCAGTACTGACTCTCCAACAGCGCAGCACTCCCTCAGTACTGACCCTCCGACAGTGCAGCACTCCCGCAGTACTGACCCTCCGACAGTGCAGCACTCCCGCAGTACTGACCCTCCGACAGTGCAGCACTCCCGCAGTACTGACCCTCCGACAGTGCAGCACTCCCGCAGTACTGACCCTCCGACAGTACAGCACTCCCTCAGTACAGACCCTCCGACAGTGCGGCACTCCCTCAGTACAGACCCTCCAACAGTGCAGCACTCCCTCAGTACTGACCCTCGGACAGCGCGGCGCTCCCTCAGTACTGACCCTCTGACAGTGCAGCACTCCCTCAGTACTGACCCTCCGACAGTGCGGCACTCCCTCAGTACTGACCCTCCGACAGTGCGGCACTCCCTCAGTACTGACCCTCGGACAGCGTGGCACTCCCTCAGTACAGACCCTCCGACAGTGCGGCACTCCCTCAGTACAGACCCTCCAACAGTGCAGCACTCCCTCAGTACTGACCCTCGGACAGCGCGGCGCTCCCTCAGTACTGATCCTCTGACAGTGCAGCACTCCCTCAGTACTGACCCTCCGACAGTGCGGCACTCCCTCAGTACTGACCCTCCGACAGTGCGGCACTCCCTCAGTACTGACCCTCGGACAGCGCGGCACTCCCTCAGTACTGACCCTCTGACAGTGCAGCACTCCCTCAGTACTGACCCTCCGACAGTGCTTGGCTCACCCCCACCTCTTGAGGGCAATTAATGATGGGCACTAACTGCTGACCTCATTGCTTTGGCTCAGGTCTGGAGTGTCTGCATTGGGAAGGCATTAGTTGGGGAGGGGGGAGCGTGGTGCAGGTACACAGGCCAAGGTATCCCATGACTGCAGGGGTAGGGCCAACGAAACACAGGGGTGCAATTTGCATTTTTGCTTTGAAGTTGGGTGGTTTGTTTAATGTAACAATAGTTCTGTTGTTATTGTTTAAACAGAGCATGCGGTGATGTTTCGGCCAGTGAAGGAATATCTCACTACCAGTAGGTATCAAAGTGGGACAAGGAAAGGGATCTGTAAAGGAGAGCTAGAATGGGTGCAGGGGGACACTGGGCTGGAGGTGGGGAGTAACAAGGAGGCTGGTTACAACTCGTCTCAGTACCCTTTGTACCTGCCCAGAGAGCTTAGCTTCAAAGTGTGAGAGCTTGATTCTCTCTCTGCAGCCAAATAGACAGCCCAGCACTCAATGCCAAGGCCTAAGAAAGGGTTGAGTTGCATTAGGTCAGTGCTCAGGTGGGAGGGTAGGCGGGGTTGGTCTTTGATGTGACTTTATAGTCAAATCTGTTCTGCGGCGCGTACACGATGAGATAAAGGACTATGGGGGCATCTGGAGTGTGTTGAGTGGGGTCAGCTTTGTGTAGAGTAGGGTCAGGGTTGTGTAGTGTAGGGTCAGGGTTGTGTAAAGAAGGGTATGGGTTTGTGTAGAGTAGGGTCAGGTTTGTGTAGCGTAGGGTTGGGTCTGCGCAGAGTGTGGCCGTGGTTGTGCAGTGTGTGGCCGTGGGTTTGTGCAGAGTAGGGTCAGGAGTTTGTGCAGAGTAGGATATGGGATTGTGTAGAGTAGGGTTGGGTTTGGGTGATTTTGAGTTGGGTTTGGCAGGAGCTGAATTGCAATTGAAAGGAGTTGAGTTGGAGTTGAGTTGGAGTAGAGTTGGAGTTGAGTTGGAGTTGAGTTGGAGTTGAGTTGGAGTTGAGTTGGAGTTGAGCTGGAGTTGAGTTGGAATTGAGTTGGAGTTGAGTTGGAGTTGAGTTGGAGTTGAGTTGGAGTTGAGATGGAGTTGAGATGGAGTTGAGTTGGAGTTGAGATGGAGTTGAGATGGAGTTGAGATGGAGTTGAGTTGGAGTTGAGTTGGAGTTGAGTTGGAGTTGAGTTGGAGCTGAGTTGAGGCGGAGAGGAGTCGAGTTTTCAGTTTTTCTGGGATCTGATGACATTGGCGATGTTCACTCACTTTCCCTCAGCATTGAGCAGAAGGTGGCTAATAGCCCTAAGTTGGATATCTTTGGGAACGAGCTAGAACTGGTGTGAGGTGCACGGTGGGGCGAGGTGGAGTGGGCGTAGTTGCGCTGTAAAATCCTCCGATCCCTTTAACACTCTGGCTCTTTCTGTTTGCAGCTGCATATCCATTGTTGGAAGAAGAAGGGACCTTTGATGTTCTTCGGGACAAGCGAGAAGCAGGTAAAAGCTGCAAGTAGTTTTGTAACTGGGTTTGGCAGCAACTCACCCTGCCCTGGTCCCATCTTTAACTTTGTGATCAGAGCAGCTTCTCCTCCCCACCCCCAGCCCCACTATCTCTGGAGTTCCCTAAGGATCTATCACTGGCCGCCTCAGTGAAATCAGGTTCAACCTGGCCTCTCCTGACCCCAGCTCTCAGCCACCCCGCCACCATCTCTGACTCTTCACTCTGCTAAACGTTCAGTAAACTGATGCTAACCACAAACGCCAGTCCCGGCCCACAATGACCCGCTTTCTCCCTATCCCAAGCTCAGCCAGACCAATCGCAACCTTGGGGTTGTGTTTGACCACGAGATGAGCTTCTAATCGCGTATCTGCGCCATCACTAGGATCCCCTGTCATCTCCTCCGTAACATCATCCAACCCCCCCCACTCCCCCCTATGCCTCAGCTCATTGGCTGAAACCCTCATCCAAGCCTTTGTCACCTCTAGACTTGACTATTCTAATGGTCTCTTGACTGGCCTCTCAGCTCCCACCCTTCACAACCCTGAACTTATCCAAAAGACCTGCTGCCAATATTGCCTAACCTTACGCTAAGTCCTGTTTGCTCGTCAGTCATGTGCTCCCAGACTTAGTGTCTCCTGGTCCAACAACACTTCACTTTTTTAAAAAATCATTCTTATTTTCAAATCCCTCACTGGTCTCGATCCTCCTACTGTTTCTGTCGCTCCACCTTCAGCCTTCAGCGGCCTGAGGCTCTAAGCTCTGGAATTCCCTCCCTAAACCTCTCCGCCTCTCTCTCCTCCTTTAAGACACTCCTTAAAACCGACCTGTTTGTCCAAGCTTTTGGTTGCCTGTCCTGGCATCTCTTCCGATGGGTTAGTGTCAGAAAAATTTGGTGATAATATTCTTGTTAAGCACCTGGGCAAGTATTACTGTAATGCATGCAAGATATAAATGTAAGTTGCTGCTGGGCTCAGTTTCACTGCTGCAGCGCTACCTGTTGCCTCTTTGCTACAGTGCTGCCTGTTGTCTGGTTGCTACAGTGCTGCGTGTTGTCTGGTTGCTGCGGTGCTGCGTGTTGTCTGGTTGCTGCGGTGCTGCGTGTTGTCTGGTTGCTGCAGCGCTGCCTGTTGTCTGGTTGCTACAGTGCTGCGTGTTGTCTGGTTGCTGCAGCGCTGCCTGTTGTCTGGTTGCTACAGTGCTGCGTGTTGTCTGGTTGCTGCGGTGCTGCGTGTTGTCTGGTTGCTGCGGTGCTGCGTGTTGTCTGGTTGCTGCGGCGCTGCCTGTTGTCTGGTTGCTGCGGCGCTGCCTGTTGTCTGGTTGCTGCGGCGCTGCCTGTTGTCTGGTTGCTGAGGTGCTGCCTGTTGTCTGGTTGCTGTGGTGCTGCTAGTTGCCTGGTTGATGCAGCACTGCCAGTTGTCTCGTTGCTGCGGCGCTGCCTGTTGTCTGGTTGCTGCGGCGCTGCCTGTTGTCTGGTTGCTGTGGTGCTGCCTGTTGCCTGGTTGATGCAGCACTGCCAGTTGTCTCGTTGCTGTGCACTGCCTGTTGCCTGGCTGTTGAGGTGCTGCCTTTTGTCACTTTGATGTGGCGCTGCCTGTTGCCTGGTTGCTGCACCACCACCTGTTGTATGGTTGCTTCAATGTTGCCTGTTGTATCTTTGCTGTGGTGCTGCCTGTTTGGTTGCTGCAGTGCTGCCTATTGTCTGGTTGTTGCAGCACTGCCTGTTGTCTCTTTGCTGCGGTGCTGCCTGTTGTCTGGTTGCTACAGCGCTGCCTGTTGTCCGGTTGCTGCAGTATTCGCCTGTAGTATGGATGCAGTGGCACTGCCTGTTGTCTGGTTTCTGCGGCACTGCCTGTTGTCTGGTTGCTGTGGTATTGCCTGTTGTCTGCAGCAGTGTCTGTCATCTGCTTGCTGCAGCACTGCCTGTTGCCTGGTTGCTGCGGCACTGCCTGTTGTGGCACTACCTGTTGCTTGGTTGCTGCGGTGCTGCCTGTTGTCTCTTTGCTGTGGCACTGCCTGTTGCCTGGCTGCTGCTGTGCTGCATTTGTCAGGTTGCTTCACCACTGCCTGTTGACTGCTTGCTGCATGTGGTCTGGCGACTGTGGCGCTGCCTGTTATCTGATAGCGGCAGTGCCGGTCTGCAAACCAGATTGACAGAGATCAATGCAACAGAGATTAAAGCAAAATACTGCGGATGCTGGAAATCTGAAACAAAAACAAAAATTGCTGGAAAATCTCAGCAGCTCTGACAGCCTCTGTGAAGAGAAAGACAGAGTTAATGTTTCGAGTCAGTGTGAAGAAGAGTCATACAGACTCGAAACGATAACTCTGCCATTCTCTCCACAGAGGCTGTCAGACCTGCTGAGTTTTTCCAGCAACTCTTGTTTTTGTGACAGAGATCGATGCTGCTTTCAGAATGTGGCATCAAGGAGCCCCAGTAAAACTGGAGCCAAGAGGAATCAGGGGTAAAATTCTCAACTGGTTGGGGTCATACCCAGCAGACGAAGATGGTTGTGGCTGTTGGAGGTCAGTCATCTCAGCTCCAGGACATCACTGCAGGAGTTCCTCAGGGTAGTGTCCTCAGCCCAACCATCTTCAGCTGTTTCACCAATGACCTTCCTTCCATCATAAGGTCAGAAGTGGGGATGTTCGCTGATGATTGCACAGTGTTCAGCACCATTCACGGCTCCTCAGATACTGAAGCAGTCCATGTCCAAATGCAGCAAGACCTGGAAAATATCCAGGCTTGGGCTGACAAGTGGCAAGTAACATTCGTGCCACACAAGTGCCAGGCAATGACCATCCCCAACAAGAGAGAATCTAACCATCACCCTTTGACATTCAACGGCATCACTATCACTGAATCCCCCCACTATCAACATTCTGGGGGTTACCATTGACCAGAAACTGAACTGGACAAGACATATAAATACTGTGGCTACAAGAGCAGGTCAGAGGTTGGGAATCCACTCACCACCTGACTCCCAAAAACCTGTCCCACCATCTACAAGGGGCAAGTCAGGAGTGTGATGGAATACTCCCCACTTGCCTGGATGAGTGCAGCTCCCACAACACTCAAGAAGCTCGACACCATCCAGGACAAAGCAGCCCCGCTTGATTGTCACCCCTTCCACAAACATTCACTCCCTCCACCACCGACACACAGTAGCAGCAGTGTGTGTACCATCTACAAGATGCACTGCAGGAACTCACCAAGGCTCCTTAGATAGCACCTTCCAAACCCACAATCTCTACCATCTAGAAGGACGAGGGCAGCAGACACATGGGGAACACCACCACCTGGAAGTTCCCCTCCAAGCCAGTCACCATCCTGACTTGGAAATATATCGGCCGTTCCTTCACTGTCACTGGGTCAAAATCCTGGAACTCCCTTCCTAACAGCGCTGTGGGTGTACCTACACCACATGGACTGCAGCGGCTCAAGAAGGCAGCTCACCCACCACCTTCTCAAGGGGCAATTAGGGATGGGCAACAAACGCTGGCCATGACAGCCATGCTCACTCCCTGGCAGCGAGTATAAAAAAAAGGGCTGACAGGAGTGGGTGGAATCGGATAATAAACGCCGGGACGGGGACAAGGGGCTGAAAGTCTCCTTTGGTTGGGGGGTGGGGGTGTTGGTGGGGGGGTGGGGGGGGGGGGTGGGGGGGGGGGGGGGGTGCGGGTGGGTGGTGGGGCGATTCTGGATCATTTTTATGAGGCACGAGCTCCCAGTAGAGACTCGGTGCAGCACCTGACAGCAAAGGGGGAAGGGGAGGAGGTATTTGTGAGCAGGGGTGGGGGGGAGAAGCCCTAGATTACGGCTCCCGCCTGCTATCAACTATCCATGCACCACCTCCCCCTCCCCACCCATTAGGAGACTGCATATGTCTCCAGGTTGAGGGCAATATCTGACTGCAGCCACCAGACGCTAGATTATTAAAGAATTGACCAAAACCGGCTGGGATTCCCTGTCCTTGGATAGTGTCTTGGCTGGATCAGACACCCCCACGTTCATGAGTTTATTAACGCCGGAACTCAATGTTAAAACAGCTACTGCATTTCTCATCCTGGGAGTGGCTGACTGATTTTATTTGGAAGATTACAGCTCAGGCCTCTGGGCGTCAATATCAGCCGTGGTTCAGGGAGCATCACCCAAGACCTCGACGGCAGGAGTTCCTGTGGGATCGAGGCCCCAGTCCAAAGACATCAGCACGTAGTCCAGGCCAACGTTCATTGTATCGGTACTGAGGGAGTGCTGCACTGTCCGAGGGTCAGTACTGAGGGAGTGCAGCACTGTTGGAGGGTCAGTACTGAGGGAGTGCTGCACTGTCGGATGGTCAGCACTGAGGGAGTGCTGCACTGTCGGAGGGTCAGCACTGAGGGAGTGCTGCACTGTTGGAGGGTCAGCACTGAGGGAGTGCTGCACTGTCGGAGGGTCAGTACTGAGGGAGTGCTGCACTGTCGGAGGGTCAGCACTGAGGGAGTGCCGCACTGCCAGAGGGTCAGCACTGAGGGTGTGCCGCACTGTCGGAGGGTCAGTACTGAGGAGTGCTACACTGTTGGAGGGTCAGTACTGAGGCAGCACCGCACTGTCGGAGGGTCAGTACTGAGGAAGGGGTGCACAGTCATGGGGTCAGTATGGAGGGAGTGATGCAGGGTCAGATGGTTAGTACTGAGGGAGGGCTGCAGTCTCAGAATGTCAGTACTGAGGGAGTGCTGCACTGTCAGAGGGTCAGTACTGAGGGAGTGATGCACTGTCGGAGGGTCAGTACTGAGGGAGTGCAGCACTGTCAGAGGGTCAGTACTGAGAGAGTCGCACTATCGGAGGGTCAGTACTGAGGGAGCGCCGCGCTGTCAGAGGGTCAGTACTGAGGAAGTGCCGCACTGTCAGAGGGTCAGGACTGAGGGAGTGCCGCACTGCCAGAGGGTCAGCACTGAGGGTGTGCCGCACTGTCGGAGGGTCAGTACTGAGGAGTGCTACACTGTTGGAGGGTCAGTACTGAGGCAGCACCGCACTGTCGGAGGGTCAGTACTGAGGAAGGGGTGCACAGTCATGGGGTCAGTATGGAGGGAGTGATGCAGGGTCAGAGGGTTAGTACTGAGGGAGGGCTGCAGTCTCAGAATGTCAGTACTGAGGGAGTGCTGCACTGTCAGAGGGTCAGTACTGAGGGAGTGATGCACTGTCGGAGGGTCAGTACTGAGGGAGTGCTGCACTGTTGGAGGGTCAGTACTGAGAGAGAGTCGCACTGTCGGAGGGTCAGTACTGAGGGAGCGCCGCGCTGTCAGAGGGTCAGTACTGAGGAAGTGCCGCACTGTCAGAGGGTCAGGACTGAGGGAGTGCCGCACTGTCGGAGGGTCAGTACTGAGGAAGTGCCGCACTGTCAGAGCGTCAGCACTGAAGGAGCCCCACTCTGTCGGAGGGTCAGTACTGAGGGAGTGCTGCACTGTTGGAGGGTCAGTACTGAGGGAGGGCCACTCTGTTGGAGGATTAGTACTGAGGGTGTGCCGCTCTGTCGGAGGGTCAGTTCTGAGGGAGTGCCAAACTGTCGGAGGGTCAGTACTAAGGCTGTGCCGCACTGTTGGAGGATCAATACTGAGGGAGTGCCGCACTGCAGGAGGGTCAGTACTGAGGGAGTGCAGCACTATCGGAGGGTCAGTACTGAGGGAGGGCTGCACTGTCGGAGGGTATGTACTGAGGGAGTGCTGCACTGTCAGAGGGTCAACACTGAGGGAGAGCCGCACTGTCGGAGGGTCAGTACTGAGGGAGTGCTGCACTGTCAGAGGGTCAGTACTGAGGGAGTGCTGCACTGTCGGAGGGTCAGTACTGAGGGAGTGCTGCACTGTCAGAGGGTCAGTACTGAGGGAGTGCTGCACTGTCGGAGGGTCAGTAATGAGGGAGTGCAGCACTGTTCAGGGTCAGTACTGAGGGAGTGCTGCACTGTCAGAGGGTCAGTACTGAGGGAGTGCTGCACTGTGGGCGGGTCAGTACTGAGGGAGTGCTGCACTGTCGGAGGGTCAGGACTGAGGGAGTGCTGCACTGTCGGAGGGTCAGGACTGAGGGAGTGCTGCACTAATGGAGGGTCAGCACTGAGGGAGAGCCGCACTGTCGGAGGGTCAGTACTGAGGGAATGCCGCACTGTTGGAGGGAAAGTACCGAGGGAGTGCAGAATTGTTGGAGGGTCAGTGGAGGGAGTGCAGCACTGTCGGAGGGTCAGTACTGAGGTAGTGCCGCACTGCCTGAGGGTCAGTACTGAGGGAGTGCTGCACTGTCGGAGGGTCTGTACTGAGGGAGTGCTGCACTGTTGGAGGGTCAGTACTGAGGGAGCACCGCACTGTCGGAGGGTCAGCACAGAGGGAGAGCCGCACTGTCGGAGGGTCAGTACTGAGGGAGTGCTGCCCTGTTGGAGGGTCAGTACTGAGGGAATGCCGCACTGTTGGAGGGTCAGTACCGAGGGAGTGCAGCATTGTTGGAGGGTCAGTGGAGGGAGTGCAGCACTGTCGGAGGGTCAGAACTGAGGTAGTGCCGCACTGCCTGAGGGTCAGTACCGAGGGACTGCTGCACTGTCGGAGGGTCTGTACTGAGGGAGTGCTGCACTGTTGGAGGGTCAGTACTGAGGGAGCACCGCACTGTCGGAGGGTCGGTACTGAGGGAGGGGTGCACAGTCATGGGGTCAGTATGGAGGGAGTGATGCAGGGTCAGAGGGTTAGTACTGAGGGAGGGCTGCAGTCTCAGAGGGTCAGTACTGAGTTAGTGCTGCACTGTCAGAGGGTCAGTACTGAGGGACTGCAGCACTGTCAGAGGGCCAGTACTGAGGGAGTGCAGCACTGTCGGAGGGTCTGTACTGAGGGAGTGCTGCACTGTCGGAGGGTCTGTAGTGAGGGAGTGCTGCACTGTCGGAGGGTCAGTACTGAGGGAGTGCCGCACTGTCAGAGGGTCAGTACTGAGGGAGCGCAACGCTGTCAGAGGGTGAGTACAGAGGGAGTGCCACACTGTCGGAGGGTCAGTACTGGGAGTGCCGCAACGTCGGAGGGTCAGTACTGAGGGAGTGCCGCACTGTCAGAGGGTTCGTACTGAGGAAGTGCCGCAATGTCAGTGGGTCAGTCCTGAGGAAGTGCCGCACTGTGGGAGGGTCAGTACTGAGGGAGTGCCGTATTGTCCGAGGGTCAGTACTGAGGGAGTGCCGCACTGTCGGAGGGTCAGTACTGAGGGAGTGCCACACTGTTGGAGCGTCAGTACTGAGGAACTGCCGCACAGTCGGAGGGTCAGTACTGAGGGTGTGCCGCACTGTTGGAGGGTGAATACTGAGGGAGTGCCGCACTGTAGGAGGGTCAGTACTGAGGGAGTGCAGCAGTATCGGAGGGTCAGTACTGAGGGAGGGCTGCACTGTCGGAGGGTCAGTACTGAGGGTGTGCAGCACTGTCAGAGAGTCAGTAGTGAGGGAGTGCCGCACTGTCAGTGGATCAGTACTGAGGGAGTGCCACACTGTCAGAGGGTCAGTACTGAGGGAGTGCTGCACTGTTGGAGGGTCAGTACTGAGGGAGTGCAGCACTGTCGAAGGGTCAGTACTGAGGGAGTGCCGCACTGTCGGAGGATCAGTACTGAGGAAGTGCCGCACTGTCGGAGGGTCAGTACTGAGGGAGCGCCGCACTGTCGGAGGGTCAGAACTGAAGGAGTACCGCACTGTCAGTGGGTCAGTGCTGAGGAAGTGCCGCACTGTCAGAGAGTCAGCACTGAGGGAGCCCCACTCTGTCGGATGGTCAGTACTGAGGGAGTACTGCACTGTTGGAGGGTCAGTACTGAGGGAGTGCTGCACTGTTGGAGGGTCAGTACTGAGGGAGTGCCGCACTATCGGAGGGTCAGTACTGAGGGAGCGCCATTCTTTTGGAGGATTAGTACTGAGGGTGTGCCGCTCTGTCAGTGGGTCAGTACTGAGGGAGTGCCGCACTGTCGGTGGGTCAGTACTGAGGGAGTGCCGTATTGTCAGAGGGTCAGTACTGAGGGAGTGCTGCACTGTCGGAGGGTCAGTACTGAGGGAGTGCCACACTGTTGGAGCGTCAGTACTGAGGAACTGCCGCACAGTCGGAGGGTCAGTACTGAGGGTGTGCCGCACTGTTGGAGGGTCAATACTGAGGGAGTGCTGCACTGTAGGAGGGTCAGTACTGAGGGAGTGCAGCAGTATCGGAGGGTCAGTACTGAGGGAGGGCTGCACTGTCGGAGGGTATGTACTGAGGGAGTGCTGCACTGTCAGAGGGTCAGCACTGAGGGAGAGCCGCACTGTCGGAGGGTCAGTACTGAGGGAGTGCTGCACTGTCAGAGAGTCAGTAGTGAGGGAGTGCCGCACTGTCAGAGGGTCAGTACTGAGGGAGTGCTGCACAGTCGGAGGGTCAGTGCTGAGGGAGTGCCACACTGTTGGAGGGTCAGTACTGAGGGAGTGCAGCACTGTCGAAGGGTCAGTACTGAGGGAGTGCCGCACTGTCAGAGGGTCAGGACTGAGGGAGGGCTGCACTCTCAGGGAGTCAGTACGGAGGGAGTGATGCACTGTCGGAGGGTCAATACTGAGGGAATGCTGCACTGTTGGAGAGTCAGTACTGAGGGAGTGCTGCACTGTCGGAGGGTCTGTACTGAGGGAGTGCTGCACTGTTGGAGGGTCAGTACTGAGGGAATGCCGCACTGTTGGAGGGTCAGTACCGAGGGAGTGCAGCATTGTTGGAGGGTCAGTGGAGGGAGTGCAGCACTGTCGGAGGGTCAGAACTGAGGTAGTGCCGCACTGCCTGAGGGTCAGTACCGAGGGACTGCTGCACTGTCGGAGGGTCTGTACTGAGGGAGTGCTGCACTGTTGGAGGGTCAGTACTGAGGGAGCACCGCACTGTCGGAGGGTCAGTACTGAGGGAGGGGTGCACAGTCATGGGGTCAGTATGGAGGGAGTGATGCAGGGTCAGAGGGTTAGTACTGAGGGAGGGCTGCAGTCTCAGAGGGTCAGTACTGAGGGAGTGCTGCACTGTCAGAGGGTCAGTACTGAGGGACTGCAGCACTGTCAGAGGGTCAGTACTGAGGGAGTGCAGCACTGTCGGAGGGTCTGTACTGAGGGAGTGCTGCACTGTCGGAGGGTCTGTAGTGAGGGAGTGCTGCACTGTCGGAGGGTGAGTACTGAGGGAGTGCCGCACTGTCAGAGGGTCAGTACTGAGGGAGCGCCGCACTGTCAGAGGGTGAGTACAGAGGGAGTGCCACACTGTCGGAGGGTCAGTACTGGGAGTGCCACAATGTCGGAGGATCAGTACTGAGGGAGTGCCGCACTGTCAGAGGGTTCGTACTGAGGGAGTGCCGCAATGTCAGTGGGTCAGTCCTGAGGAAGTGCCGCACTGTCGGAGGGTCAGTACTGAGGGAGTGCCGCACTGTTGGAGGGTCAATACTGAGGGAGTGCCGCACTGTAGGAGGGTCAGTACTGAGGGAGTGCAGCAGTATCAGAGGGTCAGTACTGAGGGAGGGCTGCACTGTCGGAGGGTCAGTACTGAGGGAGTGCTGCACTGTCAGAGAGTCAGTAGTGAGGGAGTGCCACACTGTCAGTGGATCAGTACTGAGGGAGTGCCACACTGTCAGAGGGTCAGTACTGAGGGAGTGCTGCACTGTCGAAGGGTCAGTACTGAGGGAGTGCCGCACTGTCGGAGGATCAGTACTGAGGAAGTGCCGCACTGTCGGAGGGTCAGTACTGAGGGACCGCCGCACTGTCGGAGGGTCAGAACTGAAGGAGTGCCGCACTGTCAGTGGGTCAGTGCTGAGGAAGTGCCGCACTGTCAGAGAGTAAGCACTGAGGGAGCCCCACTCTGTCGGACGGTCAGTACTGAGGGAGTACTGCACTGTTGGAGGGTCAGTACTGAGGGAGTGCTGCACTGTTGGAGGGTCAGTACTGAGGGAGTGCCACACTGTCGGAGGGTCAGTACTGAAGGAGCGCCATTCTTTTGGAGGATTACTACTGAGGGTGTGCCGCTCTGTCGGAGGGTCAGTTCTGAGGGAGTGCCAAAGTGTCGGAGGGTCAGTACTGAGGGAATGCCGCACTGTCAGTGGGTCAGTACTGAGGAAGTGCCGCACTGTCGGAGGGTCAGTACTGAGGGAGTGCCGTATTGTCAGAGGGTCAGTACTGAGGGAGTGCCGCACTGTCGGAGGGTCAGTACTGAGGGAGTGCCACACTGTTGGAGCGTCAGTACTGAGGAACTGCCGCACAGTCGGAGGGTCAGTACTGAGGGAGTGCCGCACTGTTGGAGGGTCAATACTGAGGGAGTGCTGCACTGTAGGAGGGTCAGTACTGAGGGAGTGCAGCAGTATTGGAGGGTCAGTACTGAGGGAGGGCTGCACTGTCGGAGGGTATGTACTGAGGGAGTACTGCACTGTCAGAGGGTCAGCACTGAGGGAGAGCCGCACTGTCGGAGGGTCAGTACTGAGGGAGTGCTGCACTGTCAGAGAGTCAGTAGTGAGGGAGTGCCGCACTGTCAGAGGGTCAGTACTGAGGGAGTGCTGCACAGTCGGAGGGTCAGTGCTGAGGGAGTGCCACACTGTTGGAGGGTCAGTACTGAGGGAGTGCAGCACTGTCGAAGGGTCAGTACTGAGGGAGTGCCGCACTGTCAGAGGGTCAGTACTGAGGGAGGGCTGCACTCTCAGGGAGTCAGTACGGAGGGAGTGATGCACTGTCGGAGGGTCAGTACTGAGGGAGAGCCGCTCTGTCGGAGGATAGGTACTGAGGCAGTGCCGCACTGTTGGCGGGTCAGTTCTGAGGGAGTGCCACACTGTTGGAGGGTGAGTCCTGAGGGAGTGCAGCACTATCGGAGGGTCAGTACTGAGGGAGTGCTGCACTGTCGGAGGGTCAGCAATGAAGGAGAGCTGCAATGTCGGATGGTAAGTACTGAGGGAGTGCTGCAGTGTCGGAGGGTCAGTACTGAGGGAGTGCCGCACTGTCGGTGGCTCAGTACTGAGGGAGTGCCACACTGTCAGAAGGTCAGTACTGAGGGAGTGCCGCACTGTCAGCGGATCAGTACTGAGGGAGTGCCACACTGTTGGAGGGTCAGTACTGAAGGAGTGCAGCACTGTCGGACGGTCAGTACTGAGTGAGTGCCGCACTGTCGGTGGGTCAGTACTGCGGGAGTGCCGCACTATTGGAGGGTCTGTACTGAGGGAGTGCTGGACTGTTGGAGGGTCAGAACTGAGGGAGAGCAACTGTCGGAGGGTCAGTACTGAAGGAGTGCTGCACTGTCGGAGGGTCTGTACTGAGGGAGGGCTGCACTGTTGGAGGGTCAGGACAGAGAGAGTTCAGCACTGTCGGAGGGTCAGTACTGAAGGAGTGCCGCACTGTTGGAGAGTCTGTAGTGAGGGCGTGCTGCACTGTTGGAGGGTCTGTACTGACGGAGTGCTGCACTGTTGGAGGGTCACAACCAGGGGAGAGCAGCACTGTTGGAGGGTCAGTACTGAAGGAGTGCTGCACTGTCGGAGGGTCTGTACTGAGGGAGTGCTGCACTGTCAGAGGGTCTGTACTGAGGGAGTGCAGCACTGTCGGAGGGTCAGTACTGAGGGAGTGCCGCACTGTTGGAGGGTCTGTACTGAGGGAGTGCAGCACAGTTGGAGGGTCAGTACTGAGGGAGTGCTGCACTTTCGGAGGGTCATTACTGAAGATTCGCTGCAGTGTCGGAGGGTCTGTACTGAGGGAGTGCAGCACTGTCGGAGGGTCCGTACTGAAGGAGTGCTGCACTGTCGGAGGGTCTGTACTGAGGGAGTGCTGCACAGTTGGAGGGTCAGTACTGAGGGAGTGCTGCACTGTCGGAGGATCAGTACTGAGGGAGTGCTGCACTGTGGGAGGGTCAGTACAGAGGGAGCGCCGCTCTGTTGGAGGATTAGTACTGAGGGTGTGCCGCTCTGTCGGAAGGTCAGTACTGAGAGAGTGCCAAACTGTCGGAGGGTCAGAACTGAGGGAATGCCTCGCTGTCGGTGGGTCAGTACTGAGGGAGTGCCGCACTGTCAGAGGGTCAGCACTGAGGGAGTGCCGCACTGTCGGAGGGTCAGTACTGAAGAGTGCCGCACTGTCGGAGGGTCAGTGCTGAGGGAGTGCCGCACTGTCGGAGGGTCAGTACTGAGGGACCGCCGCTCTGTCAGAGGATAGGTACTGAGGGAGTGCCGCACTGTCGGAGGGTCAGTTCTGAGGGAGTGCCACACTGTCGGAGGGTCAGTACTGAGGGAGTGCAGCACTATCGGAGGGTCAGTACTGAGGGAGTGCTACACTGTCGGAGGGTCAGCACTGAGGGAGAGCTGCAATGTCGGATGGTCAGTACTGAGGGAGTGCTGCAGTGTCGGAGGGTCAGAACTGAGGGAGTGCCGCACTGTCGGAGGGTCAGTACTGAGGGAGTGCCACACTGTCAGAGGGTCAGTACTGAGGGAGTGCCGCACTGTCAGCGAATCAGTACTGAGGGAGTGCCACACTGTTGGAGTTTCAGTACTGAGGGAGTGCAGCACTGTCGGAGGGTCAGTACTGAGGGAGTGCCGCACTGTCGGAGGGTAGGTACTGCGGGAGTGCCACACTGTTGGAGGGTCTGTACTGAGGGAGTGCAGCATGGTTGGAGGGTCAATACTGAGGGAGTGCAGCACTGTCGGAGGGTCAGTACTGAGGGAGTGCTGCACTGTTGGAGGGTCAGTACTGAAGGAGTGCTGCACTGTCGGAGGGTCAGTACTGAAGAAGTGATGTACTGTCAGAGGGTCAGTACTGAGGGAGGGCTGCACTGTTGGAGCGTCAGGACAGAGAGAGTGCAGCACTGTCGGAGGGTCAGTACTAAGCGAGTGCAGCACTGTCGGAGGGTCAGTACTGAAGGAGTGCCGCACTGTCGGAGGGTCTGTACTGAGGGAGGGCTGCACTGTTGGAGGGTCAGGACAGAGAGAGTTCAGCACTGTCAGAGGGTCAGTACTGATGGAGTGCTGCACTGTCAGTGGGTCAGTGCTGAGGAAGTGCCGCACTGTCGGATGGTCAGTACTGAGTGAGTGCCACACTGTCGGAGAGTCAATACTGCGGGAGTGCCGCACTGTTGGAGGGTCAGTACTGAGGGAGTGCTGCACCGTTGGAGGGTCAGTACTGAGGGAGTGCAGCACTGTCAGAGGGTCAGTACTGAAGGATTGCCGCACTGTCAGAGGATCAGTACTGAGGGAGTGCCGCACTGTTGGTGGGTCTGTACTAAGGGAGTGCAGCACTGTCGGAGGGTCAGTACCGAAGGAGTGCCGCACTGTCGGAGGGTCAGTACTGAGGGAGTGCTTCACTGTTGGAGGGTCAGTACTGAGGGAGTGCTGCACTGTTGGATGGTCAGTACTGAAGAAGTGATGTACTGTCAGAGGGTGAGGACTGAGGGAGTGCTGCACTGTCAGTGGGTCAATACGGAGGGAGTGATGCACTGTCGGAGGGTCAGTACTGAGGGAGTGCCGCACTGTCGGAGGGTCAGTACTGAGGGAGTGCCGCACTGTCGGAGGGTCAGTACTGAGGGAGTGCTGCACTGTGGGAGGGTCAGTACTGAGGGTGTGCCGGTCTGTCGGAGGGTCAGTACTGAGGGAGTGCTGCACTGTGGGAGGGTCAGTACTGAGGGAGTGCCGCACTGTCGGAGGGTCCGTACTGAGGGAGTGCTGCACTGTGGGAGGGTCAGTACTGAGGGAGTTCCACACTGTCGGAGGGTCAGTACTGAGGGAGTGCCGCAATGTCAGAGGGTCAGCACTGAGGGAGCCCCACTCTGTCGGAGGGTCTGTACAGGGGGAGTGCTGCACTATCGGAGGGTCAGTACGGACGGAGCGCCGCTCTGTTGGAGGATTAGTACTGAGGGCGTGCCGCTATGTCGGAGGGTCAGTACTGAGGGAGTGCCAAACTGTCGGATGGTCAGTACTGAGGGAGTGCTGCACTGTCGGAGGGTCAGTACTGAGGGAATGCCGCACTGTCGGAGGGTCAGTACTGAGGGAGTGCCGCACTGTCAGAGGGTCAGCACTGAGGGAGTGCCGCACTGTCGGAGGGTCAGTACTGAAGAGTGCCGCACTGTCGGAGGGTCAGTGCTGAGGGAGTGCCGCACTGTCGGAGGGTCAGTACTGATGGATCGCCGCTCTGTCAGAGGATAGGTACTGAGGGAGTGCAGCACTATCGGAGGGTCAGTACTTATGGAGAGCAGCACTGTTGGAGGGTAAGTACTGAGGGAGTGCTGCACTGTCGGAGGGTCAGTACTGAGGGAGTGCCGCACTGTCGGATGGTCAGTACTGAAGAAGTGATGTACTGTCTGAGGGTCAGTACTGAGGGAGGGCTGCACTGTCAGGGGGTCAGTACGGAGGGAGTGATGCACTGTCGGAGGGTCAGTACTGAGGGAGTGCCGCACTGTCAGAGGGTCAGTACTGATGGAGTGCTGCACTGTCAGTGGGTCAGTGCTGAGGAAGTGCTGCACTGTCGGAGGGTCAGTACTGAGGGAGTGCCGCACTGTCGGATGGTCAGTACTGAGGGAGTGCCACACTGTCGGAGTGTCAATACTGCGGGAGTGCCGCACTGTTGGAGGGTCAGTACTGAGGGAGTGCTGCACTGTTGGAGGGTCAGTACTGAGGGAGTGCAGCACTGTCGGAGGGTCAGTACTGAAGGATTGCCGCACTGTCAGAGGATCAGTACTGAGGGAGTGCCGCACTGTTGGTGGGTCTGTACTAAGGGAGTGCAGCACTGTCGGAGGGTCAGTACCGAAGGAGTGCCGAACTGTCGGAGGGTCTCTACTGAGGGAGTGCTTCACTGTTGGAGGGTCAGTACTGAGGGAGTGCTGCACTGTTGGATGGTCAGTACTGAAGAAGTGATGTACTGTCAGAGGGTGAGGACTGAGGGAGTGCTGCACTGTCAGTGGGTCAATACGGAGGGAGTGATGCACTGTCGGAGGGTCAGTACTGAGGGAGTGCCGCACTGTCGGAGGGTCAGTACTGAGGGAGTGCCGCACTGTCGGAGGGTCAGTACTGAGGGAGTGCTGCACTGTCGGAGGGTCAGTACTGAGGGAGTGCTGCACTGTGGGAGGGTCAGTACTGAGGGTGTGCCGGTCTGTCGGAGGGTCAGTACTGAGGGAGTGCTGCACTGTGGGAGGGTCAGTACTGAGGGAGTGCCGCACTGTCGGAGGGTCAGTACTGAGGGAGTGCTGCACTGTGGGAGGGTCAGTACTGAGGGAGTTCCACACTGTCGGAGGGTCAGTACTGAGGGTGTGCCGCAATGTCAGAGGGTCAGCACTGAGGGAGCCCCACTCTGTCGGAGGGTCTGTACAGGGGGAGTGCTGCACTATCGGAGGGTCAGTACGGACGGAGCGCCGCTCTGTTAGAGGATAGGTACTGAGGGAGTGCAGCACTATCGGAGGGTCAGTACTGAGGGAGTGCTACACTGTCGGAGGGTCAGCACTGAGGGAGAGCTGCAATGTCGGATGGTCAGTACTGAGGGAGTGCTGCACTGTCGGAGGGTCAGTACTGAGGGAATGCCGCACTGTCGGAGGGTCAGTACTGAGGGAGTGCCGCACTGTCAGAGGGTCAGCACTGAGGGAGTGCCGCACTGTCGGAGGGTCAGTACTGAAGAGTGCCGCACTGTCGGAGGGTCAGTGCTGAGGGAGTGCCGCACTGTCGGAGGGTCAGTACTGATGGATCGCCGCTCTGTCAGAGGATAGGTACTGAGGGAGTGCAGCACTATCGGAGGGTCAGTACTTATGGAGAGCAGCACTGTTGGAGGGTAAGTACTGAGGGAGTGCTGCACTGTCGGAGGGTCAGTACTGAGGGAGTGCCGCACTGTCGGATGGTCAGTACTGAAGAAGTGATGTACTGTCTGAGGGTCAGTACTGAGGGAGGGCTGCACTGTCAGGGGGTCAGTACGGAGGGAGTGATGCACTGTCGGAGGGTCAGTACTGATGGAGTGCCGCACTGTCAGAGGGTCAGTACTGATGGAGTGCTGCACTGTCAGTGGGTCAGTGCTGAGGAAGTGCTGCACTGTCGGAGGGTCAGTACTGAGGGAGTGCCGCACTGTCGGATGGTCAGTACTGAGGGAGTGCCACACTGTCGGAGTGTCAATACTGCGGGAGTGCCGCACTGTTGGAGGGTCAGTACTGAGGGAGTGCTGCACTGTTGGAGGGTCAGTACTGAGGGAGTGCAGCACTGTCGGAGGGTCAGTACTGAAGGATTGCCGCACTGTCAGAGGATCAGTACTGAGGGAGTGCCGCACTGTTGGTGGGTCTGTACTAAGGGAGTGCAGCACTGTCGGAGGGTCAGTACCGAAGGAGTGCCGAACTGTCGGAGGGTCTCTACTGAGGGAGTGCTTCACTGTTGGAGGGTCAGTACTGAGGGAGTGCTGCACTGTTGGATGGTCAGTACTGAAGAAGTGATGTACTGTCAGAGGGTGAGGACTGAGGGAGTGCTGCACTGTCAGTGGGTCAATACGGAGGGAGTGATGCACTGTCGGAGGGTCAGTACTGAGGGAGTGCCGCACTGTCGGAGGGTCAGTACTGAGGGAGTGCCGCACTGTCGGAGGGTCAGTACTGAGGGAGTGCTGCACTGTCGGAGGGTCAGTACTGAGGGAGTGCTGCACTGTGGGAGGGTCAGTACTGAGGGTGTGCCGGTCTGTCGGAGGGTCAGTACTGAGGGAGTGCTGCACTGTGGGAGGGTCAGTACTGAGGGAGTGCCGCACTGTCGGAGGGTCAGTACTGAGGGAGTGCTGCACTGTGGGAGGGTCAGTACTGAGGGAGTTCCACACTGTCGGAGGGTCAGTACTGAGGGTGTGCCGCAATGTCAGAGGGTCAGCACTGAGGGAGCCCCACTCTGTCGGAGGGTCTGTACAGGGGGAGTGCTGCACTATCGGAGGGTCAGTACGGACGGAGCGCCGCTCTGTTAGAGGATAGGTACTGAGGGAGTGCAGCACTATCGGAGGGTCAGTACTGAGGGAGTGCTACACTGTCGGAGGGTCAGCACTGAGGGAGAGCTGCAATGTCGGATGGTCAGTACTGAGGGAGTGCTGCACTGTCGGAGGGTCAGTACTGAGGGAGTGCCGCACTGTTGGAGTGTCAGTACTGAGGGAGTGCCACACTGTCAGAGGGTCAGTACTGAGGGAGTGCCGCACTGTCAGCGGATCAGTACTGAGGGAGTGCCACACTGTCAGAGGGTCAGTACTGAGGGAGTGCCGCACTGTCGGAGGGTAGGTACTGCGGGAGTGCCGCACTGTTGGAGGGTCTGTACTGAGGGAGTGCAGCATGGTTGGAGGGTCTGTACTGAGGGAGTGCAGCACTGTCGGAGGGTCAGTACTGAAGGAGTGCCGCACTGTCGGAGGGTCTGTACTGAGGGAGTGCTGTACTGTTGGAGGGTCAGTACTGAAGGAGTGCCGCACTGTCGGAGGGTCTGTACTGAGGGAGGGCTGCACTGTTGGTGGGTCTGTACTGAGAGAGTGCAGCACTGTCGGAGGGTCAGTTCGGAGGGAGTGCCACACTGTCGGAGGGTCAGTACTGAGGGAGTGCAGCACTATCGGAGGGTCAGTACTGAGGGAGTGCTACACTGTCGGAGGGTCAGCACTGAGGGAGAGCTGCAATGTCGGATGGTCAGTACTGAGGGAGTGCCGCACTGTCAGAGGGTAGGTACTGCGGGAGTGCAGCACTGTTGGAGGGTCTGTACTGAGGGAGTGCAGCATGGTTGGAGGGTCAGTACTGAAGGAGTGCAGCACTGTCGGAGGGTCAGTACTGAAGGAGTGCTGCACTGTGGGAGGGTCAGTACTGAGGGAGTGCCGCACTGTTGGAGGGTCAGTACTGAGGGAGTGCTGCACTGTGGGAGGGTCAGTACTGAGGGAGTTCCACACTGTCGGAGGGTCAGTACTGAGGGAGTGCCGCAATGTCAGAGGGTCAGCACTGAGGGAGCCCCACTCTGTCGGAGGGTCTGTACAGGGGGAGTGCTGCACTATTGGAAGGTCAGTACGGACGGAGCGCCGCTCTGTTGGAGGATTAGTACTGAGGGCGTGCCGCTATGTCGGAGGGTCAGTACTGAGGGAGTGCCTCACTGTCGGAGGGTCAGTACTGAGGGAGTGCTGCACTGTCGGAGGGTCAGTACTGAGGGAATGCCGCACTGTCGGAGGGTCAGTACTGAGGGAGTGCCGCACTGTCAGAGGGTCAGCACTGAGGGAGTGCCGCACTGTCGGAGGGTCAGTACTGAAGAGTGCCGCACTGTCGGAGGGTCAGTGCTGAGGGAGTGCCGCACTGTCGGAGGGTCAGTACTGAGGGATCGCCGCTCTGTCAGAGGATAGGTACTGAGGGAGTGCAGCACTATCGGAGGGTCAGTACTGAGGGAGTGCTACACTGTCGGAGGGTCAGCACTGAGGGAGAGCTGCAATGTCGGATGGTCAGTACTGAGGGAGTGCTGCACTGTCGGAGGGTCAGAACTGAGGGAGTGCCGCACTGTTGGAGTGTCAGTACTGAGGGAGTGCCACACTGTCAGAGGGTCAGTACTGAGGGAGTGCCGCACTGTCAGCGGATCAGTACTGAGGGAGTGCCACACTGTCAGAGGGTCAGTACTGAGGGAGTGCCGCACTGTCAGAGGGTAGGTACTGCGGGAGTGCCGCACTGTTGGAGGGTCTGGACTGAGGGAGTGCAGCATGGTTGGAGGGTCTGTACTGAGGGAGTGCAGCACTGTCGGAGGGTCAGTACTGAAGGAGTGCCGCACTGTCGGAGGGTCTGTACTGAGGGAGTGCTGTACTGTTGGAGGGTCAGTACTGAAGGAGTGCC
This sequence comes from Isurus oxyrinchus, assembly GCA_026770705.1. Taxonomy (NCBI): domain Eukaryota; kingdom Metazoa; phylum Chordata; class Chondrichthyes; order Lamniformes; family Lamnidae; genus Isurus; species Isurus oxyrinchus. Next base: position 119,756 of record JANJGN010000583.1, on the reverse strand, counting down.
GCACTGTCGGAGGGTCTGTACTGAGGGAGGGCTGCACTGTTGGTGGGTCTGTACTGAGACAGTGCAGCACTGTCGGAGGGTCAGTTCGGAGGGAGTGCCACACTGTCGGAGGGTCAGTACTGAGGGAGTGCAGCACTATCGGAGGGTCAGTACTGAGGGAGTGCTACACTGTCGGAGGGTCAGCACTGAGGGAGAGCTGCAATGTCGGATGGTCAGTACTGAGGGAGTGCCGCACTGTCAGAGGGTAGGTACTGCGGGAGTGCAGCACTGTTGGACGGTCTGTACTGAGGGAGTGCAGCATGGTTGGAGGGTCAGTACTGAAGGAGTGCAGCACTGTCGGAGGGTCAGTACTGAAGGAGTGCCGCACTGTCGGAGGGTCTGTACTGAGGGAGTGCTGCACTGTTGGAGGGTCAGTACTGAAGGAGTGCCGCACTGTCGGAGGGTCTGTACTGAGGGAGAGCTGCACTGTTGGAGCGTCAGGACAGAGAGAGTGGAGCACTGTCGGAGGGTCAGTACTGAGGGAGTGCCGCACTGTCGGAGGGCCTGTACTGAGGGAGTGCTGCACTGTTGGACGGTCAGTACTGAGGGAGTGCAGCACTGTCGGAGGGTCAGTACTGAGGGAGTGCCGCACTGTTGGAAAGTCTGCACTGAGGGAGTGCAGCACTGTTGGAGGGTCAGTACTGAGGCAGTGCAGCACTGTCGGAGGGTCAGTACTGAAGGTTCCCTGCAGTGTCGGAGGGTCAGTACTGAGGGAGTGCAGCACTGTCGGAGGGTCCGTACTGATGGAGTGCCGCACTGTCGGAGGGTCTGTACTGAGGGAGTGCTGCACAGTTGGAGGGTCAGTACTGAGGGAGTGCTGCACTGTCGGAGGGTCAGTACTGAAGAAGTGATGTACTGTCAGGGGGTCAGTACGGAGGGAGTGATGCACTGTCAGAGGGTCAGTACGGAGGGAGTGATGCACTGTCGGAGGGTCAGGACTGAGGGAGCACCGCTCTGTTGGAGGGTCAGAACTGAGGGAGTGCCGCTCTGTTGCAGGATTTGTACTGTGGGTGTGATGCTCTGTCGGAGGGTCAGTTCTGAAGAGTGCCAAACTGTCGGAGGGTCAGTACTGAGGGAGCATCGCTCTGTCGGAGGATCAGTATTGAGGGAGTGCCGCACTGTCGGAGGGTCAGTACTGATGGAGTGCCGCACTGTCGGAGGGTCAGTACTGAGGGATTGCCGCACTGTCAGAGGGTCTGTACTGAGGGAGCGCTGCTCTGTCGGAGGATCAGTACTGAGGGAGTGCCGCACTGTTGCAATGTCAGAACTGAGGGAGTGCCGTCCTGTCAGAGGGTCAGTACTGAGGGTGTGCCGCACTGTTGGAGGGTCAATACTGAGAGAGTGCCGCACTGTAGGAGGGTCAGTACTGAGGGAGTGCAGCACTATCGGAGGGTCAGTACTAAGGGAGTGCCGCACTGTCGGAGGGTCAGTACTGAGGGAGTGCCGCACTGTCAAAGGGTCAGTACTGAGGGAGTGCTGCACTGTCGGAGGGTCAGTACTGAAGAAGTGATGTACTGTCAGGGGGTCAGTACGGAGGGAGTGATATACTGTCGGAGGGTCAGTACTGAGGGAGTGCCGCACTGTCAGAGGGTCAGTACTGAGGGAGTGCCGCACTGTCAGAGGGTCAGTACTGAGGGAGTGCTGCACAGTTGGAGGGTCAGTACTGAGGGAGTGCAGCACTGTCGGAGGGTCAGTACTGAAGGAGTGCCACACTGTCGGAGAGTCTGTAATGAGGGAGTGCTGCACTGTTGGAGGGTCAGTACTGAGGGAGTGCAGCACTGTCGGAGGGTCAGTACTGAATGAGTGCCGCACTGTTCGAGGGTCCTGACTGAGTGAGTGCTGCACTTTCGGATGGTCAGTACTGAAGAAGTGATGTACAGTCAGAGGGTCAGTACTGAGGGAGTGCAGCACTATTGGAGGGTCAGTACTGAGGGAGTGCTGCACTGTCGGAGGGTCTGTACTGAGGGAGGGCTGCACTGTTGGAGGGTCAGTACTGAAGGAGTGCTGCACTGTCGGAGGGTCAGTACTGAGGGAGTGCAGCACTGTCAGAGGGTCAGTACTGAGGGAGGGCTGCACTGTCAAGGGGTCAGTACGGAGGGAGTGATGCAAAGTCGGAGGGTCAGTACTGAGGGAGCGCCGCTCTGTTGGAGGGTCAGAACTGAGGGAGCGCCGCTCTGTTGGAGGATTAGTACTGAGGGTGTGATGCTCTGTCGGAGGGTGAGTTCTGAAGAGTGCCAAACTGTCGGAGGGTCAGTACTGAGGGAGTGCCGCACTGTCGGAGGGTCAGTACTGAGGGAGTGCCGCACTGTCAGAGGGTCAGTACTGAGGGAGCGCCTCACTGTCGGAGGGTCAGTACTGAGGGTGTGCCGCATTGTTGGAGGGTCAATACTGAGGGAGTGCCGCACTGTCGGAGGGTCAGGACTGAGTGAGTGCATCACTGTCGGAGGGTCAGTACTGAGGGTGTGCCGCACTGTTGGAGGGTCAATACTGAGGGAGTGCCGCACTGTCGGAGCGTCAGTACTGAAGGAGTGCCGCACTGTCGGAGGGTCTGTAATGAGGGAGTGCTGCACTGTCGGAGGGTCAGTACTGAGGGAGTGCCGCTCTGTCAGAGGGTCTGTACTGAGGAAGTGCCGCACTGTCGGAGGGTCAGCACTGAGGGAGAGCCGCAATGTCGGATGGTCAGTACTGAGGGAGTGTCGCACTGTCGGAGGGTCAGTACTGAGAGTGTGCTGCACTGTCGGAGGGTCAGTACTGAGGGAGTGCCGCACTGTTGAAGGGTCAGTACGGAGGGAGTGCCGCACTGTTGGAGGGTCAGTACTGAGGGAGCATCGCTCTGTCGGAGGATCAGTACTGAGGGAGTGCCACACTGTCAGAGGGTAGGTACTGAGGGAGTGGCGCACTGTCGGAGGGTCAGTACTGAGGGAGTGCCGCACTGTCAGAGGGTTAGTACTGAGGGAGTTCTGCACTGTCGGAGGGTCAGTACTGAGGGAGTGCCACACTGTCGGAGGGTCAGTACGAGGGAGTGCCGCACTGTTGGAGGGTCAGTACTGAGGGAGCATCGCTCTGTCGGAGGATCAGTACTGAGGGAGTGCCACACTGTCAGAGGGTAGGTACTGAGGGAGTGGCGCACTGTCGGAGGGTCAGTACTGAGGGAGTGCCGCACTGTCGGAGGGTCAGGACTGAGGGAGTGCCTCACTGTCAGAGGGTCAGTACTGAGGGTGTGCCACACTGTTGGAGGGTCAATACTGAGGGAGTGCTGCACTGTCGGAGGGTCAGTACTGAAGGAGTGCCGCACTGTCGGAGGGTCTGTACTGAGGGAGTGCTGCACTGTTGGAGGGTCAGTACTGAGGGAGTGCAGCATTGTCGGAGGGTCAGTACTGAAGGAGTGCTGCACTGTCGGAGGGTCTGTACTGAGGGAGTACTGCACTGTTGGAGGGTCAGTAATGAGGGAGTGCAGCACTGTTGGAGGGTCAGTACTGAAGGAGTGCCGCACTGTCGGAGGGTCTGTACTGAGGGAGTGCAGCACTATCAGATGGTTAGTACTGAAGAAGTGATGTACTGTCAGAGGGTTAGTACTGAGGGAGGGCTGCACTGCCAGGGGGTCAGTACGGAGGGAGTGCTGCACTGTTGGAGGGTCAGTACTGAGGGAGCGCCGCTCTGTTGGAGGGTCAGAACTGAGGGAGTGCCGCTCTGTTGGAGGATTAGTAGTGAGGGTGTGATGCTCTGTCGGAGAGTCAGTTCTGAAGAGTGCCAAACTGTCGGAGGGTCAGTACTGAGGGAGTGCCGCACTGTCGGAGGGTCAGTACTGAGGGAGTGCCGCACTGTCAAAGGGTCAGTACTGAGGGAGTGCTGCACTGTCGGAGGGTCAGTACTGAAGAAGTGATGTACTGTCAGGGGGTCAGTACGGAGGGAGTGATATACTGTCGGAGGGTCAGTACTGAGGGAGTGCCGCACTGTCAGAGGGTCAGTACTGAGGGAGTGCCGCACTGTCAGAGGGTCAGTACTGAGGGAGTGCTGCACAGTTGGAGGGTCAGTACTGAGGGAGTGCAGCACTGTCGGAGGGTCAGTACTGAAGGAGTGCCGCACTGTCGGAGAGTCTGTAATGAGGGAGTGCTGCACTGTTGGAGGGTCAGTACTGAGGGAGTGCAGCACTGTCGGAGGGTCAGTACTGAATGAGTGCCGCACTGTTCGAGGGTCCTGACTGAGTGAGTGCTGCACATTCGGATGGTCAGTACTGAAGAAGTGATGTACAGTCAGAGGGTCAGTACTGAGGGAGTGCAGCACTATTGGAGGGTCAGTACTGAGGGAGTGCTGCACTGTCGGAGGGTCTGTACTGAGGGAGGGCTGCACTGTTGGAGGGTCAGTACTGAAGGAGTGCTGCACTGTCGGAGGGTCAGTACTGAGGGAGTGCAGCACTGTCAGAGGGTCAGTACTGAGGGAGGGCTGCACTGTCAAGGGGTCAGTACGGAGGGAGTGATGCAAAGTCGGAGGGTCAGTACTGAGGGAGCGCCGCTCTGTTGGAGGGTCAGAACTGAGGGAGCGCCGCTCTGTTGGAGGATTAGTACTGAGGGTGTGATGCTCTGTCGGAGGGTGAGTTCTGAAGAGTGCCAAACTGTCGGAGGGTCAGTACTGAGGGAGTGCCGCACTGTCGGAGGGTCAGTACTGAGGGAGTGCCTCACTGTCAGAGGGTCAGTACTGAGGGAGCGCCTCACTGTCGGAGGGTCAGTACTGAGGGTGTGCCGCATTGTTGGAGGGTCAATACTGAGGGAGTGCCGCACTGTCGGAGGGTCAGGACTGAGTGAGTGCATCACTGTCGGAGGGTCAGTACTGAGGGTGTGCCGCACTGTTGGAGGGTCAATACTGAGGGAGTGCCGCACTGTCGGAGCGTCAGTACTGAAGGAGTGCCGCACTGTCGGAGGGTCTGTAATGAGGGAGTGCTGCACTGTCGGAGGGTCAGTACTGAGGGAGTGCCGCTCTGTCAGAGGGTCTGTACTGAGGAAGTGCCGCACTGTCGGAGGGTCAGCACTGAGGGAGAGCCGCAATGTCGGAGGGTCAGTACTGAGGGAGTGTCGCACTGTCGGAGGGTCAGTACTGAGAGTGTGCTGCACTGTCGGAGGGTCAGTACTGAGGGAGTGCCGCACTGTTGAAGGGTCAGTACGGAGGGAGTGCCGCACTGTTGGAGGGTCAGTACTGAGGGAGCATCGCTCTGTCGGAGGATCAGTACTGAGGGAGTGCCACACTGTCAGAGGGTAGGTACTGAGGGAGTGGCGCACTGTCGGAGGGTCAGTACTGAGGGAGTGCCGCACTGTCAGAGGGTTAGTACTGAGGGAGTTCTGCACTGTCGGAGGGTCAGTACTGAGGGAGTGCCACACTGTCGGAGGGTCAGTACGAGGGAGTGCCGCACTGTTGGAGGGTCAGTACTGAGGGAGCATCGCTCTGTCGGAGGATCAGTACTGAGGGAGTGCCACACTGTCAGAGGGTAGGTACTGAGGGAGTGGCGCACTGTCGGAGGGTCAGTACTGAGGGAGTGCCGCACTGTCGGAGGGTCAGGACTGAGGGAGTGCCTCACTGTCGGAGGGTCAGTACTGAGGGTGTGCCACACTGTTGGAGGGTCAATACTGAGGGAGTGCTGCACTGTCGGAGGGTCAGTACTGAAGGAGTGCCGCACTGTCGGAGGGTCTGTACTGAGGGAGTGCTGCACTGTTGGAGGGTCAGTACTGAGGGAGTGCAGCATTGTCGGAGGGTCAGTACTGAAGGAGTGCTGCACTGTCGGAGGGTCAGTACTGAGGGTGTGCCACACTGTTGGAGGGTCAATACTGAGGGAGTGCTGCACTGTCGGAGGGTCAGTACTGAAGGAGTGCTGCACTGTCGGAGGGTCTGTACTGAGGGAGTACTGCACTGTTGGAGGGTCAGTAATGAGGGAGTGCAGCACTGTTGGAGGGTCAGTACTGAAGGAGTGCCGCACTGTCGGAGGGTCTGTACTGAGGGAGTGCAGCACTATCAGATGGTTAGTACTGAAGAAGTGATGTACTGTCAGAGGGTTAGTACTGAGGGAGGGCTGCACTGCCAGGGGGTCAGTACGGAGGGAGTGCTGCACTGTTGGAGGGTCAGTACTGAGGGAGCGCCGCTCTGTTGGAGGGTCAGAAATGAGGGAGTGCCGCTCTGTTGGAGGATTAGTAGTGAGGGTGTGATGCTCTGTCGGAGAGTCAGTTCTGAAGAGTGCCAAACTGTCGGAGGGTCAGTACTGAGGGAGTGCCGCACAGACGGAGGGTCAGTACTGAGGGATTGCCGCACTGTCAGAGGGTCAGTACTGAGGGAGCGCTGCTCTGTCGGAGGATCAGTACTGAGGGAGTGCCGCACTGTCAGAGGGTGAGTACTGAGGGGGTGCCGCACTGTTGGAGGGTCCATACTGAGGGAGTTCCGCACTGTAGGAGGGTCAGTACTGAGGGAGTGCAGCACTATCGGAGGGTCAGTACTGAGGGAGTGCTGCACTGTCGGAGGGTATGTACTGAGGATTGCTGCACTGTCAGAGGGTCAGCACTGAGGGAGAGCCGCAATGTCGGAGGGTCAGTACTGAGGGAGTGCAGCACTGTCAGAGATACAGTAGTGAGGGTGTGCCGCACTGTCGGAGAATCAGTACTGAGGGAGTGCCGCACTGTCCGAGGGTCAGTAGAGAGGAAGTGCCGCATTGTCGGATGGTCAGTACTGAGGCAGTGCCTCACTGTCGAAGTGTCAGTACTGAGGGAGTGCCAAATTGTCGGAGCGTCAGGACTGAGTGAGTGCCTCACTGTCGGAGGGTCAGTACTGAGGGAGTGCCGCACAGTCGGAGGGTCAGTACTGAGGGAGTGCCGCATTGTCGGAGGGTCAGTACTGAGGGTGTGCCGTACTGTCGGAGGTTCAGTACTGAGGGAGTGCCGCACTGATGCAGGGTCAGTACTGAGGGAGTGCAGCACTGTCGGAGGGTCAGTACTGAGGGAGTGCCGCACTGTTGAAGGGTCAGTACTGAGGGAGTGCCGAACTGTCAGAGGGTTAGTACTGAGGGAGTGCTGCACTGTCGGAGGGTCTGTACTGAGGGAGTGCTGCACTGTTGGAGTGTCAGTACTGAGGGAGTGCAGCACTGTCAGAGGGTCAGTACTGAGAGAGTGCCGCACTGTCGGACGGTCAGTACTGAGGGAGTGCTGCACTGTCGGAGGGTCAGTACTGAGGGAGTGCCAAACTGTCGAAGGGTCAGTACTGAGGGAGTGCCGCACTGTCAATGGATCAGCACTGAATGAGTGCCGCACTTTCAGAGGGTCAGTACTGAAGAGTGCCGCACTGTCAGAGGGTCAGTACTGAGGGTGTGCCGTACTGTCGGAGGGTCAGTACTGAGGGTGTGCTGCACTGTCGGAGGGTCAGTACTGAGGGAGTGCCGCACTGATGCAGGGTCAGTACTGAGGGAGTGCAGCACTGTCGGAGGGTCAGTACTGAGGGTGTGCTGCACTGTCGGAGGGTCAGTACTGAGGGAGGGCCGCACTGTTGAAGGGTCAGTACTGAGGGATTGCCGCACTGTCAGAGGGTCAGTACTGAGGAAGTGCCGCACTGTCGGAGGGTCAGTACTGAGGGAGTGCCGCACTGTCGGAGGGTCAGTACTGAGGGAGTGCCGCACTGTCGGAGGGTCAGTACTGAGGGATTGCCGCACTGTCAGAGGGTCTGTACTGAGGGAGTGCAGCACTGTCAGAGGGTCAGTACTGAGGGAGTGACACACTGTCGCAGGTTCAGAACTGAGGGAGTGCCACCCTGTCAGAGGGTCAGTACTGAGGGTGTGCCGCACTGTTGGAGGGTCAATACTGAGGGAGTGCCGCACTGTAGGAGGGTCAGTACTGAGGGAGTGCAGCACTGTCGGAGGGTCAGTACTGAGGGAGAGCCGCACTGTCGGAGGGACAGTACTGAGGGAGTGCCGCACTGTTGGAGGGTCAGTACTGAGGGAGTGCCGCACTGTCAGAGGATCAGCACTGAATGAGTGCCGCACTGTCAGAGGATCAGTACTGAGGGAGTGCCGCACTGATGCAGGGTCAGTACTGAGGGAGTGCAGCACTGTCGGAGGGTCAGTACTGAGGGAGTGCTGCACTGTTGAAGGGTCAGTACTGAGGGAGTGCCGCACTGTCAGAGGGTTAGTACTGAGGGAGTGCTGCACTGTCGGAGGGTCTGTACTGAGGGAGTGCTGCACTGTTGGAGTGTCAGTACTGAGGGAGTGCTGCACTGTCAGAGGGTCAGTACTGAGAGTGTGCCGCACTGTCGGAGGGTCAGTACTGAGGGAGTGCTGCACAGTCAGAGGGTCAGTACTGAGGGAGTGCCACACTGTCGGAGGGTCAGTAATGAGGGAGTGCCGCACTGTCAACGGATCAGCACTGAATGAGTGCCGCACTGTCAGAGGGTCAGTACTGAGGGAGTGCCGCACTGTCAGAGGATCATCACTGAATGAGTGCCGCACTTTCAGAGGGTCAGTACTGAAGAGTGCCGCACTGTCAGAGGGTCAGTACTGAGTGTGTGCCGTACTGTCGGAGGTTCAGTACTGAGGGAGTGCCGCACTGATGCAGGGTCAGTACTGAGGGAGTGCAGCACTGTCGGAGGGTCAGTACTGAGGGTGTGCTGCACTGTCGGAGGGTCTGTACTGAGGGAGGGCCGCACTGTTGAAGTGTCAGTACTGAGGGAGTGCAGCACTGTCGGAGGGTCAGTACTGAAGGAGTGCCGCACTGTCGGAGGGTCTGTAATGAGGGAGTGCTGCACTGTTGGAGGGTCAGTACTGAGGAAGTGCCGCACTGTCGGAGGGTCAGTACTGATGGAGTGCCGCACTGTCGATGGGTCAGTACTGAGGTAGTGCCAAATCGTCGGAGGGTCAGGACTGAGGGAGTGCCGCACTGTTGGAGGGTCAGTACTGAGGGAGTGCCGCACTGTCGGAGGGTCAGTACTGAGGGATTGCCGCACTGTCAGAGGGTCTGTACTGAGGGAGTGCAGCACTGTCAGAGGGTCAGTACTGAGGGAGTGACACACTGTCGCAGGGTCAGAACTGAGGGAGTGCCACCCTGTCAGAGGGTCAGTACTGAGGGTGTGCCGCACTGTTGGAGGGTCAATACTGAGGGAGTGCCGCACTGTAGGAGGGTCAGTACTGAGGGAGTGCAGCACTATCGGAGGGTCAGCACTGAGGGAGAGCCGCAATGTCGGAGGGTCAGCACTGAAGGAGAGCCGCACTGTCGGAGAATCAGTACTGAGGGAATGCCGCACTGTTGAAGGGTCAGTACTGAGGGAGTGCCAAATTGTAGGAGGGTCAGTACTGAGGGAGTGCCGCACTGTCAGAGGATCAGCACTGAATGAGTGCCGCACTGTCAGAGGGTCTGTACTGAAGAGTGCCGCACTGTCGGAGGGTCAGTACTGAGGGTGTGCCGTACTGTCGGAAGGTCAGTACTGTGGGAGTGCCGCACTGATGCAGGGTCAGTACTGAGGGAGTGCAGCACTGTCGGAGGGTCAGTATTGAGGGTGTGCTGCACTGTCGGAGGGTCAGTACTGAGGGAGTGCCGCACTGTTGAACGGTCAGTACTGAGGGAGTGCCGCACTGTCAGAGGGTTAGTACCGAGGAAGTGCAGCACTGTCAGAGGGTCAGTACTGAGAGGGAGTGCCACACTGTCGGAGGGTCAGTACTGAGGGAGCATCGCTCTGTCGGAGGATCAGTACTGAGGGAGTGCCACACTGTCAGAGGGTAGGTACTGAGGGAGTGCCGCACTGTCGGAGGGTCAGTACTGAGGGATTGCCGCACTGTCGAAGGGTCAGGACTGAGGGAGTGCCGCACTGTCGGAGGGTCAGTACTGAGGGTGTGCCGCACTGTTGGAGGGTCAATACTGAGGGAGTGCCGTACTGTCGGAGGGTTAGTACTGAAGGAGTGCCGCACTGTCGGAGGGTCTGTACTGAGGGAGTGCTGCACTGTTGGAGGGTCAGTACTGAGGGAGTGCAGCACTGTCGGAGGGTCTGTACTGAGGGAGTGCTGCACTATCAGATGGTCATTACTGAAGAAGTGATGTTCTGTCAGAGGGTCAGTACTGAGGGAGTGCTGCACTGTCAGGGGCTCAGTACGGAGGGAGTGATCCACTGTGGGAGGGTCAGTTCTGAGGGACCGCCGCTCTGTTGGAGGGTCAGAACTGAGGGAGCGCCGCTCTGTTCGAGGATTAGTACTGAGGGTGTGATGATCTGTCGGAGGGTCAGTTCTGAAGAGTGCCAAACTGTCGGAGGGTCAGCACTGAGGGAGCATCGCTCTGTCGGAGGATCAGTACTGAGGGAGTGCCGCACTGTCGGAGGGTCAGTACTGAGGGATTGCCGCACTGTCAGAGGGTCTGTACTGAGGGAGTGCCACCCTGTCAGAGGGTCAGTACTGAGGGTGTGCCGCACTGTTGGAGGGTCAATACTGAGGGAGTGCCGCACTGTAGGAGGGTCAGTACTGAGGGAGTGCAGCACTATCGGAGGGTCAGTACTGAGGGAGTGCTGCACTGTCGGAGGGTCAGCACTGAGGGAGAGCCGCAATGTCGGAGGGTCAGTACTGAGGGAGTGTCGCACTGTCAGAGAGTCAGTACTGAGGGAGTGCCGCACTGTCGGAGGATCAGTACTGAGGGAATGCCGCACTGTTGAAGGGTCAGTACTGAGGGAGTGCCAAATTGTAGGAGGGTTAGGACTGAGGGAGTGCCTCACTGTCGGAAGGTCAGGACTGAGGGAGTGCCTCACTGTCGGAAGGTCAGTACTGAGGGAGTGCCGCACTGTCAGAGGATCAGCACTGAATGAGTGCCGCACTGTCAGAGGGTCAGTACTGAAGAGTGCCGCACTGTCGGAGGGTCAGTACTGAGGGTGTGCCGTACTGTCGGAAGGTCAGTACTGAGGGAGTGCTGCACTGATGCTGGGTCAGTACTGAGGGAGTGCAGCACTGTCGGAGGGTCAGTATTGAGGGTGTGCTGCACTGTCGGAGGGTCAGTACTGAGGGAGTGCCGCACTGTTGAACGGTCAGTACTGAGGGAGTGCCGCACTGTCAGAGGGTTAGTACCGAGGAAGTGCAGCACTGTCGGAGGGTCAGTACTGAGGGAGTGCTGCACTGTCGGAGGGTCAGTACGGAGGGACTGCCGCACTGTCAGCGGATCACTACTGAGGGAGCGCCACGCAGTTGCAGGGGCATTACTGAGGGAGTGTAGCACTGTCACAGGGTCAGTACTGAGGGAGGGCCAAACTGTCGGAGGGTCAATACTAATGGAGGGCCGCACTGTCAGTGGGTCAGTACTGAGGAAGTGCCGCAGTGTCGGAGAGTCAGTACTGAGGGAGCGTCGCTCTGTCGGAGGATCAGTACTGAGGGAGTGCCACACTGTCAGAGGGTAGGTTCTGAGGGAGTGCCGCACTGTCGGAGAATCAGTACTGAGGGAATGCCGCACTGTTGAAGGGTCAGTACTGAGGGAGTGCCAAATTGTAGGAGGGTCAGTACTGAGGGAGTGCCGCACTGTCAGAGGATCAGCACTGAATGAGTGCCGCACTGTCAGAGGGTCTGTACTGAAGAGTGCCGCACTGTCGGAGGGTCAGTACTGAGGGTGTGCCGTACTGTCGGAAGGTCAGTACTGTGGGAGTGCCGCACTGATGCAGGGTCAGTACTGAGGGAGTGCAGCACTGTCGGAGGGTCAGTATTGAGGGTGTGCTGCACTGTCGGAGGGTCAGTACTGAGGGAGTGCCGCACTGTTGAACGGTCAGTACTGAGGGAGTGCCGCACTGTCAGAGGGTTAGTACCGAGGAAGTGCAGCACTGTCAGAGGGTCAGTACTGAGAGGGAGTGCCACACTGTCGGAGGGTCAGTACTGAGGGAGCATCGCTCTGTCGGAGGATCAGTACTGAGGGAGTGCCACACTGTCAGAGGGTAGGTACTGAGGGAGTGGCGCACTGTCGGAGGGTCAGTACTGAGGGATTGCCGCACTGTCGAAGGGTCAGGACTGAGGGAGTGCCGCACTGTCGGAGGGTCAGTACTGAGGGTGTGCCGCACTGTTGGAGGGTCAATACTGAGGGAGTGCCGTACTGTCGGAGGGTTAGTACTGAAGGAGTGCCGCACTGTCGGAGGGTCTGTACTGAGGGAGTGCTGCACTGTTGGAGGGTCAGTACTGAGGGAGTGCAGCACTGTCGGAGGGTCTGTACTGAGGGAGTGCTGCACTATCAGATGGTCATTACTGAAGAAGTGATGTTCTGTCAGAGGGTCAGTACTGAGGGAGTGCTGCACTGTCAGGGGCTCAGTACGGAGGGAGTGATCCACTGTCGGAGGGTCAGTTCTGAGGGACCGCCGCTCTGTTGGAGGGTCAGAACTGAGGGAGCGCCGCTCTGTTCGAGGATTAGTACTGAGGGTGTGATGATCTGTCGGAGGGTCAGTTCTGAAGAGTGCCAAACTGTCGGAGGGTCAGCACTGAGGGAGCATCGCTCTGTCGGAGGATCAGTACTGAGGGAGTGCCGCACTGTCGGAGGGTCAGTACTGAGGGATTGCCGCACTGTCAGAGGGTCTGTACTGAGGGAGCGCTGCTCTGTCGGAGGATCAGTACTGAGGGAGTGCCGCACTGTCGCAGGGTCAGAACTGAGGGAGTGCCACCCTGTCAGAGGGTCAGTACTGAGGGTGTGCCGCACTGTTGGAGGGTCAATACTGAGGGAGTGCCGCACTGTAGGAGGGTCAGTACTGAGGGAGTGCAGCACTATCGGAGGGTCAGTACTGAGGGAGTGCTGCACTGTCGGAGGGTCAGCACTGAGGGAGAGCCGCAATGTCGGAGGGTCAGTACTGAGGGAGTGTCGCACTGTCAGAGAGTCAGTACTGAGGGAGTGCCGCACTGTCGGAGGATCAGTACTGAGGGAATGCCGCACTGTTGAAGGGTCAGTACTGAGGGAGTGCCAAATTGTAGGAGGGTTAGGACTGAGGGAGTGCCTCACTGTCGGAAGGTCAGTACTGAGGGAGTGCCGCACTGTCAGAGGATCAGCACTGAATGAGTGCCGCACTGTCAGAGGGTCAGTACTGAAGAGTGCCGCACTGTCGGAGGGTCAGTACTGAGGGAGTTCCTCACTGTCGGAGGGTCAGTACTGAGGGTGTGCCGCACTGTTGGAGGGTCAATACTGAGGGAGTGCAGCACTATCGGAGGGTCAGTACTGAGGGAGTGCCACACTGTCGGAGGGTAGGTACTGAGGGAGTGCCGCCCTGTCGGAGGGTCAGTACTGAGGGAGTGCCGCACTGTTTGAGGGTCAATACTGAGGGAGTGCCGCACTGTCAGAGGGTAGGTACTGAGGGAGTGGCGCACTGTCGGAGGGTCAGTACTGAGGGATTGCCGCACTGTCGAAGGGTCAGGACTGAGGGAGTGCCTCACTGTCGGAGGGTCAGTACTGAGGGTGTGCTGCACTGTCGGAGGGTCAGTACGGAGGGAGTGCCACACTGTCAGCGGATCACTACTGAGGGAGCGCCACGCAGTTGCAGGGTCAGTACTGAGGGAGTGTAGCACTGTCACAGGGTCAGTACTGAGGGAGGGCCAAACTGTTGGAGGGTCAATACTAATGGAGGGCCGCACTGTCAGTGGGTCAGTACTGAGGAAGTGCCGCAGTGTCGGAGAGTCAGTACTGAGGGAGCGTCGCTCTGTCGGAGGATCAGTACTGAGGGAGTGCCACACTGTCAGAGGGTAGGTTCTGAGGGAGTGCCGCACTGTCGGTGGGTCAGTACTGAGGGAGTGCCGCACTGTCGGAGGGTCAGTACTGAGGGAGTTCCTCACTGTCGGAGGGTCAGTACTGAGGGTGTGCCGCACTGTTGTAGGGTCAATACTGAGGGAGTGCCGCACTGTAGGTGGGTCAATACTGAGCGAGAGCAGCACTATCGGAGGGTCAGTACTGAGGGAGTGCCACACTGTCAGAGGGTAGGTACTGAGGGAGTGGCGCACTGTCGGAGGGTCAGTACTGAGGGATTGCCGCACTGTCGAAGGGTCAGGACTGAGGGAGTGCCTCACTGTCGGAGGGTCAGTACTGAGGGATTGCCGCACTGTCGAAGGGTCAGGACTGAGGGAGTGCCGCACTGTCGGAGGGTCAGTACTGAGGGTGTGCCGCACTGTTGGAGGGTCAATACTGAGGGAGTGCCGCACTGTCGGAGGGTTAGTACTGAAGGAGTGCCGCACTGTCGGAGGGTCTGTACTGAGGGAGTGCTGCACTGTTGGAGGGTCAGTACTGAGGGAGTGCAGCACTGTCGGAGGGTCTGTACTGAGGGAGTGCTGCACTATCAGATGGTCATTACTGAAGAAGTGATGTTCTGTCAGAGGGTCAGTACTGAGGGAGTGCTGCACTGTCAGGGGCTCAGTACGGAGGGAATGATCCACTGTCGGAGGGTCAGTTCTGAGGGACCGCCGCTCTGTTGGAGGGTCAGAACTGAGGGAGCGCCGCTCTGTTCGAGGATTAGTACTGAGGGTGTGATGATCTGTCGGAGGGTCAGTTCTGAAGAGTGCCAAACTGTCGGAGGGTCAGCACTGAGGGAGCATCGCTCTGTCGGAGGATCAGTACTGAGGGAGTGCCGCACTGTCGGAGGGTCAGTACTGAGGGATTGCCGCACTGTCAGAGGGTCTGTACTGAGGGAGCGCTGCTCTGTCGGAGGATCAGTACTGAGGGAGTGCCGCACTGTCGCAGGGTCAGAACTGAGGGAGTGCCACCCTGTCAGAGGGTCAGTACTGAGGGTGTGCCGCACTGTTGGAGGGTCAATACTGAGGGAGTGCCGCACTGTAGGAGGGTCAGTACTGAGGGAGTGCAGCACTATCGGAGGGTCAGTACTGAGGGAGTGCTGCACTGTCGGAGGGTCAGCACTGAGGGAGAGCCGCAATGTCGGAGGGTCAGTACTGAGGGAGTGTCGCACTGTCAGAGAGTCAGTACTGAGGGAGTGCCGCACTGTCGGAGGATCAGTACTGAGGGAATGCCGCACTGTTGAAGGGTCAGTACTGAGGGAGTGCCAAATTGTAGGAGGGTTAGGACTGAGGGAGTGCCTCACTGTCGGAAGGTCAGTACTGAGGGAGTGCCGCACTGTCAGAGGATCAGCACTGAATGAGTGCCGCACTGTCAGAGGGTCAGTACTGAAGAGTGCCGCACTGTCGGAGGGTCAGTACTGAGGGTGTGCCGTACTGTCGGAAGGTCAGTACTGAGGGAGTGCTGCACTGATGCTGGGTCAGTACTGAGGGAGTGCAGCACTGTCGGAGGGTCAGTATTGAGGGTGTGCTGCACTGTCGGAGGGTCAGTACTGAGGGAGTGCCGCACTGTTGAACGGTCAGTACTGAGGGAGTGCCGCACTGTCAGAGGGTTAGTACCGAGGAAGTGCAGCACTGTCGGAGGGTCAGTACTGAGGGAGTGCTGCACTGTCGGAGGGTCAGTACGGAGGGAGTGCCGCACTGTCAGCGGATCACTACTGAGGGAGCGCCACGCAGTTGCAGGGGCATTACTGAGGGAGTGTAGCACTGTCACAGGGTCAGTACTGAGGGAGGGCCAAACTGTCGGAGGGTCAATACTAATGGAGGGCCGCACTGTCAGTGGGTCAGTACTGAGGAAGTGCCGCAGTGTCGGAGAGTCAGTACTGAGGGAGCGTCGCTCTGTCGGAGGATCAGTACTGAGGGAGTGCCACACTGTCAGAGGGTAGGTTCTGAGGGAGTGCCGCACTGTCAGTGGGTCAGTACTGAGGGAGTGCCGCACTGTCGGAGGGTCAGTACTGAGGGAGTTCCTCACTATCGGAGGGTCAGTACTGAGGGTGTGCCGCGCTGTTGGAGGGTCAATACTGAGGGAGTGCAGCACTATCGGAGGGTCAGTACTGAGGGAGTGCCACACTGTCGGAGGGTAGGTACTGAGGGAGTGCCGCCCTGTCGGAGGGTCAGTACTGAGGGAGTGCCGCACTGTTTGAGGGTCAATACTGAGGGAGTGCCGCACTGTCAGAGGGTAGGTACTGAGGGAGTGGCGCACTGTCGGAGGGTCAGTACTGAGGGATTGCCGCACTGTCGAAGGGTCAGGACTGAGGGAGTGCCTCACTGTCGGAGGGTCAGTACTGAGGGTGTGCTGCACTGTCGGAGGGTCAGTACGGAGGGAGTGCCGCACTGTCAGCGGATCACTACTGAGGGAGCGCCACGCAGTTGCAGGGTCAGTACTGAGGGAGTGTAGCACTGTCACAGGGTCAGTACTGAGGGAGGGCCAAACTGTTGGAGCGTCAATACTAATGGAGGGCCGCACTGTCAGTGGGTCAGTACTGAGGAAGTGCCGCAGTGTCGGAGAGTCAGTACTGAGGGAGCGTCGCTCTGTCGGAGGATCAGTACTGAGGGAGTGCCACACTGTCAGAGGGTAGGTTCTGAGGGAGTGCCGCACTGTCGGTGGGTCAGTACTGAGGGAGTGCCGCACTGTCGGAGGGTCAGTACTGAGGGAGTTCCTCACTGTCGGAGGGTCAGTACTGAGGGTGTGCCGCACTGTTGTAGGGTCAATACTGAGGGAGTGCCGCACTGTAGGTGGGTCAATACTGAGCGAGAGCAGCACTATCGGAGGGTCAGTACTGAGGGAGTGCCACACTGTCAGAGGGTAGGTACTGAGGGAGTGGCGCACTGTCGGAGGGTCAGTACTGAGGGATTGCCGCACTGTCGAAGGGTCAGGACTGAGGGAGTGCCTCACTGTCGGAGGGTCAGTACTGAGGGATTGCCGCACTGTCGAAGGGTCAGGACTGAGGGAGTGCCGCACTGTCGGAGGGTCAGTACTGAGGGAGTGCCGCACTGTCGGAGGGTTAGTACTGAAGGAGTGCCGCACTGTCGGAGGGTCTGTACTGAGGGAGTGCTGCACTGTTGGAGGGTCAGTACTGAGGGAGTGCAGCACTGTCGGAGGGTCTGTACTGAGGGAGTGCTGCACTATCAGATGGTCATTACTGAAGAAGTGATGTTCTGTCAGAGGGTCAGTACTGAGGGAGTGCTGCACTGTCAGGGGCTCAGTACGGAGGGAGTGATCCACTGTCGGAGGGTCAGTTCTGAGGGACCGCCGCTCTGTTGGAGGGTCAGAACTGAGGGAGCGCCGCTCTGTTCGAGGATTAGTACTGAGGGTGTGATGATCTGTCGGAGGGTCAGTTCTGAAGAGTGCCAAACTGTCGGAGGGTCAGCACTGAGGGAGCATCGCTCTGTCGGAGGATCAGTACTGAGGGAGTGCCGCACTGTCGGAGGGTCAGTACTGAGGGATTGCCGCACTGTCAGAGGGTCTGTACTGAGGGAGCGCTGCTCTGTCGGAGGATCAGTACTGAGGGAGTGCCGCACTGTCGCAGGGTCAGAACTGAGGGAGTGCCACCCTGTCAGAGGGTCAGTACTGAGGGTGTGCCGCACTGTTGGAGGGTCAATACTGAGGGAGTGCCGCACTGTAGGAGGGTCAGTACTGAGGGAGTGCAGCACTATCGGAGGGTCAGTACTGAGGGAGTGCTGCACTGTCGGAGGGTCAGCACTGAGGGAGAGCCGCAATGTCGGAGGGTCAGTACTGAGGGAGTGTCGCACTGTCAGAGAGTCAGTACTGAGGGAGTGCCGCACTGTCGGAGGATCAGTACTGAGGGAATGCCGCACTGTTGAAGGGTCAGTACTGAGGGAGTGCCAAATTGTAGGAGGGTTAGGACTGAGGGAGTGCCTCACTGTTGGAAGGTCAGTACTGAGGGAGTGCCACACTGTCAGAGGATCAGCACTGAATGAGTGCCGCACTGTCAGAGGGTCAGTACTGAAGAGTGCCGCACTGTCAGAGGGTCAGTACTGAGGGTGTGCCGTACTGTCGGAAGGTCAGTACTGAGGGAGTGCTGCACTGATGCTGGGTCAGTACTGAGGGAGTGCAGCACTGTCGGAGGGTCAGTATTGAGGGTGTGCTGCACTGTCGGAGGGTCAGTACTGAGGGAGTGCCGCACTGTTGAACGGTCAGTACTGAGGGAGTGCCGCACTGTCAGAGGGTTAGTACCGAGGAAGTGCAGCACTGTCGGAGGGTCAGTACTGAGGGAGTGCTGCACTGTCGGAGGGTCAGTACTGAGGGAGTGCTGCACTGTCGGAGGGTCAGTACGGAGGGAGTGCCGCACTGTCAGCGGATCACTACTGAGGGAGCGCCACGCAGTTGCAGGGGCATTACTGAGGGAGTGTAGCACTGTCACAGGGTCAGTACTGAGGGAGGGCCAAACTGTCGGAGGGTCAATACTAATGGAGGGCCGCACTGTCAGTGGGTCAGTACTGAGGAAGTGCCGCAGTGTCGGAGAGTCAGTACTGAGGGAGCGTCGCTCTGTCGGAGGATCAGTACTGAGGGAGTGCCACACTGTCAGAGGGTAGGTTCTGAGGGAGTGCCGCACTGTCGGTGGGTCAGTACTGAGGGAGTGCCGCACTGTCGGAGGGTCAGTACTGAGGGAGTTCCTCACTGTCGGAGGGTCAGTACTGAGGGTGTGCCGCACTGTTGGAGGGTCAATACTGAGGGAGTGCAGCACTATCGGAGGGTCAGTACTGAGGGAGTGCCACACTGTCGGGTGGTAGGTACTGAGGGAGTGCCGCCCTGTCGGAGGGTCAGTACTGAGGGAGTGCCGCACTGTTTGAGGGTCAATACTGAGGGAGTGCCACACTGTCAGAGGGTAGGTACTGAGGGAGTGGCGCACTGTCGGAGGGTCAGTACTGAGGGATTGCCGCACTGTCGAAGGGTCAGGACTGAGGGAGTGCCTCACTGTCGGAGGGTCAGTACTGAGGGTGTGCTGCACTGTCGGAGGGTCAGTACGGAGGGAGTGCCGCACTGTCAGCGGATCACTACTGAGGGAGCGCCACGCAGTTGCAGGGTCAGTACTGAGGGAGGGCCAAACTGTTGGAGGGTCAATACTAATGGAGGGCCGCACTGTCAGTGGGTCAGTACTGAGGAAGTGCCGCAGTGTCGGAGAGTCAGTACTGAGGGAGCGTCGCTCTGTCGGAGGATCAGTACTGAGGGAGTGCCACACTGTCAGAGGGTAGGTTCTGAGGGAGTGCCGCACTGTCGGTGGGTCAGTACTGAGGGAGTGCCGCACTGTCGGAGGGTCTGTACTGAGGGTGTGTCTCACTGTCGGAGGGTCAGTACTGAGGGAGTGCCGCTCTGTCAGAGGATCAGCACTGAATGAGTGCCGCACTGTCAGAGGGACAGTACTGAGGGAGTGCCGCTCTGTCGGAGGATCAGTACTGAGGGAGTGCCACACTGTCGGACGGTCAGTACTGAGGGAGCGCCGCCTGTCGGAGGGTCAGTACTGAGGGACTGCCGCACTGTTGGAGGGTCAGTACTGAGGGAATGCTGCACTGTTGGAGGGTCAGAACTGAGGGAGTGTCGTACTGTCGGAGGTCCAGTACTGAGGGAGTGTCGCACTGTCGGAGGTTTAGTACTGAGGGAGTGCTGCACTGTCAGAGGGTCATTACTGAGGGAGTGTTGCACTGTCGGAGAGTCAGTACTGTGGCAGTACTGCATTGATGGAGGGTCAGTACTGAGGCAGTGTCGCACTGTCAGAGGCTCAGTACTGAGGGTGTGCCGCCCTGTCGGAGGGTCAGTACTGAGGGTGTGCCGCACTGTTGGAGGGTCAATACTGAGGGAGTGCCGCACTGTAGGAGGGTCAGTACTGAGGGAGTGCAGCACTATCGGACGGTCAGTACTCAGGGAGTGCTGCACTGTCGGAGGGTCTGTACTGAGGGAGTTCTGCACTGTCAGTGAGTCAACACTGAGAGAGCGCCGCACTGTCAGAGGGTCAGTACTGAGGGAGTGCCGCACTGTCAGAGAGTCAGTAGTGAGGGATTGCCGCAAAGTCGGAGGATCAGTACTGAGGGAGTGCCGCACTGTCAGAGGGTCAGTACTGAGCGAATGCTGCACTGTCGGAGGGTCAGTACTGAGGGAGTGCTGCACTGTTGGAGGGTCAGTACTGAGGGAGTGCCACACTGTCGGAGGGTCAGTAATGAGGGAGTGCTGCACTGTCAGCGGATCAGTACTGAGGGAGTGCCACACTGTTGGAGGGTCAGTAGTTAGGGAGTGCAGTACTGTCAGAGGGTCAGTACTGAGTGAGTGCCGCACTGTCGGAGGGTCAGTACTGAGGGTGTGTCGCACTGTTGGAGGGTCTGTACTGAGGGACTGCAGCACTTTCGGAGGGTCAGTCCTGAAGGAGTACCGCACTCTCGGAGGGTCTGTAGTGAGGGAGTGCTGCACTGTTGGAGGGTCAGTACTGAGGGAGTGCAGCACTGTCGGATGGTTAGTACTGAAGAAGTAACGTACTGTCAGGGGGTCAGTACGGAGGGAGTGATGCACTGTCGGAGGGTCAGTACCGAGGGAGTGCCAAACTGTCGGAGGGGCAGTACTAATGGAGTGCCGCACTGTCAGCGGGTCAGTACTGAGGAAGTGCCGCACTGTCGGATGGTCAGTACTGAGGGAGTGCCGCACTGTCGGAGGGTCAGTACTGAGGGAGTGCCGCACTGTCGGAGGGTCAGTACTGAGGGAGTGCAGCAGTGTTTGAGGGTCAGTACTGAGATAGTGCCGCACTGTCGGAGGGTCAGTACTGAGGGAGTGCTGCACTGTCGGAGGGTCAGTACTGAGGGATTGCCGCACTGTCAGAGGGTCAGTATTGAGGGAGCGACAGTCTGTCGGAGGATCAGAACTGAGGGAGTGCCGCACTGTCGCAGGGCCAGTACTGAGGGAGTGCCGCGCTGTCAGAGTGTCAGTACTGAGGGTATGCCGCACAGTTGAAGGGTCAATACTGAGGGAGTGCCGCACTATAGGAGGGTCAGCACTGAGGAAGTGCAGCACTATCGGAGGGTCAGCACTGAGGAAGTGCTGCACTGTCGGAGGGTATGTACTGAGGGAGTGCTGCACTGTCAGAGGGTCAGTACTGAGGGAGGGCCGCACTGTCAGAGAGTCAGTAGTGAGGGTGTGCCGCACTGTCGGAGGATCAGTACTGAGGGAGTGCCACACTGTCAGATGGTCAGTACTGAGGGAGTGCTGCACTGTCGGAGGGTTAGTACTGAGCGAGTGCGGCACTGTCAGAGGGTCAGTACTGAGGGAGTGCCGCACTTTTGGAGGGTTAGTACTGAGGGAGTGCTGCACTGTTGGAGGGTTAGTACTGAGGGAGAGCCACACTGTCACAGGGTTATTACTGAGGGAGTACCGCACTGTCGGAGGGTCAGTACTGAGGGAGAGCCGCACTGTCAGAGGGTCAGTACTGATAGAGTGCCGCACAGTCGGAGGGTCAGTACTGAGGGAGTGCTGCACTGTCGGAGGGATCTGTACTGAGGGAGTGTCGCGCTGTCAGAGGGTCAGTACTGAGGGAGTGCTGCACTGTCGGAGGGTTAGTATACTGAGGGAGCGCTGCAATGTCGGAGGGTCAGTATTGAATTAGCGCCACATTGTCGGAGGGTCAGTAGTGAGGGTGTGCCACACTGTCGGAGGGTCAGTACTGAGGGAGTGCCGCATTGTCAGAGGGTCAGTACTGAGGGAGTGCTGCACTGTTGGAGCGTCAGTACTGAGGGAGTGCAGCATTGTCAGAGGGTCAGTACTGAGGGAGTGCCGCACTGTCGGAGGTTCATTACTGAGGGAGTGCCGCACTGATGGAGGCTCAGTACTGAGGGAGTGCTGCACTGTTGGAGGGTCAGTACTGAGGGAGTGCCGCACTGTCGGAGGGTCACTACTGAGGGAGTGCAGCATTGTCAGAGGGTCAGTACTGAGGGAGTGCCGCACTGTCGGAGAGTCAGTACTGAGGGAGTGCCGCACTGATGGAGGCTCAGTACTGAGGGAGTGCAGCATTGTCAGAGGGTCGGTACTGAGGGAGTCCTGCACTGTCGGAGAGTCAGTACTGAGGGAGTGCTGCAATGTCGGAGGGTCTACTGAGGGAGTGCCGCACTGTTGGAGGGTCAGTACTGAGGGAATGCTGCACTGTCGGAGGGTCAGTACTGAGGGAGAGCCACATTGTCGGCGGGTCAGTACTGAGGGAGTGCCGCACTGTCAGCGGATAACTACTCAGGGAATGCCACACTGTTGGAGGGTCAGTAATGAGGGAGTGCAGCACTGTTGGAGGGTCAGTACTGAGGGAGTGCCGCACTGTCGAAGGGTCAGTACTGAGGGAGTGCCGCACTGTCGGAGGTTCATTACTGAGGGAGTGCCGCACTGATGGAGGCTCAATACTGAGGGAGTGCTGCACTGTTGGAGGGTCAGTACTGAGGGAGTGCCGCACTGTCGGAGGGTCACTACTGAGGGAGTGCAGCATTGTCAGAGGGTCAGTACTGAGGGAGTGCCGCACTGTCGGAGAGTCAGTACTGAGGGAATGCCGCACTGATGGAGGCTCAGTACTGAGGGGGTGCAGCATTGTCAGAGGGTCGGTACTGAGGGAGTTCTGCACTGTCGGAGAGTCAGTACTGAGGGAGTGCTGCACTGTCGGAGTGTCTACTGAGGGAGTGCCGCACTGTTGGAGGGTCAGTATTGAGGGAATGCTGCACTGTCGGAGGGTCAGTACTGAGGGAGAGCCACATTGTCGGCGGGTCAGTACTGAGGGAGTGCCGCACTGTCAGCGGATAACTACTCAGGGAATGCCACACTGTAGGAGGGTCAGTAATGAGGGAGTGCAGCACTGTTGGAGGGTCAGTACTGAGGGAGTGCCGCACTGTCGGATGTTCATTACTGAGGGAGTGCCGAACTGATGGAGGCTCAGTACTGAGGGAGTGCTGCACTGTTGGAGGGTCAGTACTGAGGGAGTGCAGCATTGTCAGAGGGTCAGTACTGAGGGAGTGCCGCACTGTCGGAGAGTCAGTACTGAGGGAATGCCGCACTGATGGAGGCGCAGTACTGAGGGGGTGCAGCATTGTCAGAGGGTCGGTACTGAGGGAGTTCTGCACTGTCGGAGAATCAGTACTGAGGGAGTGCTGCACTGTCGGAGTGTCTACTGAGGGAGTGCCGCACTGTTGGAGGGCCAGTACTGAGGGAATGCTGCACTGTCGGAGGGTCAATACTGAGGGAGTGCCACATTGTCGGCGGGTCAGTACTGAGGGAGTGCCGCACTGTCAGCGGATAACTACTGAGGGAATGCCACACTTTTGGAGGGTCAGTAATGAGGGAGTGCAGCACTGTTGGAGGGTCAGTACTGAGGGAGTGCCGCACTGTTGGAGGGTCTGAACTGAGGGAGTGCTGCACTGTTGGAGGGTCAGTACTGAAGAAGTGGTGTACTGTCAGAGGATCAGGACTGAGGGAGGGCTGCACTGTCAGGGGGTCAGTACGGAGGAAGTGATGCACTGTCGGAGGGTCAGTTCTGACGGAGTGCCAATCTGTCGGAGGGTCAGTACGAATGGAGTGCCGCACTGTCAGCGGGTCAGTACTGAGGAAGTGCCGCACTGTCGGAGGGTCAGTACTGAGGGAGTGCCGCACTGTCGGAGGGTCAGTACAGAGGGAGTGCCGCACTGTCAGAGGGTCAGTACTGAATGAGTGCCGCACTGTCGGAGGGTCAGTACTGAAGAGTGCCGCACTGTCGGAGGGTCTGTACTGAGGGAGTGCTGCACTGTCGGAGGTTCATTACTGAGCGAGTGCCGCACTGTCGGAGGGTCAGTACTGAGGGTGTGCCGCCCTGTCGGAGGGTCAATACTGAGGGTGTGCCGCACTGTTGGAGGGTCAATACTGAGGGAGTGCCGCACTGTAGGAGGGTCGGTACTGAGGGAGTGCAGCACTATTGGACGGTCAGTACTCAGGGAGTGCTGCACTGTCGGAGGGTCTGTACTGAGGGAGTGCTGCACTGTCAGAGGGTCAACACTGAGAGAGCGCCGCACTGTCGGAGGGTCAGTACTGAGGGAGTGCCACACTGTCGGAGGGTCAGTAATGAGGGAGTGCCGCACTGTCAGCGGATCAGTACTGAGGGAGTGCCACACTGTTGGAGGGTCAGTACTGAGGGAGTGCAGTACTGTCAGAGGGTCAGTACTGAGTGAGTGCCGCACTATCGGAGGGTCAGTACTGAGGGAGAGTCGCACTGTTGGAGGTTCTGTACTGAGGGACTGCAGCACTTTCGGAGGGTCAGTCCTGAAGGAGTGCCGCACTCTCGGAGGGTCTGTAGTGAGGGAGTGCTGCACCCTTGGAGGGTCAGTACTGAGGGAGTGCAGCACTGTCGGTTGGTTAGTACTGAAGAAGTAACGTACTGTCAGGGGGTCAGTACAGAGGGAGTGATGCACTGTCGGAGGGTCAGTACCGAGGGAGGGCCAAACTGTCGGAGGGTCAGTACTAATGGAGTGCCGCACTGTCGGAGGGTCAGTAATGAGGGAGTGCCGCACTGTCAGAGGGTCAGTACTGAGGGAGTACTGCACTGTCAGAGGGTCAGTACTGAGGGAGTGCCGCACTGTCAGCGGGTCAGTACTGAGGAAGTGCCGCACTGTCGGAGGATCAGTACTGAGGGAGTGCATCAGTGTTGGAGGGTCAGTACTGAGATAGTGCCGCACTGTCGGAGGGTCAGTACTGAGGAAGTGATGCACTGTCGGAGGGTCAGTACTGAGGGAGTGCTGCACTGTTGGAGGGTCAGTACTGAGGGAGTGCCGCACTGTCGGAGGGTCAATACTGATGTAGTGATGCACTGTCGGAGGGTCAGTACTGAGGGAGTGCTGCACTGTCATGGGGTCAGTATGGAGGGAGTGATGCACGGTCAGAGGGTCAGTACTGAGGGACGGCTGACTCTCAGAGGGTCAGTACTGAGGGAGTGCTGCACTGTCAGAGGGACAGTACTGAGGGAGTGCTGCACTGTCGGAGGGTCAGTACTGAGGGATGCCGCACTGATGGAGGGTCAGAACTGAGGGCGAGCCACACTGATGGAGGGTCAGTTCTGAGGGAGTGCAGCACTGTCGGAGGGTTTGTACTGAGGTAGTGCAGCACTGTTGGAGGGTCAGTACTGAGGGAGTACTGCACTGTCGGATGGTCAGCACTGAGGGAGTGCCGCACTGTCGGAGGGTCAGTAGTGAGGCAGTGCTGCACTGTCGGAGGGTCAGTACTGAGGGAGTTCCGCACTGTTGGAGGGTCAGTACTGACGGAGTGCCGCACTGTCAGAGGGTCAGTACTGAGGGTGCGCTGCACTGTCAGAGGGTCAGTACTGAGGGAGTGCCGCACTTTTGGAGGGTCAGTACTGAGGGAGTGCTGCACTGTTGGAGGGTCAGTACTGAGGGAGAGCCGCACTGTCACATGGTTATTACTGAGGGAGTACCGCACTGTCGGAGGGTCAGTACTGAGGGAGAGCCGCCCTGTCAGAGGGTCAGTACTGAGAGAGTGCCGCACTGTCGGAGGGTCAGTACTGAGGGAGTGCTGCTCTGTCGGAGGGATCTGTACTGACGTAGTGTCGCACTGTCAGAGGGTCAGTACTGAGGGAGTGCTGCACTGTCGGAGGGTTAGTATACTGAGGGAGTGCTGCACTGTTGGAGGGTCAGTATTCAATTAGCGCCACATTGTCGGAGGGTCAGTAGTGAGGGTGTGCCGCACTGTCGGAGGGTCAGTACTGAGGGAGTGCCGCATTGTCAGAGGGTCAGTACTGAGGGAGTGCTGCACTGTTGGAGCGTCAGTACTGAGGGAGTGCAGCATTGTCAGAGGGTCAGTACTGAGGGAATGCCGCCTGTCGGAGGGTCAGTCCTGAGAGAGTGCCGCACTGTCGGAGGTTCATTACTGAGGGAGTGCCGCACTGATGGAGGCTCAGTACTGAGGGAGTGCTGCACTGTTGGAGGGTCAGTACTGAGGGAGAGCCGCACTGTCGGAGGGTCACTACTGAGGGAGTGCAGCATTGTCAGAGGGTCAGTACTGAGGGAGTGCCGCACTGTCGGAGAGTCAGTACTGAGGGAGTGCCGCACTAATGGAGGCTCAGTACTGAGGGAGTGCAGCATTGTCAGAGGGTCGGTACTGAGGGAGTGCTGCACTGTCGGAGAGTCAGTACTGAGGGAGTGCCACATTGTCGGCGGGTCAGTACTGAGGGAGTGCCGCACTGTCAGCGGATAACTACTGAGGGAATGCCACACTGTTGGAGGGTCAGTAATGAGGGAGTGCAGCACTGTTGGAGGGTCAGTACTGAGGGAATGCTGCACTGTCGGAGGGTCAGTAATGAATGAGTGCCACATTGTCGGCGGGTCAGTACTGAGGGAATGCCGCACTGTCAGCGGATAACTACTGAGGGAATGCCACACTGTTGGAGGGTCAGTAATGAGGGAGTGCAGCACTGTTGGAGCGTCAGTACTGAGGGAGTGCAGCATTGTCAGAGGGTCAGTACTGAGGGAATGCCGCCTGTCGGAGGGTCAGTCCTGAGAGAGTGCCGCACTGTCGGAGGTTCATTACTGAGGGAGTGCCGCACTGATGGAGGCTCAGTACTGAGGGAGTGCTGCACTGTTGGAGGGTCAGTACTGAGGGAGAGCCGCACTGTCGGAGGGTCACTACTGAGGGAGTGCAGCATTGTCAGAGGGTCAGTACTGAGGGAGTGCCGCACTGTCGGAGAGTCAGTACTGAGGGAGTGCCGCACTAATGGAGGCTCAGTACTGAGGGAGTGCAGCATTGTCAGAGGGTCGGTACTGAGGGAGTGCTGCACTGTCGGAGAGTCAGTACTGAGGGAGTGCCACATTGTCGGCGGGTCAGTACTGAGGGAGTGCCGCACTGTCAGCGGATAACTACTGAGGGAATGCCACACTGTTGGAGGGTCAGTAATGAGGGAGTGCAGCACTGTTGGAGGGTCAGTACTGAGGGAATGCTGCACTGTCGGAGGGTCAGTAATGAATGAGTGCCACATTGTCGGCGGGTCAGTACTGAGGGAATGCCGCACTGTCAGCGGATAACTACTGAGGGAATGCCACACTGTTGGAGGGTCAGTAATGAGGGAGTGCAGCACTGTTGGAGGGTCAGTACTGAGGGAGTGCCGCACTGTTGGAGGGTCTGAACTGAGGGAGTGCCAATCTGTCGGAGGGTCAGTACGAATGGAGTGCCGCACTGTCAGCGGGTCAGTACTGAGGAAGTGCCGCACTGTCGGAGGGTCAGTACTGAGGGAGTGCCGCACTGTCAGAGGGTCAGTACTGAATGAGTGCCGCACTGTCGGAGGGTCAGTAATGAGGGAGTGCAGCACTGTTGGAGGGTCAGTACTGAGGGAGTGCCGCACTGTTGGAGGGTCTGAACTGAGGGAGTGCTGCACTGTTGGAGGGTCAGTACTGAGCGAGTGCCGCATTGTCGGATGGTCAGTACTGAAGAAGTGGTGTACTGTCAGAGGGTCAGGACTGAGGGAGGGCTGCACTGTCAGGGGGTCAGTACGGAGGAAGTGATGCACTGTCGGAGGGTCAGTTCTGAGGGAGTGCCAAACTGTCGGAGGGTCAGTACGAATGGAGTGCTGCACTGTCAGCGGGTCAGTACTGAGGAAGTGCTGCACTGTCGGAGGGTCAGTACTGAGGGAGTGCCGCACTGTCGGAGGGTCAGTACAGAGGGAGTGCCGCACTGTCAGAGGGTCAGTACTGAATCAGTGCCGCACTGTCGGAGGGTCAGTACTGAAGAGTGCCGCACTGTTGGAGGGTCTGTACTGAGGGAGTGATGCTCTGTCGGAGGATCAGTACTGAGGGAGTGCCACACTGTCGGAGGGTCAGTACTGAGGGAGTACTGCACTGTCGGAGGTTCATTACTGACGGAGTGCTGCACTGTCGGAGGTTCAGTACTGAGGGAGTGCTGCACTGTCGGAGGGTCAGTACTGAGGGAGTGCAGCACTGTCGGAGGGTCAGTACTGAGGGAGTGCTGCACTGTTGGAGGTTCAGTACTGAGGGTGTGCTGCAGTGTTGAAGGGTCAGTACTGAGGGAATGCTGCACTGTTGGAGGGTCAGTACTGAGGGAGAGCCGCACTGTCGGAGGGTCACTACTGAGGGAGTGCAGCATTGTCAGAGGGTCAGTACTGAGGGAGTGCCGCACTGTCGGAGAGTCAGTACTGAGGGAGTGCCGCACTAATGGAGGCTCAGTACTGAGGGAGTGCAGCATTGTCAGAGGGTCGGTACTGAGGGAGTGCTGCACTGTCAGAGAGTCAGTACTGAGGGAGTGCCACATTGTCGGCGGGTCAGTACTGAGGGAGTGCAGCACTGTCAGCGGATAACTACTGAGGGAATGCCACACTGTTGGAGGGTCAGTAATGAGGGAGTGCAGCACTGTTGGAGGGTCAGTACTGAGGGAATGCTGCACTGTCGGAGGGTCAGTAATGAATGAGTGCCACATTGTCGGCGGGTCAGTACTGAGGGAATGCCGCACTGTCAGCGGATAACTACTGAGGGAATGCCACACTGTTGGAGGGTCAGTAATGAGGGAGTGCAGCACTGTTGGAGGGTCAGTACTGAGGGAGTGCCGCACTGTTGGAGGGTCTGAACTGAGGGAGTGCTGCACTGTTGGAGGGTCAGTACTGAGCGAGTGCCGCATTGTCGGATGGTCAGTACTGAAGAAGTGGTGTACTGTCAGAGGGTCAGTACTGAGGGAGGGCTGCACTGTCAGGGGGTCAGTACGGAGGAAGTGATGCACTGTCGGAGGGTCAGTTCTGAGGGAGTGCCAATCTGTCGGAGGGTCAGTACGAATGGAGTGCCGCACTGTCAGCGGGTCAGTACTGAGGAAGTGCCGCACTGTCGGAGGGTCAGTACTGAGGGAGTGCCGCACTGTCAGAGGGTCAGTACTGAATGAGTGCCGCACTGTCGGAGGGTCAGTAATGAGGGAGTGCAGCACTGTTGGAGGGTCAGTACTGAGGGAGTGCCGCACTGTTTGAGGGTCTGAACTGAGGGAGTGCTGCACTGTTGGAGGGTCAGTACTGAGCGAGTGCCGCATTGTCGGATGGTCAGTACTGAAGAAGTGGTGTACTGTCAGAGGGTCAGGACTGAGGGAGGGCTGCACTGTCAGGGGGTCAGTACGGAGGAAGTGATGCACTGTCGGAGGGTCAGTTCTGAGGGAGTGCCAATCTGTCGGAGGGTCAGTACGAATGGAGTGCTGCACTGTCAGCGGGTCAGTACTGAGGAAGTGCTGCACTGTCGGAGGGTCAGTACTGAGGGAGTGCCGCACTGTCGGAGGGTCAGTACAGAGGGAGTGCCGCACTGTCAGAGGGTCAGTACTGAATGAGTGCCGCACTGTCGGAGGGTCAGTACTGAAGAGTGCCGCACTGTTGGAGGGTCTGTACTGAGGGAGTGATGCTCTGTCGGAGGATCAGTACTGAGGGAGTGCCACACTGTCGGAGGGTCAGTACTGAGGGAGTACTGCACTGTCGGAGGTTCATTACTGACGGAGTGCTGCACTGTCGGAGGTTCAGTACTGAGGGAGTGCTGCACTGTCGGAGGGTCAGTACTGAGGGAGTGCAGCACTGTCGGAGGGTCAGTACTGAGGGAGTGCTGCACTGTTGGAGGTTCAGTACTGAGGGTGTGCTGCAGTGTTGAAGGGTCAGTACTGAGGGAGTGCTGCACTGTCGGAGAGTCAGTACTGAGGGAGTCCTGCACTGTCGGAGGGTCTGTACTGAGGGAGTGCTGCACTGTCAGAGGGTCAGCACTGAGAGAGAGCCGCACTGTCGGAGGGTCAGTACTGCGGGAGTGCCGCACTGTCAGAGGGTCAGTACTGAGCGAATGCTGCACTGTCGGAGGGTCAGTACTGAGGGAGTGCCGCACTGTCAGCGGATAACTACTCAGGGAATGCCACACTGTTGGAGGCTCAGTAATGAGGGAGTGCAGCACTGTTGGAGGGTCAGTACTGAGGGAGTGCCGCACTGTCGGAGGGTCAGTACTGAGGGAGTGCCGCACTGTCGGAGGTTCATTACTGAGGGAGTGCCGCACTGATGGAGGCTCAGTACTGAGGGAGTGCTGCACTGTCGGAGGGTCACTACTGAGGGAGTGCAGCATTGTCAGAGGGTCAGTACTGAGGGAGTGCCGCACTGTCGGAGAGTCAGTACTGAGGGAGTGCCGCACTGATGGAGGCTCAGTACTGAGGGGGTGCAGCATTGTCAGAGGGTCGGTACTGAGGGAGTTCTGCACTGTCGGAGAGTCAGTACTGAGGGAGTGCTGCACTGTCGGAGTGTCTATTGAGGGAGTGCCGCACTGTTGGAGGGTCAGTACTGAGGGAATGCTGCACTGTCGGAGGGTCAGAACTGAGGGAGTGCCGCACTGTCGGCGGGTCAGTACTGAGGGAGTGCCGCACTGTCAGCGGATAACTACTGAGGGAATGCCACACTGTTGGAGGGTCAGTAATGAGGGAGTGCAGCACTGTTGGAGGGTCAGTACTGAGGGCGTGCCGCACTGTTGAAGGGTCTGAACTGAGGGAGTGCTGCACTGTTGGAGGGTCAGTACTGAAGAAGTGGTGTACTGTCAGAGGATCAGGACTGAGGGAGGGCTGCACTGTCAGGGGGTCAGTACGGAGGAAGTGATGCACTGTCGGAGGGTCAGTTCTGAGGGAGTGCCAATCTGTCGGAGGGTCAGTACGAATGGAGTGCCGCACTGTCAGCGGGTCAGTACTGAGGAAGTGCTGCACTGTCAGAGGGTCAGCACTGAGAGAGAGCCGCACTGTCGGAGGGTCAGTACTGCGGGAGTGCCGCACTGTCAGAGGGTCAGTACTGAGCGAATGCTGCACTGTCGGAGGGTCAGTACTGAGGGAGTGCCGCACTGTCAGCGGATAACTACTCAGGGAATGCCACACTGTTGGAGGCTCAGTAATGAGGGAGTGCAGCACTGTTGGAGGGTCAGTACTGAGGGAGTGCCGCACTGTCGGAGGGTCAGTACTGAGGGAGTGCCGCACTGTCGGAGGTTCATTACTGAGGGAGTGCCGCACTGATGGAGGCTCAGTACTGAGGGAGTGCTGCACTGTCGGAGGGTCACTACTGAGGGAGTGCAGCATTGTCAGAGGGTCAGTACTGAGGGAGTGCCGCACTGTCGGAGATTCAGTACTGAGGGAGTGCCGCACTGAAGGAGGCTCAGTACTGAGGGGGTGCAGCATTGTCAGAGGGTCGGTACTGAGGGAGTTCTGCACTGTCGGAGAGTCAGTACTGAGGGAGTGCTGCACTGTCGGAGTGTCTATTGAGGGAGTGCCGCACTGTTGGAGGGTCAGTACTGAGGGAATGCTGCACTGTCGGAGGGTCAGAACTGAGGGAGTGCCGCATTGTCGGCGGGTCAGTACTGAGGGAGTGCCGCACTGTCAGCGGATAACTACTGAGGGAATGCCACACTGTTGGAGGGTCAGTAATGAGGGAGTGCAGCACTGTTGGAGGGTCAGTACTGAGGGCGTGCCGCACTGTTGAAGGGTCTGAACTGAGGGAGTGCTGCACTGTTGGAGGGTCAGTACTGAAGAAGTGGTGTACTGTCAGAGGATCAGGACTGAGGGAGGGCTGCACTGTCAGGGGGTCAGTACGGAGGAAGTGATGCACTGTCGGAGGGTCAGTTCAGAGGGAGTGCCAATCTGTCGGAGGGTCAGTACGAATGGAGTGCCGCACTGTCAGCGGGTCAGTACTGAGGAAGTGCCGCACTGTCGGAGGGTCAGTACTGAGGGAGTGCCGCACTGTCGGAGGGTCAGTACAGAGGGAGTGCCGCACTGTCAGAGGGTCAGTACTGAATGAGTGCCGCACTGTCGGAGGGTCAGTACTGAGGAGTGCCGCACTGTCGGAGGGTCTGTACTGAGGGAGTGCTGCACTGTCGGAGGTTCATTACTGAGCGAGTGCCGCACTATCGGAGGGTCAGTACTGAGGGTGTGCCGCCCTGTCGGAGGGTCAATACTGAGGGTGTGCCGCACTGTTGGAGGGTCAATACTGAGGGAGTGCCGCACTGTAGGAGGGTCGGTACTGAGGGAGTGCAGCACTATCGGACGGTCAGTACTCAGGGAGTGCTGCTCTGTCGGAGGGTCTGTACTGAGGGAGTGCTGCACTGTCAGAGGGTCAACACTGAGAGAGCGCCGCACTGTCGGAGGGTCAGTACTGAGGGTGCGCTGCACTGTCAGAGGGTCAGTACTGAGGGAGTGCCGCACTTTTGGAGGGTCAGTACTGAGGGAGTGCTGCACTTTTGGAGGGTCAGTACTGAGGGAGAGCCGCACTGTCACATGGTTATTTCTGAGGGAGTACCGCACTGTCGGAGGGTCAGTACTGAGGGAGAGCCGCACTGTCAGAGGGTCAGTACTGAGAGAGTGCCGCACTGTCGGAGGGTCAGTACTGAGGGAGTGCTGCTCTGTCGGAGGGATCTGTACTGAGGTAGTGTCGCACTGTCAGAGGGTCAGTACTGAGGGAGTGCTGCACTGTCGGAGGGTTAGTATACTGAGGGAGTGCTGCACTGTTGGAGGGTCAGTATTCAATTAGCGCCACATTGTCGGAGGGTCAGTAGTGAGGGTGTGCCGCACTGTCGGAGGGTCAGTACTGAGGGAGTGCCGCATTGTCAGAGGGTCAGTACTGAGGGAGTGCTGCACTGTTGGAGCGTCAGTACTGAGGGAGTGCAGCATTGTCAGAGGGTCAGTACTGAGGGAATGCCGCCTGTCGGAGGGTCAGTCCTGAGAGAGTGCCGCACTGTCGGAGGTTCATTACTGAGGGAGTGCCGCACTGATGGAGGCTCAGTACTGAGGGAGTGCTGCACTGTTGGAGGGTCAGTACTGAGGGAGAGCCGCACTGTCGGAGGGTCACTACTGAGGGAGTGCAGCATTGTCAGAGGGTCAGTACTGAGGGAGTGCCGCACTGTCGGAGAGTCAGTACTGAGGGAGTGCCGCACTAATGGAGGCTCAGTACTGAGGGAGTGCAGCATTGTCAGAGGGTCGGTACTGAGGGAGTGCTGCACTGTCGGAGAGTCAGTACTGAGGGAGTGCCACATTGTCGGCGGGTCAGTACTGAGGGAGTGCCGCACTGTCAGCGGATAACTACTGAGGGAATGCCACACTGTTGGAGGGTCAGTAATGAGGGAGTGCAGCACTGTTGGAGGGTCAGTACTGAGGGAATGCTGCACTGTCGGAGGGTCAGTAATGAATGAGTGCCACATTGTCGGCGGGTCAGTACTGAGGGAATGCCGCACTGTCAGCGGATAACTACTGAGGGAATGCCACACTGTTGGAGGGTCAGTAATGAGGGAGTGCAGCACTGTTGGAGGGTCAGTACTGAGGGAGTGCCGCATTGTCGGATGGTCAGTACTGAAGAAGAGGCGTACTGTCAGAGGGTCAGGACTGAGGGAGGGCTGCACTGTCAGGGGGTCAGTACGGAGGAAGTGATGCACTGTCGGAGGGTCAGTTGTGAGGGAGTGCCAATCTGTCGGAGGGTCAGTACGAATGGAGTGCCGCACTGTCAGCGGGTCAGTACTGAGGAAGTGCCGCACTGTCGGAGGGTCAGTACTGAGGGAGTGCCGCACTGTCAGAGGGTCAGTACTGAATGAGTGCCGCACTGTCGGAGGGTCAGTAATGAGGGAGTGCAGCACTGTTGGAGGGTCAGTACTGAGGGAGTGCCGCACTGTTGGAGGGTCTGAACTGAGGGAGTGCTGCACTGTTGGAGGGTCAGTACTGAGCGAGTGCCGCATTGTCGGATGGTCAGTACTGAAGAAGTGGTGTACTGTCAGAGGGTCAGGACTGAGGGAGGGCTGCACTGTCAGGGGGTCAGTACGGAGGAAGTGATGCACTGTCGGAGGGTCAGTTCTGAGGGAGTGCCAATCTGTCGGAGGGTCAGTACGAATGGAGTGCTGCACTGTCAGCGGGTCAGTACTGAGGAAGTGCTGCACTGTCGGAGGGTCAGTACTGAGGGAGTGCCGCACTGTCGGAGGGTCAGTACAGAGGGAATGCCGCACTGTCAGAGGGTCAGTACTGAATGAGTGCCGCACTGTCGGAAGGTCAGTACTGAAGAGTGCCGCACTGTTGGAGGGTCTGTACTGAGGGAGTGATGCTCTGTCGGAGGATCAGTACTGAGGGAGTGCCACACTGTCGGAGGGTCAGTACTGAGGGAGTACTGCACTGTCGGAGGTTCATTACTGACGGAGTGCTGCACTGTCGGAGGTTCAGTACTGAGGGAGTGCTGCACTGTCGGAGGGTCAGTACTGAGGGAGTGCAGCACTGTCGGAGGGTCAGTACTGAGGGAGTGCTGCACTGTTGGAGGTTCAGTACTGAGGGTGTGCTGCAGTGTTGAAGGGTCAGTACTGAGGGAGTGCTGCACTGTCGGAGAGTCAGTACTGAGGGAGTCCTGCACTGTCGGAGGGTCTGTACTGAGGGAGTGCTGCACTGTCAGAGGGTCAGCACTGAGAGAGAGCCGCACTGTCGGAGGGTCAGTACTGCGGGAGTGCCGCACTGTCAGAGGGTCAGTACTGAGCGAATGCTGCACTGTCGGAGGGTCAGTACTGAGGGAGTGCCGCACTGTCAGCGGATAACTACTCAGGGAATGCCACACTGTTGGAGGCTCAGTAATGAGGGAGTGCAGCACTGTTGGAGGGTCAGTACTGAGGGAGTGCCGCACTGTCGGAGGGTCAGTACTGAGGGAGTGCCGCACTGTCGGAGGTTCATTACTGAGGGAGTGCCGCACTGATGGAGGCTCAGTACTGAGGGAGTGCTGCACTGTCGGAGGGTCACTACTGAGGGAGTGCAGCATTGTCAGAGGGTCAGTACTGAGGGAGTGCCGCACTGTCGGAGAGTCAGTACTGAGGGAGTGCCGCACTGATGGAGGCTCAGTACTGAGGGGGTGCAGCATTGTCAGAGGGTCGGTACTGAGGGAGTTCTGCACTGTCGGAGAGTCAGTACTGAGGGAGTGCTGCACTGTCGGAGTGTCTATTGAGTGAGTGCCGCACTGTTGGAGGGTCAGTACTGAGGGAATGCTGCACTGTCGGAGGGTCAGAACTGAGGGAGTGCCGCACTGTCGGCGGGTCAGTACTGAGGGAGTGCCGCACTGTCAGCGGATAACTACTGAGGGAATGCCACACTGTTGGAGGGTCAGTAATGAGGGAGTGCAGCACTGTTGGAGGGTCAGTACTGAGGGCGTGCCGCACTGTTGAAGGGTCTGAACTGAGGGAGTGCTGCACTGTTGGAGGGTCAGTACTGAAGAAGTGGTGTACTGTCAGAGGATCAGGACTGAGGGAGGGCTGCACTGTCAGGGGGTCAGTACGGAGGAAGTGATGCACTGTCGGAGGGTCAGTTCTGACGGAGTGCCAATCTGTCAGAGGGTCAGTACGAATGGAGTGCCGCACTGTCAGCGTGTCAGTACTGAGGAAGTGCCGCACTGTCGGAGGGTCAGTACTGAGGGAGTGCCGCACTGTCGGAGGGTCAGTACAGAGGGAGTGCCGCACTGTCAGAGGGTCAGTACTGAATGAGTGCCGCACTGTCGGAGGGTCAGTACTGAGGAGTGCCGCACTGTCGGAGGGTCTGTACTGAGGGAGTGCTGCACTGTCGGAGGTTCATTACTGAGCGAGTGCCGCACTGTCGGAGGGTCAGTACTGAGGGTGTGCCGCCCTGTCGGAGGGTCAATACTGAGGGTGTGCCGCACTGTTGGAGGGTCAATACTGAGGGAGTGCCGCACTGTAGGAGGGTCGGTACTGAGGGAGTGCAGCACTATCGGACGGTCAGTACTCAGGGAGTGCTGCTCTGTCGGAGGGTCTGTACTGAGGGAGTGCTGCACTGTCAGAGGGTCAACACTGAGAGAGCGCCGCACTGTCGGAGGGTCAGTACTGAGGGAGTGCTGCACTGTTGGAGGGTCAGTACTGAGGGAGTGCCACACTGTCGGAGAGTCAGTACTGAGGGAGTGCCGCACTAATGGAGGCTCAGTACTGAGGGAGTGCAGCATTGTCAGAGGGTCGGTACTGAGGGAGTGCTGCACTGTCGGAGAGTCAGTACTGAGGGAGTGCCACATTGTCGGCGGGTCAGTACTGAGGGAGTGCCGCACTGTCAGCGGATAACTACTGAGGGAATGCCACACTGTTGGAGGGTCAGTAATGAGGGAGTGCAGCACTGTTGGAGGGTCAGTACTGAGGGAATGCTGCACTGTCGGAGGGTCAGTAATGAATGAGTGCCACATTGTCGGCGGGTCAGTACTGAGGGAATGCCGCACTGTCAGCGGATAACTACTGAGGGAATGCCACACTGTTGGAGGGTCAGTAATGAGGGAGTGCAGCACTGTTGGAGGGTCAGTACTGAGGGAGTGCCGCACTGTTGGAGGGTCTGAACTGAGGGAGTGCTGCACTGTTGGAGGGTCAGTACTGAGCGAGTGCCGCATTGTCGGATGGTCAGTACTGAAGAAGTGGTGTACTGTCAGAGGGTCAGGACTGAGGGAGGGCTGCACTGTCAGGGGGTCAGTACGGAGGAAGTGATGCACTGTCGGAGGGTCAGTTCTGAGGGAGTGCCAATCTGTCGGAGGGTCAGTACGAATGGAGTGCTGCACTGTCAGCGGGTCAGTACTGAGGAAGTGCTGCACTGTCGGAGGGTCAGTACTGAGGGAGTGCCGCACTGTCGGATCGTCAGTACAGAGGGAGTGCCGCACTGTCAGAGGGTCAGTACTGAATGAGTGCCGCACTGTCGGAGGGTCAGTACTGAAGAGTGCCGCACTGTTGGAGGGTCTGTACTGAGGGAGTGATGCTCTGTCGGAGGATCAGTACTGAGGGAGTGCCACACTGTCGGAGGGTCAGTACTGAGGGAGTACTGCACTGTCGGAGGTTCATTACTGACGGAGTGCTGCACTGTCGGAGGTTCAGTACTGAGGGAGTGCTGCACTGTCGGAGGGTCAGTACTGAGGGAGTGCAGCACTGTCGGAGGGTCAGTACTGAGGGAGTGCTGCACTGTTGGAGGTTCAGTACTGAGGGTGTGCTGCAGTGTTGAAGGGTCAGTACTGAGGGAATGCTGCACTGTTGGAGGGTCAGTACTGAGGGAGAGCCGCACTGTCGGAGGGTCACTACTGAGGGAGTGCAGCATTGTCAGAGGGTCAGTACTGAGGGAGTGCCTCACTGTCGGAGAGTCAGTACTGAGGGAGTGCCGCACTAATGGAGGCTCAGTACTGAGGGAGTGCAGCATTGTCAGAGGGTCGGTACTGAGGGAGTGCTGCACTGTCGGAGAGTCAGTACTGAGGGAGTGCCACATTGTCGGCGGGTCAGTACTGAGGGAGTGCCGCACTGTCAGCGGATAACTACTGAGGGAATGCCACACTGTTGGAGGGTCAGTAATGAGGGAGTGCAGCACTGTTGGAGGGTCAGTACTGAGGGAATGCTGCACTGTCGGAGGGTCAGTAATGAATGAGTGCCACATTGTCGGCGGGTCAGTACTGAGGGAATGCCGCACTGTCAGCGGATAACTACTGAGGGAATGCCACACTGTTGGAGGGTCAGTAATGAGGGAGTGCAGCACTGTTGGAGGGTCAGTACTGAGGGAGTGCCGCACTGTTGGAGGGTCTGAACTGAGGGAGTGCTGCACTGTTGGAGGGTCAGTACTGAGCGAGTGCCGCATTGTCGGATGGTCAGTACTGAAGAAGTGGTGTACTGTCAGAGGGTCAGGACTGAGGGAGGGCTGCACTGTCAGGGGGTCAGTACGGAGGAAGTGATGCACTGTCGGAGGGTCAGTTCTGAGGGAGTGCCAATCTGTCGGAAGGTCAGTACGAATGGAGTGCCGCACTGTCAGCGGGTCAGTACTGAGGAAGTGCCGCACTGTCGGAGGGTCAGTACTGAGGGAGTGCCGCACTGTCAGAGGGTCAGTACTGAATGAGTGCCGCACTGTCGAAGGGTCAGTAATGAGGGAGTGCAGCACTGTTGGAGGGTCAGTACTGAGGGAGTGCCGCACTGTTGGAGGGTCTGAACTGAGGGAGTGCTGCACTGTTGGAGGGTCAGTACTGAGCGAGTGCCGCATTGTCGGATGGTCAGTACTGAAGAAGTGGTGTACTGTCAGAGGGTCAGGACTGAGGGAGGGCTGCACTGTCAGGGGGTCAGTACGGAGGAAGTGATGCACTGTCGGAGGGTCAGTTCTGAGGGAGTGCCAATCTGTCGGAGGGTCAGTACGAATGGAGTGCTGCACTGTCAGCGGGTCAGTACTGAGGAAGTGCTGCACTGTCGGAGGGTCAGTACTGAGGGAGTGCCGCACTGTCGGAGGGTCAGTACAGAGGGAGTGCCGCACTGTCAGAGGGTCAGTACTGAATGAGTGCCGCACTGTCGGAGGGTCAGTACTGAAGAGTGCCGCACTGTTGGAGGGTCTGTACTGAGGGAGTGATGCTCTGTCGGAGGATCAGTACTGAGGGAGTGCCACACTGTCGGAGGGTCAGTACTGAGGGAGTACTGCACTGTCGGAGGTTCATTACTGACGGAGTGCTGCACTGTCGGAGGTTCAGTACTGAGGGAGTGCAGCACTGTCGGAGGGTCAGTACTGAGGGAGTGCTGCACTGTTGGAGGTTCAGTACTGAGGGTGTGCTGCAGTGTTGAAGGGTCAGTACTGAGGGAGTGCTGCACTGTCGGAGAGTCAGTACTGAGGGAGTCCTGCACTGTCGGAGGGTCTGTACTGAGGGAGTGCTGCACTGTCAGAGGGTCAGCACTGAGAGAGAGCCGCACTGTCGGAGGGTCAGTACTGCGGGAGTGCCGCACTGTCAGAGAGTCAGTAGTGAGGGAGTGCCGCAGTGTCGGATGATCAGTACTGAGGGAGTGCCGCACTGTCAGAGGGTCAGTACTGAGCGAATGCTGCACTGTCGGAGGGTCAGTACTGAGGGAGAGTCGCACTGTTGGAGGTTCTGTACTGAGGGACTGCAGCACTTTCGGAGGGTTAGTCCTGAAGGAGTGCCGCACTCTCGGAGGGTCTGTAGTGAGGGAGTGCTGCACCCTTGGAGGGTCAGTACTGAGGGAGTGCAGCACTGTCGGTTGGTTAGTACTGAAGAAGTAACGTACTGTCAGGGGGTCAGTACAGAGGGAGTGATGCACTGTCGGAGGGTCAGTACCGAGGGAGTGCCAAACTGTCGGAGGGTCAGTACTAATGGAGTGCCTCACTGTCGGAGGGTCAGTAATGAGGGAGTGCCGCACTGTCAGAGGGTCAGTACTGAGGGAGTACTGCACTGTCAGAGGGTCAGTACTGAGGGAGTGCCGCACTGTCAGCGGGTCAGTACTGAGGAAGTGCCGCACTGTCGGAGGATCAGTACTGAGGGAGTGCATCAGTGTTGGAGGGTCAGTACTGAGATAGTGCCGCACTGTCGGAGGGTCAGTACTGAGGAAGTGATGCACTGTCGGAGGGTCAGTACTGAGGGAGTGCTGCACTGTTGGAGGGTCAGTACTGAGGGAGTGCCGCACTGTCAGAGGGTCAGTACTGAGCGAATGCTGCACTGTCGGAGGGTCAGTACTGAGGGAGTGCCGCACTGTCAGCGGATAACTACTCAGGGAATGCCACACTGTTGGAGGCTCAGTAATGAGGGAGTGCAGCACTGTTGGAGGGTCAGTACTGAGGGAGTGCCGCACTGTCGGTGGGTCAGTACTGAGGGAGTGCCGCACTGTCGGAGGTTCATTACTGACGGAGTGCCGCACTGATGGAGGCTCAGTACTGAGGGAGTGCTGCACTGTCGGAGGGTCACTACTGAGGGAGTGCAGCATTGTCACAGGGTCAGTACTGAGGGAGTGCCGCACTGTCGGAGAGTCAGTACTGAGGGAGTGCCGCACTGATGGAGGCTCAGTACTGAGGGGGTGCAGCATTGTCAGAGGGTCGGTACTGAGGGAGTTCTGCACTGTCGGAGAGTCAGTACTGAGGGAGTGCTGCACTGTCGGAGTGTCTACTGAGGGAGTGCCGCACTGTTGGAGGGTCAGTACTGAGGGAATGCTGCACTGTCGGAGGGTCAGAACTGAGGGAGTGCCGCACTGTCGGCGGGTCAGTACTGAGGGAGTGCCGCACTGTCAGCGGATAACTACTGAGGGAATGCCACACTTT
Source organism: Isurus oxyrinchus (assembly GCA_026770705.1). NCBI lineage: Eukaryota > Metazoa > Chordata > Chondrichthyes > Lamniformes > Lamnidae > Isurus > Isurus oxyrinchus. Next base: position 79,887 of record JANJGN010000583.1, on the reverse strand, counting down.
TGGAGGGTCAGTAATGAGGGAGTGCAGCACTGTTGGAGGGTCAGTACTGAGGGCGTGCCGCACTGTTGGAGGGTCTGACCTGAGGGAGTGCTGCACTGTTGGAGGGTCAGTACTGAAGAAGTGGTGTACTGTCAGAGGATCAGGACTGAGGGAGGGCTGCACTGTCAGGGGGTCAGTACGGAGGAAGTGATGCACTGTCGGAGGGTCAGTTCTGACGGAGTGCCAATCTGTCGGAGGGTCAGTACGAATGGAGTGCCGCACTGTCAGCGTGTCAGTACTGAGGAAGTGCCGCACTGTCGGAGGGTCAGTACTGAGGGAGTGCCGCACTGTCGGAGGGTCAGTACAGAGGGAGTGCCGCACTGTCAGAGGGTCAGTACTGAATGAGTGCCGCACTGTCGGAGGGTCAGTACTGAAGAGTGCCGCACTGTCGGAGGGTCTGTACTGAGGGAGTGCTGCACTGTCGCTGGTTCATTACTGAGCGAGTGCCGCACTGTCGGAGGGTCAGTACTGAGGGTGTGCCGCACTGTTGGAGGGTCAATACTGAGGGAGTGCCGCACTGTAGGAGGGTCGGTACTGAGGGAGTGCAGCACTATCGGACGGTCAGTACTCAGGGAGTGCTGCACTGTCGGAGGGTCTGTACTGAGGGAGTGCTGCACTGTCAGAGGGTCAACACTGAGAGAGCGCCGCACTGTCGGAGGGTCAGTACTGAGGGAGTGCTGCACTGTTGGAGGGTCAGTACTGAGGGAGTGCCACACTGTCGGAGGGTCAGTAATGAGGGTGTGCCGCACTGTCAGCGGATCAGTACTGAGGGAGTGCCACACTGTTGGAGGGTCAGTACTGAGGGAGTGCAGTACTGTCAAGGGTCAGTACTGAGTGAGTGCCGCACTATCGGAGGGTCAGTACTGAGGGAGAGTCGCACTGTTGGAGGTTCTGTACTGAGGGACTGCAGCACTTTCGGAGGGTCAGTCCTGAAGGAGTGCCGCACTCTCGGAGGGTCTGTAGTGAGGGAGTGCTGCACCCTTGGAGGGTCAGTACTGAGGGAGTGCAGCACTGTCGGTTGGTTAGTACTGAAGAAGTAACGTACTGTCAGGGGGTCAGTACAGAGGGAGTGATGCACTGTCGGAGGGTCAGTACCGAGGGAGTGCCAAACTGTCGGAGGGTCAGTACTAATGGAGTGCCGCACTGTCGGAGGGTCAGTAATGAGGGAGTGCCGCACTGTCAGAGGGTCAGTACTGAGGGAGTACTGCACTGTCAGAGGGTCAGTACTGAGGGAGTGCCGCACTGTCAGCGGGTCAGTACTGAGGAAGTGCCGCACTGTCGGAGGATCAGTACTGAGGGAGTGCATCAGTGTTGGAGGGTCAGTACTGAGATAGTGCCGCACTGTCGGAGGGTCAGTACTGAGGAAGTGATGCACTGTCGGAGGGTCAGTACTGAGGGAGTGCTGCACTGTTGGAGGGTCAGTACTGAGGGAGTGCCGCACTGTCGGAGGGTCAGTACTGATGTAGTGATGCACTGTCGGAGGGTCAGTACTGAGGGAGTGCTGCACTGTCATGGGGTCAGTACTGAGGGAGTGCTGCACTGTCAGAGGGACAGTACTGAGGGAGTGCTGCACTGTCGGAGGGTCAGTACTGAGGGATGCCGCACTGATGGAGGGTCAGAACTGAGGGAGTGCCACACTGATGGAGGGTCAGTTCTGAGGGAGTGCAGCACTGTCGGAGGGTTTGTACTGAGGTAGTGCAGCACTGTTGGAGGGTCAGTACTGAGGGAGTACTGCACTGTCGGATGGTCAGTACTGAGGGAGTGCCGCACTGTCGGAGGGTCAGTAGTGAGGCAGTGCTGCACTGTCGGAGGGTCAGTACTGAGGGAGTTCCGCACTGTTGGAGGGTCAGTACTGACGGAGTGCCGCACTTTTGGAGGGTCAGTACTGAGGGAGTGCTGCACTGTTGGAGGGTTAGTACTGAGGGAGAGCCGCACTGTCACAGGGTTATTACTGAGGGAGTACCGCACTGTCGGAGGGTCAGTACTGAGGGAGAGCCGCACTGTCAGAGGGTCAGTACTGAGAGAGTGCCGCACTGTCGGAGGGTCAGTACTGAGGGAGTGCTGCACTGTCGGAGGGATCTGTACTGAGGTAGTGTCGCACTGTCAGAGGGTCAGTACTGAGGGAGTGCTGCACTGTCGGAGGGTTAGTATACTGAGGGAGTGCTGCACTGTCGGAGGGTCAGTATTCAATTAGCGCCACATTGTCGGAGGGTCAGTAGTGAGGGAGTGCCGCACTGTCGGAGGGTCAGTACTGAGGGAGTGCCGCATTGTCAGAGGGTCAGTACTGAGGGAGTGCTGCACTGTTGGAGCGTCAGTACTGAGGGAGTGCAGCATTGTCAGAGGGTCAGTACTGAGGGAATGCCGCACTGTCGGAGGGTCAGTCCTGAGAGAGTGCCGCACTGTCGGAGGTTCATTACTGAGGGAGTGCCGCACTGATGGAGGCTCAGTACTGAGGGAGTGCTGCACTGTTGGAGGGTCAGTACTGAGGGAGAGCCGCACTGTCGGAGGGTCACTACTGAGGGAGTGCAGCATTGTCAGAGGGTCAGTACTGAGGGAGTGCCGCACTAATGGAGGCTCAGTACTGAGGGAGTGCAGCATTGTCAGAGGGTCGGTACTGAGGGAGTGCTGCACTGTCGGAGAGTCAGTACTGAGGGAGTGCCACATTGTCGGCGGGTCAGTACTGAGGGAGTGCCGCACTGTCAGCGGATAACTACTGAGGGAATGCCACACTGTTGGAGGGTCAGTAATGAGGGAGTGCAGCACTGTTGGAGGGTCAGTACTGAGGGAATGCTGCACTGTCGGAGGGTCAGTAATGAATGAGTGCCACATTGTCGGCGGGTCAGTACTGAGGGAATGCCGCACTGTCAGCGGATAACTACTGAGGGAATGCCACACTGTTGGAGGGTCAGTAATGAGGGAGTGCAGCACTGTTGGAGGGTCAGTACTGAGGGAGTGCCGCACTGTTGGAGGGTCTGAACTGAGGGAGTGCTGCACTGTTGGAGGGTCAGTACTGAGCGAGTGCCGCATTGTCGGATGGTCAGTACTGAAGAAGTGGTGTACTGTCAGAGGGTCAGGACTGAGGGAGGGCTGCACTGTCAGGGGGTCAGTACGGAGGAAGTGATGCACTGTCGGAGGGTCAGTTCTGAGGGAGTGCCAATCTGTCGGAGGGTCAGTACGAATGGAGTGCTGCACTGTCAGCGGGTCAGTACTGAGGAAGTGCCGCACTGTCGGAGGGTCAGTACTGAGGGAGTGCCGCACTGTCAGAGGGTCAGTACTGAATGACTGCCGCACTGTCGGAGGGTCAGTAATGAGGGAGTGCAGCACTGTTGGAGGGTCAGTACTGAGGGAGTGCCACACTGTCGGAGGGTCAGTAATGAGGGTGTGCCGCACTGTCAGCGGATCAGTACTGAGGGAGTGCCACACTGTCGGAGGGTCAGTACTGAGGGAGTGCCGCACTGTCGGATGTTCATTACTGAGGGAGTGCCGAACTGATGGAGGCTCAGTACTGAGGGAGTGCTGCACTGTTGGAGGGTCAGTACTGAGGGAGTGCAGCATTGTCAGAGGGTCAGTACTGAGGGAGTGCCGCACTGTCGGAGAGTCAGTACTGAGGGAATGCCGCACTGATGAAGGCGCAGTACTGAGGGAGTTCTGCACTGTCGGAGAGTCAGTACTGAGGGAGTGCTGCACTGTCGGAGTGTCTACTGAGGGAGTGCCGCACTGTTGGAGGGCCAGTACTGAGGGAATGCTGCACTGTCGGAGGGTCAGTACTGAGGGAGTGCCACATTGTCGGCGGGTCAGTACTGAGGGAGTGCCGCACTGTCAGCGGATAACTACTGAGGGAATGCCACACTTTTGGAGGGTCAGTAATGAGGGAGTGCAGCACTGTTGGAGGGTCAGTACTGAGGGAGTGCCGCACTGTTGGAGGGTCTGAACTGAGGGAGTGCTGCACTGTTGGAGGGTCAGTACTGAAGAAGTGGTGTACTGTCAGAGGATCAGGACTGAGGGAGGGCTGCACTGTCAGGGGGTCAGTACGGAGGAAGTGATGCACTGTCGGAGGGTCAGTTCTGACGGAGTGCCAATCTGTCGGAGGGTCAGTACGAATGGAGTGCCGCACTGTCAGCGGGTCAGTACTGAGGAAGTGCCGCACTGTCGGAGGGTCAGTACTGAGGGAGTGCCGCACTGTCGGAGGGTCAGTACAGAGGGAGTGCCGCACTGTCAGAGGGTCAGTACTGAATGAGTGCCGCACTGTCGGAGGGTCAGTACTGAAGAGTGCCGCACTGTCGGAGGGTCTGTACTGAGGGAGTGCTGCACTGTCGGAGGTTCATTACTGAGCGAGTGCCGCACTGTCGGAGGGTCAGTACTGAGGGTGTGCCGCCCTGTCGGAGGGTCAATACTGAGGGTGTGCCGCACTGTTGGAGGGTCAATACTGAGGGAGTGCCGCACTGTAGGAGGGTCGGTACTGAGGGAGTGCAGCACTATTGGACGGTCAGTACTCAGGGAGTGCTGCACTGTCGGAGGGTCTGTACTGAGGGAGTGCTGCACTGTCAGAGGGTCAACACTGAGAGAGCGCCACACTGTCGGAGGGTCAGTAATGAGGGTGTGCCGCACTGTCAGCGGATCAGTACTGAGGGAGTGCCACACTGTTGGAGGGTCAGTACTGAGGGAGTGCAGTACTGTCAGAGGGTCAGTACTGAGTGAGTGCCGCACTATCGGAGGGTCAGTACTGAGGGAGAGTCGCACTGTTGGAGGTTCTGTACTGAGGGACTGCAGCACTTTCGGAGGGTCAGTCCTGAAGGAGTGCCGCACTCTCGGAGGGTCTGTAGTGAGGGAGTGCTGCACCCTTGGAGGGTCAGTACTGAGGGAGTGCAGCACTGTCGGTTGGTTAGTACTGAAGAAGTAACGTACTGTCAGGGGGTCAGTACAGAGGGAGTGATGCACTGTCGGAGGGTCAGTACCGAGGGAGTGCCAAACTGTCGGAGGGTCAGTACTAATGGAGTGCCGCACTGTCGGAGGGTCAGTAATGAGGGAGTGCCGCACTGTCAGAGGGTCAGTACTGAGGGAGTACTGCACTGTCAGAGGGTCAGTACTGAGGGAGTGCCGCACTGTCAGCGGGTCAGTACTGAGGAAGTGCCGCACTGTCGGAGGATCAGTACTGAGGGAGTGCATCAGTGTTGGAGAGTCAGTACTGAGATAGTGCCGCACTGTCGGAGGGTCAGTACTGAGGAAGTGATGCACTGTCGGAGGGTCAGTACTGAGGGAGTGCTGCACTGTTGGAGGGTCAGTACTGAGGGAGTGCCGCACTGTCGGAGGGTCAGTACTGATGTAGTGATGCACTGTTGGAGGGTCAGTACTGAGGGAGTGCTGCACTGTCATGGGGTCAGTATGGAGGGAGTGATGCACGGTCAGAGGGTCAGTACTGAGGGTCGGCTGACTCTCAGAGGGTCAGTACTGAGGGAGTGCTGCACTGTCAGAGGGAGAGTACTGAGGGAGTGCTGCACTGTCGGAGGGTCAGTACTGAGGGATGCCGCACTGATGGAGGGTCAGAACTGAGGGAGTGCCACACTGATGGAGGGTCAGTTCTGAGGGAGTGCAGCACTGTCGGAGGGTTTGTACTGAGGTAGTGCAGCACTGTTGGAGGGTCAGTACTGAGGGAGTACTGCACTGTCGGATGGTCAGTACTGAGGGAGTGCCGCACTGTCGGAGGGTCAGTAGTGAGGCAGTGCTGCACTGTCGGAGGGTCAGTACTGAGGGAGTTCCGCACTGTTGGAGGGTCAGTACTGACGGAGTGCCGCACTGTCGGAGGGTCAGTACTGAGGGTGCGCTGCACTGTCAGAGGGTCAGTACTGAGGGAGTGCCGCACTTTTGGAGGGTCAGTACTGAGGGAGTGCTGCACTGTTGGAGGGTTAGTACTGAGGGAGAGCCGCACTGTCACAGGGTTATTACTGAGGGAGTACCGCACTGTCGGAGGGTCAGTACTGAGGGAGAGCCGCACTGTCAGAGGGTCAGTACTGAGAGAATGCCGCACTGTCGGAGGGTCAGTACTGAGGGAGTGCTGCACTGTCGGAGGGATCTGTACTGAGGTAGTGTCGCACTGTCAGAGGGTCAGTACTGAGGGAGTGCTGCACTGTCGGAGGGTTAGTATACTGAGGGAGTGCTGCACTGTCGGAGGGTCAGTATTCAATTAGCGCCACATTGTCGGAGGGTCAGTAGTGAGGGAGTGCCGCACTGTCGGAGGGTCAGTACTGAGGGAGTGCCGCATTGTCAGAGGGTCAGTACTGAGGGAGTGCTGCACTGTTGGAGCGTCAGTACTGAGGGAGTGCAGCATTGTCAGAGGGTCAGTACTGAGGGAATGCCGCACTGTCGGAGGGTCAGTCCTGAGAGAGTGCCGCACTGTCGGAGGTTCATTACTGAGGGAGTGCCGCACTGATGGAGGCTCAGTACTGAGGGAGTGCTGCACTGTTGGAGGGTCAGTACTGAGGGAGAGCCGCACTGTCGGAGGGTCAGTACTGAGGGAGTGCCGCACTGTCAGAGGGTCAGTACTGAATGAGTGCCGCACTGTCGGAGGGTCAGTAATGAGGGAGTGCAGCACTGTTGGAGGGTCAGTACTGAGGGAGTGCCACACTGTCGGAGGGTCAGTAATGAGGGTGTGCCGCACTGTCAGCGGATCAGTACTGAGGGAGTGCCACACTGTCGGAGGGTCAGTACTGAGGGAGTGCCGCACTGTCGGATGTTCATTACTGAGGGAGTGCCGAACTGATGGAGGCTCAGTACTGAGGGAGTGCTGCACTGTTGGAGGGTCAGTACTGAGGGAGTGCAGCATTGTCAGAGGGTCAGTACTGAGGGAGTGCCGCACTGTCGGAGAGTCAGTACTGAGGGAATGCCGCACTGATGAAGGCGCAGTACTGAGGGAGTTCTGCACTGTCGGAGAGTCAGTACTGAGGGAGTGCTGCACTGTCGGAGTGTCTACTGAGGGAGTGCCGCACTGTTGGAGGGCCAGTACTGAGGGAATGCTGCACTGTCGGAGGGTCAGTACTGAGGGAGTGCCACATTGTCGGCGGGTCAGTACTGAGGGAGTGCCGCACTGTCAGCGGATAACTACTGAGGGAATGCCACACTTTTGGAGGGTCAGTAATGAGGGAGTGCAGCACTGTTGGAGGGTCAGTACTGAGGGAGTGCCGCACTGTTGGAGGGTCTGAACTGAGGGAGTGCTGCACTGTTGGAGGGTCAGTACTGAAGAAGTGGTGTACTGTCAGAGGATCAGGACTGAGGGAGGGCTGCACTGTCAGGGGGTCAGTACGGAGGAAGTGATGCACTGTCGGAGGGTCAGTTCTGACGGAGTGCCAATCTGTCGGAGGGTCAGTACGAATGGAGTGCCGCACTGTCAGCGGGTCAGTACTGAGGAAGTGCCGCACTGTCGGAGGGTCAGTACTGAGGGAGTGCCGCACTGTCGGAGGGTCAGTACAGAGGGAGTGCCGCACTGTCAGAGGGTCAGTACTGAATGAGTGCCGCACTGTCGGAGGGTCAGTACTGAAGAGTGCCGCACTGTCGGAGGGTCTGTACTGAGGGAGTGCTGCACTGTCGGAGGTTCATTACTGAGCGAGTGCCGCACTGTCGGAGGGTCAGTACTGAGGGTGTGCCGCCCTGTCGGAGGGTCAATACTGAGGGTGTGCCGCACTGTTGGAGGGTCAATACTGAGGGAGTGCCGCACTGTAGGAGGGTCGGTACTGAGGGAGTGCAGCACTATTGGACGGTCAGTACTCAGGGAGTGCTGCACTGTCGGAGGGTCTGTACTGAGGGAGTGCTGCACTGTCAGAGGGTCAACACTGAGAGAGCGCCACACTGTCGGAGGGTCAGTAATGAGGGTGTGCCGCACTGTCAGCGGATCAGTACTGAGGGAGTGCCACACTGTTGGAGGGTCAGTACTGAGGGAGTGCAGTACTGTCAGAGGGTCAGTACTGAGTGAGTGCCGCACTATCGGAGGGTCAGTACTGAGGGAGAGTCGCACTGTTGGAGGTTCTGTACTGAGGGACTGCAGCACTTTCGGAGGGTCAGTCCTGAAGGAGTGCCGCACTCTCGGAGGGTCTGTAGTGAGGGAGTGCTGCACCCTTGGAGGGTCAGTACTGAGGGAGTGCAGCACTGTCGGTTGGTTAGTACTGAAGAAGTAACGTACTGTCAGGGGGTCAGTACAGAGGGAGTGATGCACTGTCGGAGGGTCAGTACCGAGGGAGTGCCAAACTGTCGGAGGGTCAGTACTAATGGAGTGCCGCACTGTCGGAGGGTCAGTAATGAGGGAGTGCCGCACTGTCAGAGGGTCAGTACTGAGGGAGTACTGCACTGTCAGAGGGTCAGTACTGAGGGAGTGCCGCACTGTCAGCGGGTCAGTACTGAGGAAGTGCCGCACTGTCGGAGGATCAGTACTGAGGGAGTGCATCAGTGTTGGAGAGTCAGTACTGAGATAGTGCCGCACTGTCGGAGGGTCAGTACTGAGGAAGTGATGCACTGTCGGAGGGTCAGTACTGAGGGAGTGCTGCACTGTTGGAGGGTCAGTACTGAGGGAGTGCCGCACTGTCGGAGGGTCAGTACTGATGTAGTGATGCACTGTTGGAGGGTCAGTACTGAGGGAGTGCTGCACTGTCATGGGGTCAGTATGGAGGGAGTGATGCACGGTCAGAGGGTCAGTACTGAGGGTCGGCTGACTCTCAGAGGGTCAGTACTGAGGGAGTGCTGCACTGTCAGAGGGAGAGTACTGAGGGAGTGCTGCACTGTCGGAGGGTCAGTACTGAGGGATGCCGCACTGATGGAGGGTCAGAACTGAGGGAGTGCCACACTGATGGAGGGTCAGTTCTGAGGGAGTGCAGCACTGTCGGAGGGTTTGTACTGAGGTAGTGCAGCACTGTTGGAGGGTCAGTACTGAGGGAGTACTGCACTGTCGGATGGTCAGTACTGAGGGAGTGCCGCACTGTCGGAGGGTCAGTAGTGAGGCAGTGCTGCACTGTCGGAGGGTCAGTACTGAGGGAGTTCCGCACTGTTGGAGGGTCAGTACTGACGGAGTGCCGCACTGTCGGAGGGTCAGTACTGAGGGTGCGCTGCACTGTCAGAGGGTCAGTACTGAGGGAGTGCCGCACTTTTGGAGGGTCAGTACTGAGGGAGTGCTGCACTGTTGGAGGGTTAGTACTGAGGGAGAGCCGCACTGTCACAGGGTTATTACTGAGGGAGTACCGCACTGTCGGAGGGTCAGTACTGAGGGAGAGCCGCACTGTCAGAGGGTCAGTACTGAGAGAATGCCGCACTGTCGGAGGGTCAGTACTGAGGGAGTGCTGCACTGTCGGAGGGATCTGTACTGAGGTAGTGTCGCACTGTCAGAGGGTCAGTACTGAGGGAGTGCTGCACTGTCGGAGGGTTAGTATACTGAGGGAGTGCTGCACTGTCGGAGGGTCAGTATTCAATTAGCGCCACATTGTCGGAGGGTCAGTAGTGAGGGAGTGCCGCACTGTCGGAGGGTCAGTACTGAGGGAGTGCCGCATTGTCAGAGGGTCAGTACTGAGGGAGTGCTGCACTGTTGGAGCGTCAGTACTGAGGGAGTGCAGCATTGTCAGAGGGTCAGTACTGAGGGAATGCCGCACTGTCGGAGGGTCAGTCCTGAGAGAGTGCCGCACTGTCGGAGGTTCATTACTGAGGGAGTGCCGCACTGATGGAGGCTCAGTACTGAGGGAGTGCTGCACTGTTGGAGGGTCAGTACTGAGGGAGAGCCGCACTGTCGGAGGGTCACTACTGAGGGAGTGCAGCATTGTCAGAGGGTCAGTACTGAGGGAGTGCCGCACTAATGGAGGCTCAGTACTGAGGGAGTGCAGCATTGTCAGAGGGTCGGTACTGAGGGAGTGCTGCACTGTCGGAGAGTCAGTACTGAGGGAGTGCCACATTGTCGGCGGGTCAGTACTGAGGGAGTGCCGCACTGTCAGCGGATAACTACTGAGGGAATGCCACACTGTTGGAGGGTCAGTAATGAGGGAGTGCAGCACTGTTGGAGGGTCAGTACTGAGGGAATGCTGCACTGTCGGAGGGTCAGTAATGAATGAGGGCCACATTGTCGGCGGGTCAGTACTGAGGGAATGCCGCACTGTCAGCGGATAACTACTGAGGGAATGCCACACTGTTGGAGGGTCAGTAATGAGGGAGTGCAGCACTGTTGGAGGGTCAGTACTGAGGGAGTGCCGCACTGTTGGAGGGTCTGAACTGAGGGAGTGCTGCACTGTTGGAGGGTCAGTACTGAGCGAGTGCCGCATTGTCGGATGGTCAGTACTGAAGAAGTGGTGTACTGTCAGAGGATCAGGACTGAGGGAGGGCTGCACTGTCAGGGGGTCAGTACGGAGGAAGTGATGCACTGTCGGAGGGTCAGTTCTGAGGGAGTGCCAATCTGTCGGAGGGTCAGTACGAATGGAGTGCTGCACTGTCAGCGGGTCAGTACTAAGGAAGTGCCGCACTGTCAGAGGGTCAGTACTGAGGGAGTGCCGCACTGTCAGAGGGTCAGTACTGAATGAGTGCCGCACTGTCGGAGGGTCAGTAATGAGGGAGTGCAGCACTGTTGGAGGGTCAGTACTGAGGGAGTGCCGCACTGTTGGAGGGTCTGAACTGAGGGAGTGCTGCACTGTTGGAGGGTCAGTACTGAGCGAGTGCCGCATTGTCGGATGGTCAGTACTGAAGAAGTGGTGTACTGTCAGAGGGTCAGGACTGAGGGAGGGCTGCACTGTCAGGGGGTCAGTACGGAGGAAGTGATGCACTGTCGGAGGGTCAGTTCTGAGGGAGTGCCAATCTGTCGGAGGGTCAGTACGAATGGAGTGCTGCACTGTCAGCGGGTCAGTACTGAGGAAGTGCCGCACTGTCGGAGGGTCAGTACTGAGGGAGTACCGCACTGTCGGAGGGTCAGTACAGAGGGAGTGCCGCACTGTCAGAGGGTCAGTACTGAATGAGTGCCGCACTGTCGGAGGGTCAGTACTGAGGGAGTGCTGCACACTGTCGGAGGGTCAGTACTGAGGGCGTGCAGCACTGTCGGAGGGTCAGTACTGAGGGAGTGCTGCACTGTCGGAGGGTCAGTACTGAGGGAGTGCAGCACTGTCGGAGGGTCAGTAATGAGGGAGTGCCAATCTGTCGGAGGGTCAGTACTGAGGGAGTGCTGCACTGTCGGAGGGTCAGTACTGAGGGAGTGCAGCACTGTCGGAGGGTCAGTACTGAGGGAGTGCTGCACTGTTGGAGGTTCAGTACTGAGGGTGTGCTGCAGTGTTGAAGGGTCAGTACTGAGGGAGTGCTGCACTGTCGGAGAGTCAGTACTGAGGGAGTCCTGCACTGTCGGAGGGTCTGTACTGAGGGAGTGCTGCACTGTCAGAGGGTCAGCACTGAGAGAGAGCCGCACTGTCGGAGGGTCAGTACTGCGGGAGTGCCGCACTGTCAGAGAGTCAGTAGTGAGGGAGTGCCGCAGTGTCGGATGATCAGTACTGAGGGAGTGCCGCACTGTCAGAGGGTCAGTACTGAGCGAATGCTGCACTGTCGGAGGGTCAGTACTGAGGGAGTGCCACATTGTCGGCGGGTCAGTACTGAGGGAGTGCCGCACTGTCAGCGGATAACTACTGAGGGAATGCCACACTGTTGGAGGGTCAGTAATGAGGGAGTGCAGCACTGTTGGAGGGTGAGTACTGAGGGAATGCTGCACTGTCGGAGGGTCAGTAATGAATGAGTGCCACATTGTCGGCGGGTCAGTACTGAGGGAATGCCGCACTGTCAGCGGATAACTACTGAGGGAATGCCACACTGTTGGAGGGTCAGTAATGAGGGAGTGCAGCACTGTCAGAGGGTCAGTACTGAGGGAGTGCCGCACTGTTGGAGGGTCTGAACTGAGGGAGTGCTGCACTGTTGGAGGGTCAGTACTGAGCGAGTGCCGCATTGTCGGATGGTCAGTACTGAAGAAGTGGTGTACTGTCAGAGGGTCAGGACTGAGGGAGGGCTGCACTGTCAGGGGGTCAGTACGGAGGAAGTGATGCACTGTCGGAGGGTCAGTTCTGAGGGAGTGCCAATCTGTCGGAGGGTCAGTACGAATGGAGTGCTGCACTGTCAGCGGGTCAGTACTGAGGAAGTGCCGCACTGTCGGAGGGTCAGTACTGAGGGAGTACCGCACTGTCGGAGGGTCAGTACAGAGGGAGTGCCGCACTGTCAGAGGGTCAGTACTGAATGAGTGCCGCACTGTCGGAGGGTCAGTACTGAGGGAGTGCTGCACACTGTCGGAGGGTCAGTACTGAGGGCGTGCAGCACTGTCGGAGGGTCAGTACTGAGGGAGTGCTGCACTGTCGGAGGGTCAGTACTGAGGGAGTGCAGCACTGTCGGAGGGTCAGTAATGAGGGAGTGCCAATCTGTCGGAGGGTCAGTACTGAGGGAGTGCTGCACTGTCGGAGGGTCAGTACTGAGGGAGTGCAGCACTGTCGGAGGGTCAGTACTGAGGGAGTGCTGCACTGTTGGAGGTTCAGTACTGAGGGTGTGCTGCAGTGTTGAAGGGTCAGTACTGAGGGAGTGCTGCACTGTCGGAGAGTCAGTACTGAGGGAGTCCTGCACTGTCGGAGGGTCTGTACTGAGGGAGTGCTGCACTGTCAGAGGGTCAGCACTGAGAGAGAGCCGCACTGTCGGAGGGTCAGTACTGCGGGAGTGCCGCACTGTCAGAGAGTCAGTAGTGAGGGAGTGCCGCAGTGTCGGATGATCAGTACTGAGGGAGTGCCGCACTGTCAGAGGGTCAGTACTGAGCGAATGCTGCACTGTCGGAGGGTCAATACTGAGGGAGTGCCACATTGTCGGCGGGTCAGTACTGAGGGAGTGCCGCACTGTCAGCGGATAACTACTGAGGGAATGCCACACTGTTGGAGGGTCAGTAATGAGGGAGTGCAGCACTGTTGGAGGGTGAGTACTGAGGGAATGCTGCACTGTCGGAGGGTCAGTAATGAATGAGTGCCACATTGTCGGCGGGTCAGTACTGAGGGAATGCCGCACTGTCAGCGGATAACTACTGAGGGAATGCCACACTGTTGGAGGGTCAGTAATGAGGGAGTGCAGCACTGTTGGAGGGTCAGTACTGAGGGAGTGCCGCACTGTTGGAGGGGCTGAACTGAGGGAGTGCTGCACTGTTGGAGGGTCAGTACTGAGCGAGTGCCGCATTGTCGGATGGTCAGTACTGAAGAAGTGGTGTACTGTCAGAGGGTCAGGACTGAGGGAGGGCTGCACTGTCAGGGGGTCAGTACGGAGGAAGTGATGCACTGTCGGAGGGTCAGTTCTGAGGGAGTGCCAATCTGTCGGAGGGTCAGTACGAATGGAGTGCTGCACTGTCAGCGGGTCAGTACTGAGGAAGTGCCGCACTGTCGGAGGGTCAGTACTGAGGGAGTGCCGCACTGTCAGAGGGTCAGTACTGAATGAGTGCCGCACTGTCGGAGGGTCAGTAATGAGGGAGTGCAGCACTGTTGGAGGGTCAGTACTGAGGGAGTGCCGCACTGTTGGAGGGTCTGAACTGAGGGAGTGCTGCACTGTTGGAGGGTCAGTACTGAGCGAGTGCAGCACTGTCGGAGGGTCAGTACTGAGGGAGTGCTGCACTGTCGGATTGTCAGCACTGAGGGAGTGCGGCACTGTCGGAGGGTCAGTACTGAGGGCTGTGCCGCACTGATGGAGGGTCAGTACTGAGGGAGTGCCGCACTTTTAGATGGTCAGTACTGAGGGAGTGCAGCACTGTCGGAGGGTCAGTACTGAGGGAGTGCTGCACTGTTGGATGGTCAGTACAGAGGGTGTGCCGCAGTGTTGAAGAGTCAGTACTGAGGGAATGCAGCACTGTTGGAGGGTCAGTAGAGGGAGGGCAGCACTGCCGGAGGGTTTGTACTGAGGTAGTGCAGCACGGTTGGAGGGTCAGTACTGAGGGAGCACTGCACTTTCGGAGGGTCAGTACTGAGGGAGCGCTGCACTGTCGGAGGGTCAGTACTGAGGAAGTGCCGCACTGTTGGAGGGTCAGTACTGAGGGAATGCTGCACTGTCGGAGGGTCAGTACTGAGGGAGTGCAGCACTGTCGGAGGGTCAGTACTGAGGGAGTGCTGCACTGTTGGAGGTTCAGTACTGAGGGTGTGCTGCATTGTTGAAGGTTCAGTACTGAGGGAGTGCTGCACTGTCGGAGAGTCAGTACTGAGGGAGTCCTGCACTGTCGGAGGGTCTGTACTGAGGGAGTGCTGCACTGTCAGAGGGTCAGCACTGAGAGAGAGCCGCACTGTCGGAGGGTCAGTACTGCGGGAGTGCCGCACTGTCAGAGAGTCAGTAGTGAGGGAGTGCCGCAGTGTCGGATGATCAGTACTGAGGGAGTGCCGCACTGTCAGAGGGTCAGTACTGAGCGAATGCTGCACTGTCGGAGGGTCAGTACTGAGGGAGTGCTGCACTGTTGGAGGGTCAGTACTGAGGAAATTCCGAACTGTCGGAGGGTCAGTACTGAGGGAGTGCAGCACTGCTGGAGGGTCAGTACTGAGTGAGTGCAGCACTGTCGAAGGTTCAGTACTGAGGGAGTGATGCACTGTCAAAGGGTCAATACTGAGGGAGTGCCATACTGTCGGAGGGTCAGTACTGAGGGAGTTCGGCACTGATGGAGGGTCAGTACTGAGGGAGTGCAGCACTGTTGGAGGGTCAGTACTGAGAGAGTGCCACACTGTCGGAGGGTTAGTACTGCGGGAGTGCCGCACTGTCAGAGAGTCAGTAGTGAGGGAGTGCCGCAGTGTCGGATGATCAGTACTGAGGGAGTGCCGCACTGTCAGAGGGTCAGTACTGAGCGAATGCTGCACTGTCGGAGGGTCAGTACTGAGGGAGTGCTGCACTGTTGGAGGGTCAGTACTGAGGAAATTCCGAACTGTCGGAGGGTCAGTACTGAGGGAGTGCAGCACTGCTGGAGGGTCAGTACTGAGTGAGTGCAGCACTGTCGAAGGATCAGTACTGAGGGAGTGATGCACTGTCAAAGGGTCAATACTGAGGGAGTGCCATACTGTCGGAGGGTCAGTACTGAGGGAGTTCGGCACTGATGGAGGGTCAGTACTGAGGGAGTGCAGCACTGTTGGAGGGTCAGTACTGAGAGAGTGCCACACTGTCGGAGGGTCAGTACTGAGGGAGTGCTGCACTGTCGGAGGGTCTGTACTGAGGGAGTGCTGCACTGTTGGAGGGTCAGTACTGAGGGAGTGCCACACTGTCGGAGGGTCAGTACTGAGGGAGTGCTGCACTGTCGGATTGTCAGCACTGAGGGAGTGCGGCACTGTCGGAGGGTCAGTACTGAGGGTGTGCCGCACTGATGGAGGGTCAGTACTGAGGGAGTGCCGCACTTTTAGAGGGTCAGTACTGAGGGAGTGCAGCACTGTCGGAGGGTCAGTACTGAGGGAGTGCTGCACTGTCGGATTGTCAGCACTGAGGGAGTGCGGCACTGTCGGAGGGTCAGTACTGAGGGCGTGCCGCACTGATGGAGGGTCAGTACTGAGGGAGTGCCGCACTTTTAGATGGTCAGTACTGAGGGAGTGCAGCACTGTCGGAGGGTCAGTACTGAGGGAGTGCTGCACTGTTGGATGGTCAGTACAGAGGGTGTGCCGCAGTGTTGAAGAGTCAGTACTGAGGGAATGCAGCACTGTTGGAGGGTCAGTAGAGGGAGGGCAGCACTGCCGGAGGGTTTGTACTGAGGTAGTGCAGCACGGTTGGAGGGTCAGTACTGAGGGAGCACTGCACTTTCGGAGGGTCAGTACTGAGGGAGCGCTGCACTGTCGGAGGGTCAGTACTGAGGGAGTGCCGCACTGTTGGAGGGTCAGTACTGAGGGAATGCTGCACTGTCGGAGGGTCAGTACTGAGGGAGTGCCGCACTGTCAGCGGATAACTACTGAGGGAATGCCACACTGTTGGAGGGTCAGTAATGAGGGAGTGCAGCACTGTCGGAGGGTCAGTACTGAGGGAGTGCTGCACTGTCGGATTGTCAGCACTGAGGGAGTGCGGCACTGTCGGAGGGTCAGTACTGAGGGCGTGCCGCACTGATGGAGGGTCAGTACTGAGGGAGTGCCGCACTTTTAGATGGTCAGTACTGAGGGAGTGCAGCACTGTCGGAGGGTCAGTACTGAGGGAGTGCTGCACTGTTGGATGGTCAGTACAGAGGGTGTGCCGCAGTGTTGAAGAGTCAGTACTGAGGGAATGCAGCACTGTTGGAGGGTCAGTAGAGGGAGGGCAGCACTGCCGGAGGGTTTGTACTGAGGTAGTGCAGCACGGTTGGAGGGTCAGTACTGAGGGAGCACTGCACTTTCGGAGGGTCAGTACTGAGGGAGCGCTGCACTGTCGGAGGGTCAGTACTGAGGGAGTGCCGCACTGTTGGAGGGTCAGTACTGAGGGAATGCTGCACTGTCGGAGGGTCAGTACTGAGGGAGTGCCGCACTGTCAGCGGATAACTACTGAGGGAATGCCACACTGTTGGAGGGTCAGTAATGAGGGAGTGCAGCACTGTCGGAGGGTCAGTACTGAGGGAGTGCCGCATTGTCGGATGGTCAGTACTGAAGAAGTGGTGTACTGTCAGAGGGTCAGTACTGAGGGAGGGCTGCACTGTCAGGGGGTCAGTACGGAGGAAGTGATGCACTGTCGGAGGGTCAGTTCTGAGGGAGTGCCAATCTGTCGGAGGGTCAGTACTAATGGAGTGCCGCACTGTCAGCGGGTCAGTACTGAGGAAGTGCCGTACTGTCGGAGGGTCAGTACTGAGGGAGTGCCGCACTGTTGGAGGGTCAGTACAGAGGGAGTGCCGCACTGTCAGAGGGTCAGTACTGAATGAGTGCCGCACTGTTGGAGGGTCAGTACTGAAGAGTGCCGCACTGTCGGAGGGTCTGTACTGAGGGAGTGCTGCTCTGTCGGAGGATCAGTACTGAGGGAGTGCCACACTGTCGGAGGGTCAGTACTGAGGGAGTACTGCACTGTCGGAGGTTCATTACTGACGGAGTGCTGCACTGTCGGAGGGTCAGTACTGAGGGAGTGCTGCATTGTCGGAGGGTCAGTACTGAGGGAGTGCAGCACTGTCGGAGGGTCAGTACTGAGGGAGTGCTGCACTGTTGGAAGTTCAGTACTGAGGGTGTGCTGCAGTGTTGAAGGGTCCGTACTGAGCGAGTGCTGCATTGTCGGAGAGTCAGTACTGAGGGAGTGCTGCACTGTCGGAGGGTCTGTACTGAGGGAGTGCTGCACTGTCAGAGGGTCAGCACTGAGAGAGAGCCGCACTGTCGGAGGGTCAATACTGCGGGAGTGCCGCACTGTCAGAGGGTCAGTACTGAGCGAATGCTGCACTGTCGGAGGGTCAGTACTGAGGGAGTGCAGCACTGCTGGAGGGTCAGTACTGAGTGAGTGCAGCACTGTCGAAGGGTCAGTACTGAGGGAGTGATGCACTGTCAAAGGGTCAATACTGAGGGAGTGCCATACTGTCGGAGGGTCAGTACTGAGGGAGTTCGGCACTGATGGAGGGTCAGTACTGAGGGAGTGCAGCACTGTTGGAGGGTCAGTACTGAGAGAGTGCCGCACTGTCGGAGGGTCAGTACTGAGCAAGTGCCGCACTGATGGAGGCTCAGTACTGAGGGAGTGCAGCATTGTCAGAGGGTCAGTACTGAGGGAGTGCTGCACTGTCGGAGAGTCAGTACTGAGGGAGTGCTGCACTGTCGGAGGGTCAGTACTGAGGGAGCGCCACACTGTCGGAGGGTCAGTACTGAGGGAATGCTGCACTGTTGGAGGGTCAGAACTGAGGGAGTGTCGTACTGTCGGAGGTTCAGTACTGAGGGAGTGTCGCACTGTCGGAGGTTTAGTACTGAGGGAGTGCTGCACTGTCAGAGGGTCATTACTGAGGGAGTGTCGCACTGTCGGAGAGTCAGTACTGTGGCAGTACTGCATTGATGGAGGGTCAGTCCTGAGGGAGTGTCGCACTGTCAGAGGCTCAGTACTGAGGGAGTACCGCACTGTCGGAGGGTCAGTACAGAGGGTGTGCCGCCCTGTCGGAGGGTCAGTACTGAGGGTGTGCCGCACTGTTGGAGGGTCAATACTGAGGGAGTGCCGCACTGTAGGAGGGTCAGTACTGAGGGAGTGCAGCACTATCGGACGGTCAGTACTCAGGGAGTGCTGCACTGTCGGACGTTCTGTACTGAGGGAGTGCTGCACAGTCAGAGGGTCAGTACTGAGAGAGCGCGGCACTGTCGGAGGGTCAGTACTGAGGGAGTGCCGCACTGTCAGATGGTCAGTACTGAGCGAATGCTGCACTGTCGGAGGGTCAGTACTGAGGGAGTGCTGCACTGTTGGAGGGTCGGTACTGAGGGAGTGCCACACTGTCGGAGGGTCAGTAATGAGGGAGTGCCGCACTGTCAGCGGATCAGTACTGAGGGAGTGCCACACTGTTGGAGGGTCAGTACTGAGGGAGTGCAGTACTGTCGGAGGGTCAGTACTGAGTGAGTGCCGCACTGTCGGAGGCTCAGTCCTGAGGGAGTGTCGCACTGTTGGAGGGTCGGTACTGAGGGAGTGCTGCTCTGTTGGAGGGTCGGTACTGAGGGAGTGAAGCATTGTCAGAGGGTCAGTACTGAGGGAGTGCCGCACTGTCGGAGGGTCAGTACTGAGGGAGTGCCGCACTGTCGGAGGTTCATTACTGAGGGTGTGCTGCACTGTCGGAGGGTCAGTACTGAGGGATTGCTGCACTGTCGGAGAGTCAGTACTGAGGGAGTGCCGCACTGTCGGAGGGTCACTATTGAGGGAGTGCAGCATTGTCAGATGGTCAGTACTGAGGGAGTGCTGCACTGTTGGAGGGTCAGTGCTGAGGGTGTGATGCAGTGTTGAAGGGTCAGTACTGAGGGAGTGCTGCACTGGCGGAGGGTCTGTACTGAGGGAGTGCTGCTCTGTCGGACGATCAGTACTGAGGGAGTGCCACTCTGTCGGAGGGTCAGTACTGAGGGAGTGCTGCACTGTCGGAGGGTCAGTACTGAGGGAGTACTGCACTGTCGGAGGTTCATTACTGAGGGAGTGCCGCACTGTCGGAGGGTCAGTACTGATGGAGCGCAGCACTGTCGGAGGGTCAGTACTGAGGGAGTGCTGCACTGTTGGAGGGTCCGTACTGATGGTGTGATGCAGTGTTGAAGGGTCAGTACTGAGGGAGTGCTGCACTGTCGGAGGGTCAGTACTGCGGGAGTGCCGCACTGTCAGAGAGTCAGTACTGAGGGAGTGCCGAAAAGTCGGAGGGTCAGTAGTGAGGTTGTGCCGCACTGTCGGAGGGTCAGTGCTGAGGGAGTGCTGCATTGTCAGAGTGTCAGTACTGAGGGAGTGCTGCACTGTCAGAGTGTCAGTACTGAGGGAGTGCTGCACTGTCATAGACTCAATACTGTGGGAGTACTGCACTGATGGAGGGTCAGTATTGAGGGAGAGATGCACTTTCAGAGGGTCAGTACTGTGGGAGTGTCGCACTGTCAGAGGGTCAGTATTGAGGGAGTGCTGCACTGTCAGAGGGTCAGTACTGAGGGAGGGCTGCACTGTCGGAGGGTCAATACTGAGGGAGTGCCGCACTGATGGAGGGTCAGTACTGAGGGAGTGCAGCATTGTCAGAGGGTCAGTACTGAGGGAGTGCTGCACTGTCGGAGAGTCAGTACTGAGGTAGTGCTGCACTGTTGGAGGGTCAGTACTGAGGGAGCGCCACACTGTCGGAGGGTCAGTACTGAGGGAGTGTTGCACTGTTGGAGGGTCAGTACTGAGGGAGTGCTGCACTGTCAGAGCATCAGTACTGAAGGAGTGTCGCACTGTCAGAGGGTCAGTACTGAGGGAGTGCTGCACTGTCATAGACTCAGTACTGTGGGAGTACAGCATTGATGGAGAGTCAGTATTGAGGGAGTGATGCACTGTCAGAGGGTCAAGACTGGGGGGGAGTCGCACTGTCAGAGGGTCAGTACTCAGGGAGTGCTGCATTGTCGGAGGGTCAGTACTGAGGGAGAGATGCACTGTCAGAGGGTCAGTACTGAGGGAGGGCTGCACTATCAGTGGGTCAGTACTGAGGGAGTGCCGCACTGTTGGAGGGTCAGTACTGAGGGAGTGATGCACTGTCAGAGGGTCAGTACTGAGGGAGGGCTGCACTGTTGGAGGGTCAGTGCTGAGGGAGTGCCGCACTCTTGCAGGGTCAGTACTGAGGGAGGGATGCACTGTCGCAGGGTCAGTACTGAGGGAGTGCCGCAATGTCACAGGTTCAGTACTGAGGGAGTGCCGCACTGTCGGAGGGTCAGTACTGAGGGAGTGCTGCACTGTTGGAGCGTCAGTGGAGGGAGTGTAGCACTGTCAGAGGGTCAGTACTCAGGGAGTGCTGCACTGTTGGAGGGTCAGTACTGAGGGAGGGCTGCACTGTCGGAGGGTCAATACTGAGGGAGTGCCGCACTGATGGAGGGTCAGTACTGAGGGAGTGCAGCATTGTCAGAGGGTCAGTACTGAGGGAGTGCTGCACTGTCGGAGAGTCAGTACTGAGGTAGTGCTGCACTGTTGGAGGGTCAGTACTGAGGGAGCGCCACACTGTCGGAGGGTCGGTACTGAGGGAGTGTTGCACTGTTGGAGGGTCAGTACTGAGGGAGTGCTGCACTGTCAGAGCGTCAGTACTGAGGGAGTGTCGCACTGTCAGAGGGTCAGTACTGAGGGAGTGCTGCACTGTCATAGACTCAGTACTGTGGGAGTACAGCATTGATGGAGAGTCAGTATTGAGGGAGTGATGCACTGTCAGAGGGTCAGTACAGGGGGGAGTCGCACTGTCAGAGGGTCAGTACTCAGGGAGTGCTGCATTGTCGGAGGGTCAGTACTGAGGGAGTGATGCACTGTTGGAGGGTCAGTACTGAGGGAGGGCTGCACTGTCAGAGGGTCAGTACTGAGGGAGGGCTGCACTGTCGGAGGGTCAGTGCTGAGGGAGTGCCGGACTCTTGCAGGGTCAGTACTGAGGGAGGGATGCACTGTTGCAGGGTCAGTACTGAGGGAGTGCCGCACTGTCACAGGGTCAGTACTGAGGGAGTGCCGCACTGTCGGAGGGTCAGTACTGAGGGAGTGCTGCACTGTTGGAGCGTCAGTGGAGGGAGTGTAGCACTGTCAGAGGGTCAGTACTCAGGGAGTGCTGCACTGTTGGAGGGTCAGTACTGGGGGAGTGCTGCACTGTCGGAGGGTCAGTATTGAGGGAGTGCCGCACTGTCGGAGGGTCAGTACTGAGGGAGTGCAGCATTGTCAGAGGGTCAGTACTGAGGGAGTGCCGCAGTGTAGGAGGGTCAGTACTGAGGGAGTGCAGCATTGTCAGAGGGTCAGTACTGAGGGAGTGCTGCACTGTCGGAGAGTCAGTACTGAGGGCGTGCTGCACTGTCGGATGGTCAGTACTGAGGGAGCGCCACACTGTTGGAGGGTCAGTACTGAGGGAATGCTGCACTGTCAGACAGTCAGTACTGAGGGAGTGATGCACTGTCGGAGGTTTAGTACTGAGGGAGTGCTGCACTGTCAGAGGGTCATTACTGAGGGAGTGTCGCACTGTCGGAGAGTCAGTACTGAGGGAGTACCGCACTGTCGGAGGTTCAGTACTGAGGCTGTGCCGCCCTGTCGGAGGGTCAGTACTGAGGGTGTGCCGCACTGTTGGAAGGTCAGTACTGAGTGAGTGCAGCACTGTCAGAGGGTCAGTACTGAGGGAGTGCCGAAAAGTCGGAGGGTCAGTAGTGAGGTTGTGCCGCACTGTCGGAGGGTCAGTGCTGAGGGAGTGCTGCATTGTCAGAGTGTCAGTACTGAGGGAGTGCTGCACTGTCAGAGTGTCAGTACTGAGGGAGTGCTGCACTGTCATAGACTCAATACTGTGGGAGTAAGGCACTGATGGAGGGTCAGTATTGAGGGAGAGATGCACTTTCAGAGGGTCAGTACTGTGGGAGTGTCGCACTGTCAGAGGGTCAGTACTGAGGGAGTGCTGCACTGTCAGAGGGTCAGTACTGAGGGAGGGCTGCACTGTCGGAGGGTCAATACTGAGGGAGTGCCGCACTGATGGAGGGTCAGTACTGAGGGAGTGCAGCATTGTCAGAGGGTCAGTACTGAGGGAGTGCTGCACTGTCGGAGAGTCAGTACTGAGGTAGTGCTGCACTGTTGGAGGGTCAGTACTGAGGGAGTGCAGCATTGTCAGAGGGTCAGTACTGAGGGAGTGCTGCACTGTCGGAGAGTCAGTACTGAGGTAGTGCTGCACTGTTGGAGGGTCAGTACTGAGGGAGCGCCACACTGTCGGAGGGTCAGTACTGAGGGAGTGTTGCACTGTTGGAGGGTCAGTACTGAGGGAGTGCTGCACTGTCAGAGCGTCAGTACTGAGGGAGTGTCGCACTGTCAGAGGGTCAGTACTGAGGGAGTGCTGCACTGTCATAGACTCAGTACTGTGGGAGTACAGCATTGATGGAGAGTCAGTATTGAGGGAGTGATGCACTGTCAGAGGGTCAGTACTGGGGGGGAGTCGCACTGTCAGAGGGTCAGTACTCAGGGAGTGCTGCATTGTCGGAGGGTCAGTACTGAGGGAGTGATGCACTGTCAGAGGGTCAGTACTGAGGGAGGGCTGCACTATCAGTGGGTCAGTACTGAGGGAGTGCCGCACTGTTGGAGGGTCAGTACTGAGGGAGTGATGCACTGTCAGAGGGTCAGTACTGAGGGAGGGCTGCACTGTCGGAGGGTCAGTGCTGAGGGAGTGCCGCACTCTTGCAGGGTCAGTACTGAGGGAGGGATGCACTGTCGCAGGGTCAGTACTGAGGGAGTGCCGCACTGTCACAGGGTCAGTACTGAGGGAGTGCCGCACTGTCGGAGGGTCAGTACTGAGGGAGTGCTGCACTGTTGGAGCGTCAGTGGAGGGTGTGTAGCACTGTCAGAGGGTCAGTACTCAGGGAGTGCTGCACTGTTGGAGGGTCAGTACTGGGGGAGTGCTGCACTGTCGGAGGGTCAGTATTGAGGGAGTGCCGCACTGTCGGAGGGTCAGTACTGAGGGAGTGCAGCATTGTCAGAGGGTCAGTACTGAGGGAGTGCCGCAGTGTAGGAGGGTCAGTACTGAGGGAGTGCAGCATTGTCAGAGGGTCAGTACTGAGGGAGTGCTGCACTGTCGGAGAGTCAGTACTGAGGGCGTGCTGCACTGTCGGATGGTCAGTACTGAGGGAGCGCCACACTGTTGGAGGGTCAGTACTGAGGGAATGCTGCACTGTCAGACAGTCAGTACTGAGGGAGTGATGCACTGTCGGAGGTTTAGTACTGAGGGAGTGCTGCACTGTCAGAGGGTCATTACTGAGGGAGTGTCGCACTGTCGGAGAGTCAGTACTGAGGGAGTACCGCACTGTCGGAGGTTCAGTACTGAGGCTGTGCCGCCCTGTCGGAGGGTCAGTACTGAGGGTGTGCCGCACTGTTGGAAGGTCAGTACTGAGTGAGTGCAGCACTGTCAGAGGGTCAGTACTGAGGGAGTGCCGAAAAGTCGGAGGGTCAGTAGTGAGGTTGTGCCGCACTGTCGGAGGGTCAGTGCTGAGGGAGTGCTGCATTGTCAGAGTGTCAGTACTGAGGGAGTGCTGCACTGTCAGAGTGTCAGTACTGAGGGAGTGCTGCACTGTCATAGACTCAATACTGTGGGAGTACTGCACTGATGGAGGGTCAGTATTGAGGGAGAGATGCACTTTCAGAGGGTCAGTACTGTGGGAGTGTCGCACTGTCAGGGGGTCAGTACTGAGGGAGTGCTGCACTGTCAGAGGGTCAGTACTGAGGGAGGGCTGCACTGTCGGAGGGTCAATACTGAGGGAGTGCCGCACTGATGGAGGGTCAGTACTGAGGGAGTGCAGCATTGTCAGAGGGTCAGTACTGAGGGAGTGCTGCACTGTCGGAGAGTCAGTACTGAGGTAGTGCTGCACTGTTGGAGGGTCAGTACTGAGGGAGCGCCACACTGTCGGAGGGTCAGTACTGAGGGAGTGTTGCACTGTTGGAGGGTCAGTACTGAGGGAGTGCTGCACTGTCAGAGCGTCAGTACTGAGGGAGTGTCGCACTGTCAGAGGGTCAGTACTGAGGGAGTGCTGCACTGTCATAGACTCAGTACTGTGGGAGTACAGCATTGATGGAGAGTCAGTATTGAGGGAGTGATGCACTGTCAGAGGGTCAGTACTGGGGGGGAGTCGCACTGTCAGAGGGTCAGTACTCAGGGAGTGCTGCATTGTCGGAGGGTCAGTACTGAGGGAGTGATGCACTGTCAGAGGGTCAGTACTGAGGGAGGGCTGCACTATCGGTGGGTCAGTACTGAGGGAGTGCCGCACTGTTGGAGGGTCAGTACTGAGGGAGTGATGCACTGTCAGAGGGTCAGTACTGAGGGAGGGCTGCACTGTCGGAGGGTCAGTACTGAGGGAGTGCCGCACTCTTGGAGGGTCAGTACTGAGGGAGTGATGCACTGTCGCAGGGTCAGTACTGAGGGAATGCCGCACTGTCACAGGGTCAGTACTGAGGGAGTGTCGCACTGTCGGAGCGTCAGTACTGAGGGAGTGCTGCACTGTTGGAGCGTCAGTGGAGGGAGTGTAGCACTGTCAGAGGGTCAGTACTCAGGGAGTGCTGCACTGTTGGAGGGTCAGTACTGGGGGAGCACAGCACAGTCGGAGGGTCAGTACTGAGGGCGTGCTGCACTGTCAGATGGTCAGTATTGAGGGAGTGCTGCACTGTTGGAGTGTCAGTACTGAGGGAGTGCAGCATTGTCAGAGGGTCAGTACTGAGGGAGTGCCGCACTGTCGGAGGGTCAGTACTGAGGGAGTGCCGCACTGTCGGAGGTTCATTACTGAGGGTGTGCTGCACTGTCGGAGGGTCAGTACTGAGGGAGTGCTGCACTGTCGGAGGGTCAGTACTGAGGGAGTGCCGCACTTTCGGAGGGTCACTATTGAGGGAGTGCAGCATTGTCAGAGGGTCAGTACTGAGAGAGTGCTGCACTGTCGGAGGGTCAGTACTGAGGGCGTGCTGCACTGTCAGAGGGTCAGTACTGAGGGAGTGCTGCACTGTCGGAGGGTCAGTATTGAGGGAGTGCCGCACTGTCGGAGGGTCAGTACTGAGGGAGTGCAGCATTGTCAGAGGGTCAGTACTGAGGGAGTGCCGCACTGTAGGAGGGTCAGTACTGAGGGAGTGCAGCATTGTCAGAGGGTCAGTACTGAGGGAGTGCTGCACTGTCGGAGAGTCAGTACTGAGGGCGTGCTGCACTGTCGGATGGTCAGTACTGAGGGAGCGCCACACTGTTGGAGGGTCAGTACTGAGGGAATGCTGCACTGTCAGACGGTCAGTACTGAGGGAGTGTCGCACTGTCGGAGGTTTAGTACTGAGGGAGTGCTGCACTGTCAGAGGGTCATTACTGAGGGAGTGTCGCACTGTCGGAGAGTCAGTACTGAGGGAGTACCGCACTGTCGGAGGTTCAGTACTGAGGCTGTGCCGCCCTGTCGGAGGGTCAGTACTGAGGGTGTGCCGCACTGTTGGAGGGTCAGTACTGAGGGAGTGCCGCACTGTAGGAGGGTCAGTACTGAGGGAGTGCAGCACTATTGGACGGTCAGTACTCAGGGAGTGCTGCACTGTCGGAGGGTCTGTACTGAGGGAGTGCTGCACTGTCAGAGGGTCAGCACAGAGAGAGCACCGCACTGTCGGAGGGTCAGTACTGCGGGAGTGCCGCACTGTCAGAGAGTCAGTAGTGAGGGATTGCCGCACAGTCGGAGGATCAGTACTGAGGGAGTGCCGCACTGTCAGAGGGTCAGTACTGAGCGAATGCTGCACTGTCGGAGGGTCAGTACTGAGAGAGTGCTGCACTGTTGGAGGGTCGGTACTGAGGGAGTGCCACACTGTTGGAGGGTCAGTAATGAGGGAGTGCCGCACTATCAGCGGATCAGTACTGAGGGAGTGCCACACTGTTGGAGGGTCAGTACTGAGGGAGTGCAGTACTGTCGGAGGGTCAGTACAGAGTGAGTGCCGCACTGTCGGAGGCTCAGTCATGAGGGAGTGTCGCACTGTTGGAGGGTCGGTACTGCGGGAGTGCTGCACTGTTGGAGGGTCGGTACTGAGGGAGTGCCACACTGTCGGAGGGTCAGTATTGAGGGAGTGCTGCACTGTTGGAGTGTCAGTACTGAGGGAGTGCAGCATTGTCAGAGGGTCAGTACTGAGGGAGTGCCGCACTGTCGGAGGGTCAGTACTGAGGGAGTGCCGCACTGTCGGAGGTTCATTACTGAGGGTGTGCTGCACTGTCGGAGGGTCAGTACTGAGGGAGTGCTGCACTGTCGGAGGGTCAGTACTGAGGGAGTGCCGCACTGTCGGAGGGTCACTATTGAGGGAGTGCAGCATTGTCAGAGGGTCAGTACTGAGAGAGTGCTGCACTGTCGGAGGGTCAGTACTGAGGGAGTGCTGCACTGATGGAGGCTCAGTACTGAGGGAGTGCAGCATTGTCAGAGGGTCAGTACTGAGGGAGTGCTGCACTGTCGGAGAGTCAGTACTGAGGGAGTGCTGCACTGTCGGAGGGTCAGTACTGAGGGAGCGCCACACTGTCGGAGGGTCAGTACTGGGGGAGAGTCGCACTGTCAGAGGGTCAGTACTGAGGGAGTGGTGCACAGTCGGAGGGTCAGCACTGAGGGAGTGATGCACTGTCAGAGGGTCAGTACTGAGGGAGGGCTGCACTGTCGGTGGGTCAGTACTGAGGGAGTGCCGCACTGTTGGAGGGTCAGTACTGAGGGAGTGATGCACTGTCAAAGGGTCAGTACTGAGGGAGGGCTGCACTGTCAGAGGGTCAGTACTGAGGGAGTGCCGCACTGTCGGAGGGTCAGTACTGAGGGAGTGATGCACTGTCGGAGGGTCAGTACTGAGGGAGTGCCGCACTGTCACAGGGTCAGTACTGAGGGAGTGCCGCACTGTCGGAGGGTCAGTACTGAGGGAGTGCTGCACTGCTGGAGCGTCAGTGGAGGGAGTGTAGCACTGTCAGAGGGTCAGTACTCAGGGAGTGCTGCACTGTCGGAGGGTCAGTATTGAGGGAGTGCCGCACTGTCGGAGGGTCAGTACTGAGGGAGTGCAGCATTGTCAGAGGGTCAGTACTGAGGGAGTGCCGCACTGTAGGAGGGTCAGTACTGAGGGAGTGCAGCATTGTCAGAGGGTCAGTACTGAGGGCGTGCTGCACTGTCGGATGGTCAGTAATGAGGGAGCGCCACACTGTCGGAGGGTCAGTACTGAGGGAGTGTCGTACTGTCGGAGGTTTAGTACTGAGGGAGTGCTGCACTGTCAGAGGGTCAGTACTGAGGGAGTGTCGCACTGTCGGAGGTTTAGTACTGAGGGAGTGCTGCACTGTCAGAGGGTCATTACTGAGGGAGTGTCGCACTGTCGGAGAGTCAGTACTGTGGCAGTACTGCACTGTCGGAGGGTCAGTACTGAGGGAGTGCCACACTGTCGGAGGCTCAGTACTGAGGGAGTACCGCACTGTCGGAGGGTCAGTTCTGAGGGTGTGCCGCCCTGTCGGAGGGTCAGCACTGAGGGTGTGCCGCACTGTTGGAGGGTCAATACTGAGGGAGTGCCGCACTGTCAGAGCGTCAGTACTGAGGGAGTGTCGCACTGTCAGAGGGTCAGTACTGAGGGAGTGCTGCACTGTCATAGACTCAGTACTGTGGGAGTACAGCATTGATGGAGGGTCAGTATTGAGGGAGTGATGCACTGTCAGAGGGTCAGTACTGGGGGAGAGTCGCACTATCAGAGGGTCAGTACTGAGGGAGTGCCGCACTGTTGGAGGGTCAGTACTGAGAGAGTGATGCACTGTCAGAGGGTCAGTACTGAGGGAGTGCCGCACTGTTGGAGGGTCAGTACTGAGGGAGTGATGCACTGTCGGAGGGTCACTACTGAGGGAGTGCCGCACTGTCACAGGGTCAGTACTGAGGGAGTGCCGCACTGTCGGAGGGTCAGTACTGAGGGAGTGCTGCACTGTTGGAGCGTCAGTGGAGGGAGTGTAGCACTGTCAGAGGGTCAGTACTCAGGGAGTGCTGCACTGTCGGAGGGTCAGTATTGAGGGAGCGCCACACTGTTGGAGGGTCAGTACTGAGGGAATGCTGCACTGTCAGACGGTCAGTACTGAGGGAGTGTCGCACTGTCGGAGGTTTAGTACTGAGGGAGTGCTGCACTGTCAGAGGGTCATTACTGAGGGAGTGTCGCACTGTCGGAGAGTCAGTACTGAGGGAGTACCGCACTGTCGGAGGTTCAGTACTGAGGCTGTGCCGCCCTGTCGGAGGGTCAGTACTGAGGGTGTGCCGCACTGTTGGAGGGTCAGTACTGAGGGAGTGCCGCACTGTAGGAGGGTCAGTACTGAGGGAGTGCAGCACTATTGGACGGTCAGTACTCAGGGAGTGCTGCACTGTCGGAGGGTCTGTACTGAGGGAGTGCTGCACTGTCAGAGGGTCAGCACAGAGAGAGCACCGCACTGTCGGAGGGTCAGTACTGCGGGAGTGCCGCACTGTCAGAGAGTCAGTAGTGAGGGATTGCCGCACAGTCGGAGGATCAGTACTGAGGGAGTGCCGCACTGTCAGAGGGTCAGTACTGAGCGAATGCTGCACTGTCGGAGGGTCAGTACTGAGAGAGTGCTGCACTGTTGGAGGGTCGGTACTGAGGGAGTGCCACACTGTTGGAGGGTCAGTAATGAGGGAGTGCCGCACTATCAGCGGATCAGTACTGAGGGAGTGCCACACTGTTGGAGGGTCAGTACTGAGGGAGTGCAGTACTGTCGGAGGGTCAGTACAGAGTGAGTGCCGCACTGTCGGAGGCTCAGTCATGAGGGAGTGTCGCACTGTTGGAGGGTCGGTACTGCGGGAGTGCTGCACTGTTGGAGGGTCGGTACTGAGGGAGTGCCACACTGTCGGAGGGTCAGTATTGAGGGAGTGCTGCACTGTTGGAGTGTCAGTACTGAGGGAGTGCAGCATTGTCAGAGGGTCAGTACTGAGGGAGTGCCGCACTGTCGGAGGGTCAGTACTGAGGGAGTGCCGCACTGTCGGAGGTTCATTACTGAGGGTGTGCTGCACTGTCGGAGGGTCAGTACTGAGGGAGTGCTGCACTGTCGGAGGGTCAGTACTGAGGGAGTGCCGCACTGTCGGAGGGTCACTATTGAGGGAGTGCAGCATTGTCAGAGGGTCAGTACTGAGAGAGTGCTGCACTGTCGGAGGGTCAGTACTGAGGGAGTGCTGCACTGATGGAGGCTCAGTACTGAGGGAGTGCAGCATTGTCAGAGGGTCAGTACTGAGGGAGTGCTGCACTGTCGGAGAGTCAGTACTGAGGGAGTGCTGCACTGTCGGAGGGTCAGTACTGAGGGAGCGCCACACTGTCGGAGGGTCAGTACTGGGGGAGAGTCGCACTGTCAGAGGGTCAGTACTGAGGGAGTGGTGCACAGTCGGAGGGTCAGCACTGAGGGAGTGATGCACTGTCAGAGGGTCAGTACTGAGGGAGGGCTGCACTGTCGGTGGGTCAGTACTGAGGGAGTGCCGCACTGTTGGAGGGTCAGTACTGAGGGAGTGATGCACTGTCAAAGGGTCAGTACTGAGGGAGGGCTGCACTGTCAGAGGGTCAGTACTGAGGGAGTGCCGCACTGTCGGAGGGTCAGTACTGAGGGAGTGATGCACTGTCGGAGGGTCAGTACTGAGGGAGTGCCGCACTGTCACAGGGTCAGTACTGAGGGAGTGCCGCACTGTCGGAGGGTCAGTACTGAGGGAGTGCTGCACTGCTGGAGCGTCAGTGGAGGGAGTGTAGCACTGTCAGAGGGTCAGTACTCAGGGAGTGCTGCACTGTCGGAGGGTCAGTATTGAGGGAGTGCCGCACTGTCGGAGGGTCAGTACTGAGGGAGTGCAGCATTGTCAGAGGGTCAGTACTGAGGGAGTGCCGCACTGTAGGAGGGTCAGTACTGAGGGAGTGCAGCATTGTCAGAGGGTCAGTACTGAGGGCGTGCTGCACTGTCGGATGGTCAGTAATGAGGGAGCGCCACACTGTCGGAGGGTCAGTACTGAGGGAGTGTCGTACTGTCGGAGGTTTAGTACTGAGGGAGTGCTGCACTGTCAGAGGGTCAGTACTGAGGGAGTGTCGCACTGTCGGAGGTTTAGTACTGAGGGAGTGCTGCACTGTCAGAGGGTCATTACTGAGGGAGTGTCGCACTGTCGGAGAGTCAGTACTGTGGCAGTACTGCACTGTCGGAGGGTCAGTACTGAGGGAGTGCCACACTGTCGGAGGCTCAGTACTGAGGGAGTACCGCACTGTCGGAGGGTCAGTTCTGAGGGTGTGCCGCCCTGTCGGAGGGTCAGCACTGAGGGTGTGCCGCACTGTTGGAGGGTCAATACTGAGGGAGTGCCGCACTGTCAGAGCGTCAGTACTGAGGGAGTGTCGCACTGTCAGAGGGTCAGTACTGAGGGAGTGCTGCACTGTCATAGACTCAGTACTGTGGGAGTACAGCATTGATGGAGGGTCAGTATTGAGGGAGTGATGCACTGTCAGAGGGTCAGTACTGGGGGAGAGTCGCACTATCAGAGGGTCAGTACTGAGGGAGTGCCGCACTGTTGGAGGGTCAGTACTGAGAGAGTGATGCACTGTCAGAGGGTCAGTACTGAGGGAGTGCCGCACTGTTGGAGGGTCAGTACTGAGGGAGTGATGCACTGTCGGAGGGTCACTACTGAGGGAGTGCCGCACTGTCACAGGGTCAGTACTGAGGGAGTGCCGCACTGTCGGAGGGTCAGTACTGAGGGAGTGCTGCACTGTTGGAGCGTCAGTGGAGGGAGTGTAGCACTGTCAGAGGGTCAGTACTCAGGGAGTGCTGCACTGTCGGAGGGTCAGTATTGAGGGAGTGCCGCACTGTCGGAGGGTCAGTACTGAGGGAGTGCAGCATTGTCAGAGGGTCAGTACTGAGGGAGTGCCGCACTGTAGGAGGGTCAGTACTGAGGGAGTGCAGCATTGTCAGAGGGTCAGTACTGAGGGCGTGCTGCACTGTCGGATGGTCAGTAATGAGGGAGCGCCACACTGTCGGAGGGTCAGTACTGAGGGAGTGTCGTACTGTCGGAGGTTTAGTACTGAGGGAGTGCTGCACTGTCAGAGGGTCAGTACTGAGGGAGTGTCGCACTGTCGGAGGTTTAGTACTGAGGGAGTGCTGCACTGTCAGAGGGTCATTACTGAGGGAGTGTCGCACTGTCGGAGAGTCAGTACTGTGGCAGTACTGCACTGTCGGAGGGTCAGTACTGAGGGAGTGCCACACTGTCGGAGGCTCAGTACTGAGGGAGTACCGCACTGTCGGAGGGTCAGTTCTGAGGGTGTGCCGCCCTGTCGGAGGGTCAGTACTGAGGGTGTGCCGCACTGTTGGAGGGTCAATACTGAGGGAGTGCCGCACTGTCAGAGCGTCAGTACTGAGGGAGTGTCGCACTGTCAGAGGGTCAGTACTGAGGGAGTGCTGCACTGTCATAGACTCAGTACTGTGGGAGTACAGCATTGATGGAGGGTCAGTATTGAGGGAGTGATGCACTGTCAGAGGGTCAGTACTGGGGGAGAGTCGCACTGTCAGAGGGTCAGTACTGAGGGAGTGCCGCACTGTTGGAGGGTCAGTACTGAGAGAGTGATGCACTGTCGGAGGGTCAGTACTGAGGGAGTGCAGCATTGTCAGCGGGTCAGTACTGAGTGAGTGCCGCACTGATGGAGGGTCAGTACTGAGGGAGTGCAGCATTGTCAGAGGGTCAGTACTGAGGGAGTGCTGCACTGTCGGAGGGTCAGTACTGAGGGAGTGCTGCACTGTCGGAGAGTCAGTACTGAGATGGTGCTGCACTGTTGGTGGGTCAGTAGTGAGGGAGCGCCACACTGTCGGAGGGTCAGTACTGAGGGAGTGTTGCACTGTCGGAGGGTCAGTACTGAGGGAGTGCTGCACTGTCAGAGCGTCAGTACTGAGGGAGTGTCGCACTGTCAGAGGGTCAGTACTGAGGGAGTGCTGCACTGTCATAGACTCAGTACTGTGGGAGTACAGCATTGATGGAGGGTCAGTACTGCGGGAGTGCTGCACTGTTGGAGGGTCGGTACTGAGGGAGTGCCACACTGTCGGAGGGTCAGTATTGAGGGAGTGCTGCACTGTTGGAGTGTCAGTACTGAGGGAGTGCAGCATTGTCAGAGGGTCAGTACTGAGGGATTGCTGCACTGTCGGAGAGTCAGTACTGAGGGAGTGCTGCACTGTCGGAGGGTCAGTACTGAGGGAGCGCCACACTGTCGGAGGGTCAGTACTGAGGGAATGCTGCACTGTTGGAGGGTCAGAACTGAGGGAGTGCCGCACTGTCGGAGGGTCAGTACTGAGGGAGTGCCGCATTGTCGGAGGGTCAGTACTGAGGAAGTGCAGCATTGTCAGCGGGTCAGTACTGAGGGAGTGCTGCACTGATGGAGGGGCAGTACTGATGGAGTGCAGCATTGTCAGAGGGTCAGTACTGAGGGAGTGCTGCACTGTTGGAGGGTCAGTACTGAGGGAGCGCCACACTGTCGGAGGGTCAGTACTGAGGGAGTGTTGCACTGTTGGAGGGTCAGTACTGAGGGAGTGCCGCACTGTCAGAGCGTCAGTACTGAGGGAGTGTCGCACTGTCGGAGGGTCAGTACTGAGGGAGTGCTGCACTGTCATAGACTCAGTACTGTGGGAGTACAGCATTGATGGAGGGTCAGTATTGAGGGAGTGATGCACTGTCAGAGGGTCAGTACTGGGGGAGTGTCGCACTGTCAGAAGGTCAGTACTGAGGGAGTGGTGCACAGTCGGAGGGTCAGTACTGAGGGAGTGATGCACTGTCAGAGGGTCAGTACTGAGGGAGGGCTGCACTGTCGGTGGGTCAGTACTGAGGGAGTGCCGCACTGTTGGAGGGTCAGTACTGAGGGAGTGATGCACTGTCAGAGGGTCAGTACTGAGGGAGGGCTGCACTGTCGGAGGGTCAGTACTGAGGGAGTGCCGCACTGTTGGAGGGTCAGTACTGAGGGAGTGATGCACTGTCGGAGGGTCAGTACTGAGGGAGTGCCGCACTGTCACAGGGTCAGTACTGAGGGAGTGCCGCACTGTCGGAGGGTCAGTACTGAGGGAGTGCTGCACTGTTGGAGCGTCAGTGGAGGGAGTGTAGCACTGTCAGAGGGTCAGTACTCAGGGAGTGCTGCACTGTCGGAGGGTCAGTATTGAGGGAGTGCCGCACTGTCGGAGGGTCAGTACTGAGGGAGTGCAGCATTGTCAGAGGGTCAGTACTGAGGGAGTGCCGCACTGTAGGAGGGTCAGTACTGAGGGAGTGCTGCACTGTCAGAGGGTCATTACTGAGGGAGTGTCGCACTGTCGGAGAGTCAGTACTGTGGCTGTACTGCACTGTCGGAGGGTCAGTACTGAGGGAGTACCGCACTGTCGGAGGGTCAGTTCTGAGGGTGTGCCGCCCTGTCGGAGGGTCAGTACTGAGGGTGTGCCGCACTGTTGGAGGGTCAATACTGAGGGAGTGCCGCACTGTAGGA
Source organism: Isurus oxyrinchus (assembly GCA_026770705.1). Lineage (NCBI taxonomy): Eukaryota > Metazoa > Chordata > Chondrichthyes > Lamniformes > Lamnidae > Isurus > Isurus oxyrinchus. Next base: position 46,314 of record JANJGN010000583.1, on the reverse strand, counting down.
GGGTCAGTACTGAGGGAGTGCCGCACTGTCGGAGGGTCAGTACTGAGGGAGTGCTGCACTGTTGGAGCGTCAGTGGAGGGAGTGTAGCACTGTCAGAGGGTCAGTACTCAGGGAGTGCTGCACTGTCGGAGGGTCAGTATTGAGGGAGTGCCGCACTGTCGGAGGGTCAGTACTGAGGGAGTGCAGCATTGTCAGAGGGTCAGTACTGAGGGAGTGCCGCACTGTAGGAGGGTCAGTACTGAGGGAGTGCAGCATTGTCAGAGGGTCAGTACTGAGGGAGTGCTGCACTGTCGGAGAGTCAGTACTGAGGGCGTGCTGCACTGTCGGATGGTCAGTAATGAGGGAGCGCCACACTGTCGGAGGGTCAGTACTGAGGGAATGCTGCACTTTCAGACGGTCAGTACTGAGGGAGTGTCGTACTGTCGGAGGTTTAGTACTGAGGGAGTGCTGCACTGTCAGAAGGTCAGTACTGAGGGAGTGTCGCACTGTCGGAGGTTTAGTACTGAGGGAGTGCTGCACTGTCAGAGGGTCATTACTGAGGGAGTGTCGCACTGTCGGAGAGTCAGTACTGTGGCAGTACTGCACTGTCGGAGGGTCAGTACTGAGGGAGTGCCACACTGTCGGAGGCTCAGTACTGAGGGAGTACCGCACTGTCGGAGGGTCAGTTCTGAGGGTGTGCCGCCCTGTCGGAGGGTCAGTACTGAGGGTGTGCCGCACTGTTGGAGGGTCAATACTGAGGGAGTGCCGCACTGTCAGAGCGTCAGTACTGAGGGAGTGTCGCACTGTCAGAGGGTCAGTACTGAGGGAGTGCTGCACTGTCATAGACTCAGTACTGTGGGAGTACAGCATTGATGGAGGGTCAGTATTGAGGGAGTGATGCACTGTCAGAGGGTCAGTACTGGGGGAGAGTCGCACTATCAGAGGGTCAGTACTGAGGGAGTGCCGCACTGTTGGAGGGTCAGTACTGAGAGAGTGATGCACTGTCAGAGGGTCAGTACTGAGGGAGTGCCGCACTGTTGGAGGGTCAGTACTGAGGGAGTGATGCACTGTCGGAGGGTCAGTACTGAGGGAGTGCCGCACTGTCACAGGGTCAGTACTGAGGGAGTGCCGCACTGTCGGAGGGTCAGTACTGAGGGAGTGCTGCACTGTTGGAGCGTCAGTGGAGGGAGTGTAGCACTGTCAGAGGGTCAGTACTCAGGGAGTGCTGCACTGTCGGAGGGTCAGTATTGAGGGAGTGCCGCACTGTCGGAGGGTCAGTACTGAGGGAGTGCAGCATTGTCAGAGGGTCAGTACTGAGGGAGTGCCGCACTGTAGGAGGGTCAGTACTGAGGGAGTGCAGCATTGTCAGAGGGTCAGTACTGAGGGCGTGCTGCACTGTCGGATGGTCAGTAATGAGGGAGCGCCACACTGTCGGAGGGTCAGTACTGAGGGAGTGTCGTACTGTCGGAGGTTTAGTACTGAGGGAGTGCCGCACTGTCAGAGGGTCAGTACTGAGGGAGTGTCGCACTGTCGGAGGTTTAGTACTGAGGGAGTGCTGCACTGTCAGAGGGTCATTACTGAGGGAGTGTCGCACTGTCGGAGAGTCAGTACTGTGGCAGTACTGCACTGTCGGAGGGTCAGTACTGAGGGAGTACCGCACTGTCGGAGGGTCAGTTCTGAGGGTGTGCCGCCCTGTCGGAGGGTCAGTACTGAGGGTGTGCCGCACTGTTGGAGGGTCAATACTGAGGGAGTGCCGCACTGTCAGAGCGTCAGTACTGAGGGAGTGTCGCACTGTCAGAGGGTCAGTACTGAGGGAGTGCTGCACTGTCATAGACTCAGTACTGTGGGAGTACAGCATTGATGGAGGGTCAGTATTGAGGGAGTGATGCACTGTCAGAGGGTCAGTACTGGGGGAGAGTCGCACTGTCAGAGGGTCAGTACTGAGGGAGTGCCGCACTGTTGGAGGGTCAGTACTGAGAGAGTGATGCACTGTCGGAGGGTCAGTACTGAGGGAGTGCAGCATTGTCAGCGGGTCAGTATTGAGTGAGTGCCGCACTGATGGAGGGTCAGTACTGAGGGAGTGCAGCATTGTCAGAGGGTCAGTACTGAGGGAGTGCTGCACTGTCGGAGGGTCAGTACTGAGGGAGTGCTGCACTGTCGGAGAGTCAGTAGTGAGATGGTGCTGCACTGTTGGTGGGTCAGTAGTGAGGGAGCGCCACACTGTCGGAGGGTCAGTACTGAGGGAGTGTTGCACTGTCGGAGGGTCAGTACTGAGGGAGTGCTGCACTGTCAGAGCGTCAGTACTGAGGGAGTGTCGCACTGTCAGAGGGTCAGTACTGAGGGAGTGCTGCACTGTCATAGACTCAGTACTGTGGGAGTACAGCATTGATGGAGGGTCAGTACTGCGGGAGTGCTGCACTGTTGGAGGGTCGGTACTGAGGGAGTGCCACACTGTCGGAGGGTCAGTATTGAGGGAGTGCTGCACTGTTGGAGTGTCAGTACTGAGGGAGTGCAGCATTGTCAGAGGGTCAGTACTGAGGGAGTGCTGCACTGTCGGAGAGTCAGTACTGAGGGAGTGCTGCACTGTCGGAGGGTCAGTACTGAGGGAGCGCCACACTGTCGGAGGGTCAGTACTGAGGGAATGCTGCACTGTTGGAGGGTCAGAACTGAGGGAGTGCCGCACTGTCGGAGGGTCAGTATTGAGGGAGTGCCGCATTGTTGGAGGGTCAGTACTGAGGAAGTGCAGCATTGTCAGCGGGTCAGTACTGAGGGAGTGCTGCACTGATGGAGGGGCAGTACTGATGGAGTGCAGCATTGTCAGAGGGTCAGTACTGAGGGAGTGCTGCACTGTTGGAGGGTCAGTACTGAGGGAGCGCCACACTGTCGGAGGGTCAGTACTGAGGGAGTGTTGCACTGTTGGAGGGTCAGTACTGAGGGAGTGCCGCACTGTCAGAGCGTCAGTACTGAGGGAGTGTCGCACTGTCGGAGGGTCAGTACTGAGGGAGTGCTGCACTGTCATAGACTCAGTACTGTGGGAGTACAGCATTGATGGAGGGTCAGTATTGAGGGAGTGATGCACTGTCAGAGGGTCAGTACTGGGGGAGTGTCGCACTGTCAGAAGGTCAGTACTGAGGGAGTGGTGCACAGTCGGAGGGTCAGTACTGAGGGAGTGATGCACTGTCAGAGGGTCAGTACTGAGGGAGGGCTGCACTGTCGGTGAGTCAGTACTGAGGGAGTGCCGCACTGTTGGAGGTCAGTACTGAGGGAGTGATGCACTGTCAGAGGGTCAGTACTGAGGGAGGGCTGCACTGTCGGAGGGTCAGTACTGAGGGAGTGCCGCACTGTTGGAGGGTCAGTACTGAGGGAGTGATGCACTGTCGGAGGGTCAGTACTGAGGGAGTGCCGCACTGTCACAGGGTCAGTACTGAGGGAGTGCCGCACTGTCGGAGGGTCAGTACTGAGGGAGTGCTGCACTGTTGGAGCGTCAGTGGAGGGAGTGTAGCACTGTCAGAGGGTCAGTACTCAGGGAGTGCTGCACTGTCGGAGGGTCAGTATTGAGGGAGTGCCGCACTGTCGGAGGGTCAGTACTGAGGGAGTGCGGAATTGTCAGAGGGTCAGTACTGAGGGAGTGCCGCACTGTAGGAGGGTCAGTACTGAGGGAGTGCAGCATTGTCAGAGGGTCAGTACTGAGGGAGTGCTGCACTGTCGGAGAGTCAGTACTGAGGGCGTGCTGCACTGTCGGATGGTCAGTAATGAGGGAGCGCCACACTGTCGGAGGGTCAGTACTGAGGGAATGCTGCACTTTCAGACGGTCAGTACTGAGGGAGTGTCGCACTGTCGGAGGTTTAGTACTGAGGGAGTGCTGCACTGTCAGAGGGTCATTACTGAGGGAGTGTCGCACTGTCGGAGAGTCAGTACTGTGGCTGTACTGCACTGTCGGAGGGTCAGTACTGAGGGAGTACCGCACTGTCGGAGGGTCAGTTCTGAGGGTGTGCCGCCCTGTCGGAGGGTCAGTACTGAGGGTGTGCCGCACTGTTGGAGGGTCAATACTGAGGGAGTGCCGCACTGTAGGAGGGTCAGTACTGAGGGAGTGCCGCACTGTCGGAGGGTCAGTACTGAGGGAGTGCTGCACTGTTGGAGCGTCAGTGGAGGGAGTGTAGCACTGTCAGAGGGTCAGTACTCAGGGAGTGCTGCACTGTCGGAGGGTCAGTATTGAGGGAGTGCCGCACTGTCGGAGGGTCAGTACTGAGGGAGTGCAGCATTGTCAGAGGGTCAGTACTGAGGGAGTGCCGCACTGTAGGAGGGTCAGTACTGAGGGAGTGCAGCATTGTCAGAGGGTCAGTACTGAGGGAGTGCTGCACTGTCGGAGAGTCAGTACTGAGGGCGTGCTGCACTGTCGGATGGTCAGTAATGAGGGAGCGCCACACTGTCAGAGGGTCAGTACTGAGGGAATGCTGCACTTTCAGACGGTCAGTACTGAGGGAGTGTCGTACTGTCGGAGGTTTAGTACTGAGGGAGTGCTGCACTGTCAGAAGGTCAGTACTGAGGGAGTGTCGCACTGTCGGAGGTTTAGTACTGAGGGAGTGCTGCACTGTCAGAGGGTCATTACTGAGGGAGTGTCGCACTGTCGGAGAGTCAGTACTGTGGCAGTACTGCACTGTCGGAGGGTCAGTACTGAGGGAGTGCCACACTGTCGGAGGCTCAGTACTGAGGGAGTACCGCACTGTCGGAGGGTCAGTTCTGAGGGTGTGCCGCCCTGTCGGAGGGTCAGTACTGAGGGTGTGCCGCACTGTAGGAGGGTCAGTACTGAGGGAGTGCCGGACTGTCGGAGGGTCAGTATTGAGGAAGTGCAGCATTGTCAGCGGGTCAGTACTGAGGGAGTGCCGCACTGATGGAGGGTCAGTACTGATGGAGTGCAGCATTGTCAGAGGGTCAGTACTGAGGGAGTGCTGCACTGTTGGAGGGTCAGTACTGAGGGAGCGCCACACTGTCGGAGGGTCAGTACTGAGGGAATGTTGCACTGTTGGAGGGTCAGTACTGAGGGAGTGCTGCACTGTCAGAGCGTCAGTACTGAGGGAGTGTCGCACTGTCAGAGGGTCAGTACTCAGGGAGTGCTGCACTGTCATAGACTCAGTACTGTGGGAGTACAGCATTGATGGAGGGTCAGCATTGAGGGAGTGATGCACTGTCAGAGGGTCAGTACTGGGGGAGAGTCGCACTGTCAGAGGGTCAGTACTGAGGGAGTGCCGCACTGTTGGAGGGTCAGTACTGAGAGAGTGATGCACTGTCGGAGGGTCAGTACTGAGGGAGTGCCGCACTGTCGGAGGTTCATTACTGAGGGTGTGCTGCACTGTCGGAGGGTCAGTACTGAGGGATTGCTGCACTGTCGGAGAGTCAGTACTGAGGGAGTGCCGCACTGATGGAGAGTCAGTACTGAGGGAGTGCAGCATTGTCAGAGGGTCAGTACTGAGGGAGTGCTGCACTGTCGGAGGGTCAGTACTGAGGGAGTGCTGCACTGTCGGAGAGTCAGTACTGAGATGGTGCTGCACTGTTGGTGGGTCAGTACTGAGGGAGCGCCACACTGTCGGAGGGTCAGTACTGAGGGAGTGTTTCACTGTCGGAGGGACAGTACTGAGGGAGTGCTGCACTGTCAGAGCGTCAGTACTGAGGGAGTGTCGCACTGTCAGAGGGTCAGTACTGAGGGAGTGCTGCACTGTCATAGACTCAGTACTGTGGGAGTACAGCATTGATGGAGGGTCAGTACTGAGGGAGGGCTGCACTGTCGGAGGGTCAGTACTGAGGGAATGCCGCACTGTTGGAGGGTCAGTACTGAGGGAGAGCTGCACTGTTGGAGCGTCAGTGGAGAGAGTGTAGCACTGTCAGAGGGTCAGTACTCAGGGAGTGCTGCACTGTCGGTGGGTCAGTATTGAGGGAGTGCCGCACTGTTGGAGGGTCAGTACTGAGGGAGTGCAGCATTGCCAGAGGGTCAGTACTGAGGGAGTGCCGCACTGTCGGAGAGTCAGTACTGAGGGCGTGCTGCACTGTCGGATGGTCAGTACTGAGGGAGTGCTGCACCGTCGGAGGGTCTGTACTGAGGGAGTGCTGCACTGTCAGAGGGTCAGCACTGAGAGAGCGCCGCACTGTCGGAGGGTCAGTACTGCGGGAGTGCCGCACTGTCAGAGAGTCAGTAGTGAGGGATTGCCGCACAGTCGGAGGATCAGTACTGAGGGAGTGCCGCACTGTCAGATGGTCAGTACTGAGCAAATGCTGCACTGTCGGAGGGTCAGTACTGAGGGAGTGCTGCACTGTTGGAGGGTCGGTACTGAGGGAGTGCCACACTGTCGGAGGGTCAGTAATGAGGGAGTGCTGCACTGTCAGATGGTCAGTACAGAGCGAATGCTGCACTGTCGGAGGGTCAGTACTGAGGGAGTGCCGCACTGATGGAGGGTCAGTACTGAGGGAGTGCAGCATTGTCAGAGGGTCAGTACTGAGGGAGTGCTGCACTGTCGGAGGGTCAGAACTGAGGGAGTGCTGCACTGTCGGAGAGTCAGTACTGAGATGGTGCTGCACTGTTGGAGGGTCAGTACTGAGGGAGCGCCACACTGTCGGAGGGTCAGTACTGAGGGAGTGTTTCACTGTCGGAGGGTCAGTACTGAGGGAGTGCTGCACTGTCAGAGCGTCAGTACTCAGGGAGTGTCGCACTGTCAGAGGGTCAGTACTGAGGGAGTGCTGCACTGTCATAGACTCAGTACTGTGGGAGTACAGCATTGATGGAGGGTCAGTATTGAGGGAGTGATGCACTGTCAGAGGGTCAGTACTGGGGGAGAGTCGCACTGTCAGAGGGTCAGTACTGAGGGAGTGGTGCACTGTCGGAGGGTCAGTACTGAGGGAGTGATGCACTGTCAGAGGGTCAGTCCTGAGGGAGGGCTGCACTGTCGGAGGGTCAGTACTGAGGGAGTGCTGCACTGTCAGAGCGTCAGTACTGAGGGAGTGTCGCACTGTCAGAGGGTCAGTACTGAGGGAGTGCTGCACTGTCATAGACTCAGTACTGTGGGAGTACAGCATTGATGGAGGGTCAGTACTGAGGGAGGGCTGCACTGTCGGAGGGTCAGTACTGAGGGAATGCCGCACTGTTGGAGGGTCAGTACTGAGGGAGAGCTGCACTGTTGGAGCGTCAGTGGAGAGAGTGTAGCACTGTCAGAGGGTCAGTACTCAGGGAGTGCTGCACTGTCGGTGGGTCAGTATTGAGGGAGTGCCGCACTGTTGGAGGGTCAGTACTGAGGGAGTGCAGCATTGCCAGAGGGTCAGTACTGAGGGAGTGCCGCACTGTCGGAGAGTCAGTACTGAGGGCGTGCTGCACTGTCGGATGGTCAGTACTGAGGGAGTGCTGCACCGTCGGAGGGTCTGTACTGAGGGAGTGCTGCACTGTCAGAGGGTCAGCACTGAGAGAGCGCCGCACTGTCGGAGGGTCAGTACTGCGGGAGTGCCGCACTGTCAGAGAGTCAGTAGTGAGGGATTGCCGCACAGTCGGAGGATCAGTACTGAGGGAGTGCCGCACTGTCAGATGGTCAGTACTGAGCAAATGCTGCACTGTCGGAGGGTCAGTACTGAGGGAGTGCTGCACTGTTGGAGGGTCGGTACTGAGGGAGTGCCACACTGTCGGAGGGTCAGTAATGAGGGAGTGCTGCACTGTCAGATGGTCAGTACAGAGCGAATGCTGCACTGTCGGAGGGTCAGTACTGAGGGAGTGCCGCACTGATGGAGGGTCAGTACTGAGGGAGTGCAGCATTGTCAGAGGGTCAGTACTGAGGGAGTGCTGCACTGTCGGAGGGTCAGAACTGAGGGAGTGCTGCACTGTCGGAGAGTCAGTACTGAGATGGTGCTGCACTGTTGGAGGGTCAGTACTGAGGGAGCGCCACACTGTCGGAGGGTCAGTACTGAGGGAGTGTTTCACTGTCGGAGGGTCAGTACTGAGGGAGTGCTGCACTGTCAGAGCGTCAGTACTCAGGGAGTGTCGCACTGTCAGAGGGTCAGTACTGAGGGAGTGCTGCACTGTCATAGACTCAGTACTGTGGGAGTACAGCATTGATGGAGGGTCAGTATTGAGGGAGTGATGCACTGTCAGAGGGTCAGTACTGGGGGAGAGTCGCACTGTCAGAGGGTCAGTACTGAGGGAGTGGTGCACTGTCGGAGGGTCAGTACTGAGGGAGTGATGCACTGTCAGAGGGTCAGTCCTGAGGGAGGGCTGCACTGTCGGAGGGTCAGTACTGCGGGAGTGCCGCACTGTCAGAGAGTCAGTAGTGAGGGATTGCCGCACAGTCGGAGGATCAGTACTGAGGGAGTGCCGCACTGTCAGATGGTCAGTACTGAGCAAATGCTGCACTGTCGGAGGGTCAGTACTGAGGGAGTGCTGCACTGTTGGAGGGTCGGTACTGAGGGAGTGCCACACTGTCGGAGGGTCAGTAATGAGGGAGTGCTGCACTGTCAGATGGTCAGTACAGAGCGAATGCTGCACTGTCGGAGGGTCAGTACTGAGGGAGTGCCGCACTGATGGAGGGTCAGTACTGAGGGAGTGCAGCATTGTCAGAGGGTCAGTACTGAGGGAGTGCTGCACTGTCGGAGGGTCAGAACTGAGGGAGTGCTGCACTGTCGGAGAGTCAGTACTGAGATGGTGCTGCACTGTTGGAGGGTCAGTACTGAGGGAGCGCCACACTGTCGGAGGGTCAGTACTGAGGGAGTGTTTCACTGTCGGAGGGTCAGTACTGAGGGAGTGCTGCACTGTCAGAGCGTCAGTACTGAGGGAGTGTCGCACTGTCAGAGGGTCAGTACTGAGGGAGTGCTGCACTGTCATAGACTCAGTACTGTGGGAGTACAGCATTGATGGAGGGTCAGTATTGAGGGAGTGATGCACTGTCAGAGGGTCAGTACTGGGGGAGAGTCGCACTGTCAGAGGGTCAGTACTGAGGGAGTGGTGCACTGTCGGAGGGTCAGTACTGAGGGAGTGATGCACTGTCAGAGGGTCAGTCCTGAGGGAGGGCTGCACTGTCGGAGGGTCAGTACTGAGGGATTGCCGCACTGTTGGAGGGTCAGTACTGAGGGAGTGATGCACTGTCAGAGGGTCAGTACTGAGGGAGGGCTGCACTGTCGGAGGGTCAGTACTGAGGGATTGCCGCACTGTTGGAGGGTCAGTACTGAGGGAGTGATGCACTGTCGGAGGGTCAGTACTCAGGGAGTGCCGCACTGTCACAGGGTCAGTACTGAGGGAGTGCCGCACTGTCGGAGGGTCAGTACTGAGGGAGTGCTGCACTGTTGGAGCGTCAGTGGAGGGAGTGTAGCACTGTCAGAGGGTCAGTACTCAGGGAGTGCTGCACTGTTGGAGGGTCAGTACTGGGGGAGCACTGCACAGTCGGAGGGTCAGTACTGAGGGCGTGCTGCACTGTCAGAGGGTCAGTACTGAGGGAGTGCTGCACTGTCGGAGGGTCAGCATTGAGGGAGTGCCGCACTGTCGGAGGGTCAGTATGAGGGAGTGCAGCATTGTCAGAGGGTCAGTACTGAGGGAGTGCCGCACTGTAGGAGGGTCAGTACTGAGGGAGTGCAGCATTGTCAGAGGGTCAGTACTGAGGGAGTGCTGCACTGTCGGAGGGTCAGTACTGAGGGAGTGCCGCACTGTCGGAGGGTCACTATTGAGGGAGTGCAGCATTGTCAGAGGGTCAGTACTGAGGGAGTGCTGCACTGTTGGAGGGTCAGTACTGAGGGAGCGCCACACTGTCGGAGGGTCAGTACTGAGGGAGTGTTGCACTGTTGGAGGGTCAGTACTGAGGGAGTGCCGCACTGTCAGAGCGTCAGTACTGAGGGAGTGTCGCACTGTCGGAGGGTCAGTACTGAGGGAGTGCTGCACTGTCATAGACTCAGTACTGTGGGAGTACAGCATTGATGGAGGGTCAGTATTGAGGGAGTGATGCACTGTCAGAGGGTCAGTACTGGGGGAGTGTCGCACTGTCAGAAGGTCAGTACTGAGGGAGTGGTGCACAGTCGGAGGGTCAGTACTGAGGGAGTGATGCACTGTCAGAGGGTCAGTACTGAGGGAGGGCTGCACTGTCGGTGGGTCAGTACTGAGGGAGTGCCGCACTGTTGGAGGGTCAGTACTGAGGGAGTGATGCACTGTCAGAGGGTCAGTACTGAGGGAGGGCTGCACTGTCGGAGGGTCAGTACTGAGGGAGTGCCGCACTGTTGGAGGGTCAGTACTGAGGGAGTGATGCACTGTCGGAGGGTCAGTACTGAGGGAGTGCCGCACTGTCACAGGGTCAGTACTGAGGGAGTGCCGCACTGTCGGAGGGTCAGTACTGAGGGAGTGCTGCACTGTTGGAGCGTCAGTGGAGGGAGTGTAGCACTGTCAGAGGGTCAGTACTCAGGGAGTGCTGCACTGTCGGAGGGTCAGTATTGAGGGAGTGCCGCACTGTCGGAGGGTCAGTACTGAGGGAGTGCAGCATTGTCAGAGGGTCAGTACTGAGGGAGTGCCGCACTGTAGGAGGGTCAGTACTGAGGGAGTGCAGCATTGTCAGAGGGTCAGTACTGAGGGAGTGCTGCACTGTCGGAGAGTCAGTACTGAGGGCGTGCTGCACTGTCGGATGGTCAGTAATGAGGGAGCGCCACACTGTCGGAGGGTCAGTACTGAGGGAATGCTGCACTTTCAGACGGTCAGTACTGAGGGAGTGTCGCACTGTCGGAGGTTTAGTACTGAGGGAGTGCTGCACTGTCAGAGGGTCATTACTGAGGGAGTGTCGCACTGTCGGAGAGTCAGTACTGTGGCAGTACTGCACTGTCGGAGGGTCAGTACTGAGGGAGTGCCACACTGTCGGAGGCTCAGTACTGAGGGAGTACCGCACTGTCGGAGGGTCAGTTCTGAGGGTGTGCCGCCCTGTCGGAGGGTCAGTACTGAGGGTGTGCCGCACTGTTGGAGGGTCAATACTGAGGGAGTGCCGCACTGTAGGAGGGTCAGTACTGAGGGAGTGCTGCACTGTCGGAGGGTCAGTACTGAGGGAGTGCTGCACTGTTGGAGCGTCAGTGGAGGGAGTGTAGCACTGTCAGAGGGTCAGTACTCAGGGAGTGCTGCACTGTCGGAGGGTCAGTATTGAGGGAGTGCCGCACTGTCGGAGGGTCAGTACTGAGGGAGTGCAGCATTGTCAGAGGGTCAGTACTGAGGGAGTGCCGCACTGTAGGAGGGTCAGTACTGAGGGAGTGCAGCATTGTCAGAGGGTCAGTACTGAGGGAGTGCTGCACTGTCGGAGAGTCAGTACTGAGGGCGTGCTGCACTGTCGGATGGTCAGTAATGAGGGAGCGCCACACTGTCGGAGGGTCAGTACTGAGGGAATGCTGCACTTTCAGACGGTCAGTACTGAGGGAGTGTCGTACTGTCGGAGGTTTAGTACTGAGGGAGTGCTGCACTGTCAGAAGGTCAGTACTGAGGGAGTGTCGCACTGTCGGAGGTTTAGTACTGAGGGAGTGCTGCACTGTCAGAGGGTCATTACTGAGGGAGTGTCGCACTGTCGGAGAGTCAGTACTGTGGCAGTACTGCACTGTCGGAGGGTCAGTACTGAGGGAGTGCCACACTGTCGGAGGCTCAGTACTGAGGGAGTACCGCACTGTCGGAGGGTCAGTTCTGAGGGTGTGCCGCCCTGTCGGAGGGTCAGTACTGAGGGTGTGCCGCACTGTAGGAGGGTCAGTACTGAGGGAGTGCCGGACTGTCGGAGGGTCAGTATTGAGGAAGTGCAGCATTGTCAGCGGGTCAGTACTGAGGGAGTGCCGCACTGATGGAGGGTCAGTACTGATGGAGTGCAGCATTGTCAGAGGGTCAGTACTGAGGGAGTGCTGCACTGTTGGAGGGTCAGTACTGAGGGAGCGCCACACTGTCGGAGGGTCAGTACTGAGGGAATGTTGCACTGTTGGAGGGTCAGTACTGAGGGAGTGCTGCACTGTCAGAGCGTCAGTACTGAGGGAGTGTCGCACTGTCAGAGGGTCAGTACTCAGGGAGTGCTGCACTGTCATAGACTCAGTACTGTGGGAGTACAGCATTGATGGAGGGTCAGCATTGAGGGAGTGATGCACTGTCAGAGGGTCAGTACTGGGGGAGAGTCGCACTGTCAGAGGGTCAGTACTGAGGGAGTGCCGCACTGTTGGAGGGTCAGTACTGAGAGAGTGATGCACTGTCGGAGGGTCAGTACTGAGGGAGTGCCGCACTGTCGGAGGTTCATTACTGAGGGTGTGCTGCACTGTCGGAGGGTCAGTACTGAGGGATTGCTGCACTGTCGGAGAGTCAGTACTGAGGGAGTGCCGCACTGATGGAGAGTCAGTACTGAGGGAGTGCAGCATTGTCAGAGGGTCAGTACTGAGGGAGTGCTGCACTGTCGGAGGGTCAGTACTGAGGGAGTGCTGCACTGTCGGAGAGTCAGTACTGAGATGGTGCTGCACTGTTGGTGGGTCAGTACTGAGGGAGCGCCACACTGTCGGAGGGTCAGTACTGAGGGAGTGTTTCACTGTCGGAGGGACAGTACTGAGGGAGTGCTGCACTGTCAGAGCGTCAGTACTGAGGGAGTGTCGCACTGTCAGAGGGTCAGTACTGAGGGAGTGCTGCACTGTCATAGACTCAGTACTGTGGGAGTACAGCATTGATGGAGGGTCAGTACTGAGGGAGGGCTGCACTGTCGGAGGGTCAGTACTGAGGGAATGCCGCACTGTTGGAGGGTCAGTACTGAGGGAGAGCTGCACTGTTGGAGCGTCAGTGGAGAGAGTGTAGCACTGTCAGAGGGTCAGTACTCAGGGAGTGCTGCACTGTCGGTGGGTCAGTATTGAGGGAGTGCCGCACTGTTGGAGGGTCAGTACTGAGGGAGTGCAGCATTGCCAGAGGGTCAGTACTGAGGGAGTGCCGCACTGTCGGAGAGTCAGTACTGAGGGCGTGCTGCACTGTCGGATGGTCAGTACTGAGGGAGTGCTGCACCGTCGGAGGGTCTGTACTGAGGGAGTGCTGCACTGTCAGAGGGTCAGCACTGAGAGAGCGCCGCACTGTCGGAGGGTCAGTACTGCGGGAGTGCCGCACTGTCAGAGAGTCAGTAGTGAGGGATTGCCGCACAGTCGGAGGATCAGTACTGAGGGAGTGCCGCACTGTCAGATGGTCAGTACTGAGCAAATGCTGCACTGTCGGAGGGTCAGTACTGAGGGAGTGCTGCACTGTTGGAGGGTCGGTACTGAGGGAGTGCCACACTGTCGGAGGGTCAGTAATGAGGGAGTGCTGCACTGTCAGATGGTCAGTACAGAGCGAATGCTGCACTGTCGGAGGGTCAGTACTGAGGGAGTGCCGCACTGATGGAGGGTCAGTACTGAGGGAGTGCAGCATTGTCAGAGGGTCAGTACTGAGGGAGTGCTGCACTGTCGGAGGGTCAGAACTGAGGGAGTGCTGCACTGTCGGAGAGTCAGTACTGAGATGGTGCTGCACTGTTGGAGGGTCAGTACTGAGGGAGCGCCACACTGTCGGAGGGTCAGTACTGAGGGAGTGTTTCACTGTCGGAGGGTCAGTACTGAGGGAGTGCTGCACTGTCAGAGCGTCAGTACTCAGGGAGTGTCGCACTGTCAGAGGGTCAGTACTGAGGGAGTGCTGCACTGTCATAGACTCAGTACTGTGGGAGTACAGCATTGATGGAGGGTCAGTATTGAGGGAGTGATGCACTGTCAGAGGGTCAGTACTGGGGGAGAGTCGCACTGTCAGAGGGTCAGTACTGAGGGAGTGGTGCACTGTCGGAGGGTCAGTACTGAGGGAGTGATGCACTGTCAGAGGGTCAGTCCTGAGGGAGGGCTGCACTGTCGGAGGGTCAGTACTGAGGGAGTGCTGCACTGTCAGAGCGTCAGTACTGAGGGAGTGTCGCACTGTCAGAGGGTCAGTACTGAGGGAGTGCTGCACTGTCATAGACTCAGTACTGTGGGAGTACAGCATTGATGGAGGGTCAGTACTGAGGGAGGGCTGCACTGTCGGAGGGTCAGTACTGAGGGAATGCCGCACTGTTGGAGGGTCAGTACTGAGGGAGAGCTGCACTGTTGGAGCGTCAGTGGAGAGAGTGTAGCACTGTCAGAGGGTCAGTACTCAGGGAGTGCTGCACTGTCGGTGGGTCAGTATTGAGGGAGTGCCGCACTGTTGGAGGGTCAGTACTGAGGGAGTGCAGCATTGCCAGAGGGTCAGTACTGAGGGAGTGCCGCACTGTCGGAGAGTCAGTACTGAGGGCGTGCTGCACTGTCGGATGGTCAGTACTGAGGGAGTGCTGCACCGTCGGAGGGTCTGTACTGAGGGAGTGCTGCACTGTCAGAGGGTCAGCACTGAGAGAGCGCCGCACTGTCGGAGGGTCAGTACTGCGGGAGTGCCGCACTGTCAGAGAGTCAGTAGTGAGGGATTGCCGCACAGTCGGAGGATCAGTACTGAGGGAGTGCCGCACTGTCAGATGGTCAGTACTGAGCAAATGCTGCACTGTCGGAGGGTCAGTACTGAGGGAGTGCTGCACTGTTGGAGGGTCGGTACTGAGGGAGTGCCACACTGTCGGAGGGTCAGTAATGAGGGAGTGCTGCACTGTCAGATGGTCAGTACAGAGCGAATGCTGCACTGTCGGAGGGTCAGTACTGAGGGAGTGCCGCACTGATGGAGGGTCAGTACTGAGGGAGTGCAGCATTGTCAGAGGGTCAGTACTGAGGGAGTGCTGCACTGTCGGAGGGTCAGAACTGAGGGAGTGCTGCACTGTCGGAGAGTCAGTACTGAGATGGTGCTGCACTGTTGGAGGGTCAGTACTGAGGGAGCGCCACACTGTCGGAGGGTCAGTACTGAGGGAGTGTTTCACTGTCGGAGGGTCAGTACTGAGGGAGTGCTGCACTGTCAGAGCGTCAGTACTCAGGGAGTGTCGCACTGTCAGAGGGTCAGTACTGAGGGAGTGCTGCACTGTCATAGACTCAGTACTGTGGGAGTACAGCATTGATGGAGGGTCAGTATTGAGGGAGTGATGCACTGTCAGAGGGTCAGTACTGGGGGAGAGTCGCACTGTCAGAGGGTCAGTACTGAGGGAGTGGTGCACTGTCGGAGGGTCAGTACTGAGGGAGTGATGCACTGTCAGAGGGTCAGTCCTGAGGGAGGGCTGCACTGTCGGAGGGTCAGTACTGCGGGAGTGCCGCACTGTCAGAGAGTCAGTAGTGAGGGATTGCCGCACAGTCGGAGGATCAGTACTGAGGGAGTGCCGCACTGTCAGATGGTCAGTACTGAGCAAATGCTGCACTGTCGGAGGGTCAGTACTGAGGGAGTGCTGCACTGTTGGAGGGTCGGTACTGAGGGAGTGCCACACTGTCGGAGGGTCAGTAATGAGGGAGTGCTGCACTGTCAGATGGTCAGTACAGAGCGAATGCTGCACTGTCGGAGGGTCAGTACTGAGGGAGTGCCGCACTGATGGAGGGTCAGTACTGAGGGAGTGCAGCATTGTCAGAGGGTCAGTACTGAGGGAGTGCTGCACTGTCGGAGGGTCAGAACTGAGGGAGTGCTGCACTGTCGGAGAGTCAGTACTGAGATGGTGCTGCACTGTTGGAGGGTCAGTACTGAGGGAGCGCCACACTGTCGGAGGGTCAGTACTGAGGGAGTGTTTCACTGTCGGAGGGTCAGTACTGAGGGAGTGCTGCACTGTCAGAGCGTCAGTACTCAGGGAGTGTCGCACTGTCAGAGGGTCAGTACTGAGGGAGTGCTGCACTGTCATAGACTCAGTACTGTGGGAGTACAGCATTGATGGAGGGTCAGTATTGAGGGAGTGATGCACTGTCAGAGGGTCAGTACTGGGGGAGAGTCGCACTGTCAGAGGGTCAGTACTGAGGGAGTGGTGCACTGTCGGAGGGTCAGTACTGAGGGAGTGATGCACTGTCAGAGGGTCAGTCCTGAGGGAGGGCTGCACTGTCGGAGGGTCAGTACTGAGGGATTGCCGCACTGTTGGAGGGTCAGTACTGAGGGAGTGATGCACTGTCAGAGGGTCAGTACTGAGGGAGGGCTGCACTGTCGGAGGGTCAGTACTGAGGGATTGCCGCACTGTTGGAGGGTCAGTACTGAGGGAGTGATGCACTGTCGGAGGGTCAGTACTCAGGGAGTGCCGCACTGTCACAGGGTCAGTACTGAGGGAGTGCCGCACTGTCGGAGGGTCAGTACTGAGGGAGTGCTGCACTGTTGGAGCGTCAGTGGAGGGAGTGTAGCACTGTCAGAGGGTCAGTACTCAGGGAGTGCTGCACTGTTGGAGGGTCAGTACTGGGGGAGCACTGCACAGTCGGAGGGTCAGTACTGAGGGCGTGCTGCACTGTCAGAGGGTCAGTACTGAGGGAGTGCTGCACTGTCGGAGGGTCAGCATTGAGGGAGTGCCGCACTGTCGGAGGGTCAGTATGAGGGAGTGCAGCATTGTCAGAGGGTCAGTACTGAGGGAGTGCCGCACTGTAGGAGGGTCAGTACTGAGGGAGTGCAGCATTGTCAGAGGGTCAGTACTGAGGGAGTGCTGCACTGTCGGAGGGTCAGTACTGAGGGAGTGCCGCACTGTCGGAGGGTCACTATTGAGGGAGTGCAGCATTGTCAGAGGGTCAGTACTGAGGGAGTGCTGCACTGTTGGAGGGTCAGTACTGAGGGAGCGCCACACTGTCGGAGGGTCAGTACTGAGGGAGTGTTGCACTGTTGGAGGGTCAGTACTGAGGGAGTGCCGCACTGTCAGAGCGTCAGTACTGAGGGAGTGTCGCACTGTCGGAGGGTCAGTACTGAGGGAGTGCTGCACTGTCATAGACTCAGTACTGTGGGAGTACAGCATTGATGGAGGGTCAGTATTGAGGGAGTGATGCACTGTCAGAGGGTCAGTACTGGGGGAGTGTCGCACTGTCAGAAGGTCAGTACTGAGGGAGTGGTGCACAGTCGGAGGGTCAGTACTGAGGGAGTGATGCACTGTCAGAGGGTCAGTACTGAGGGAGGGCTGCACTGTCGGTGGGTCAGTACTGAGGGAGTGCCGCACTGTTGGAGGGTCAGTACTGAGGGAGTGATGCACTGTCAGAGGGTCAGTACTGAGGGAGGGCTGCACTGTCGGAGGGTCAGTACTGAGGGAGTGCCGCACTGTTGGAGGGTCAGTACTGAGGGAGTGATGCACTGTCGGAGGGTCAGTACTGAGGGAGTGCCGCACTGTCACAGGGTCAGTACTGAGGGAGTGCCGCACTGTCGGAGGGTCAGTACTGAGGGAGTGCTGCACTGTTGGAGCGTCAGTGGAGGGAGTGTAGCACTGTCAGAGGGTCAGTACTCAGGGAGTGCTGCACTGTCGGAGGGTCAGTATTGAGGGAGTGCCGCACTGTCGGAGGGTCAGTACTGAGGGAGTGCAGCATTGTCAGAGGGTCAGTACTGAGGGAGTGCCGCACTGTAGGAGGGTCAGTACTGAGGGAGTGCAGCATTGTCAGAGGGTCAGTACTGAGGGAGTGCTGCACTGTCGGAGAGTCAGTACTGAGGGCGTGCTGCACTGTCGGATGGTCAGTAATGAGGGAGCGCCACACTGTCGGAGGGTCAGTACTGAGGGAATGCTGCACTTTCAGACGGTCAGTACTGAGGGAGTGTCGCACTGTCGGAGGTTTAGTACTGAGGGAGTGCTGCACTGTCAGAGGGTCATTACTGAGGGAGTGTCGCACTGTCGGAGAGTCAGTACTGTGGCAGTACTGCACTGTCGGAGGGTCAGTACTGAGGGAGTGCCACACTGTCGGAGGCTCAGTACTGAGGGAGTACCGCACTGTCGGAGGGTCAGTTCTGAGGGTGTGCCGCCCTGTCGGAGGGTCAGTACTGAGGGTGTGCCGCACTGTTGGAGGGTCAATACTGAGGGAGTGCCGCACTGTAGGAGGGTCAGTACTGAGGGAGTGCTGCACTGTCGGAGGGTCAGTACTGAGGGAGTGCTGCACTGTTGGAGCGTCAGTGGAGGGAGTGTAGCACTGTCAGAGGGTCAGTACTCAGGGAGTGCTGCACTGTCGGAGGGTCAGTATTGAGGGAGTGCCGCACTGTCGGAGGGTCAGTACTGAGGGAGTGCAGCATTGTCAGAGGGTCAGTACTGAGGGAGTGCCGCACTGTAGGAGGGTCAGTACTGAGGGAGTGCAGCATTGTCAGAGGGTCAGTACTGAGGGAGTGCTGCACTGTCGGAGAGTCAGTACTGAGGGCGTGCTGCACTGTCGGATGGTCAGTAATGAGGGAGCGCCACACTGTCGGAGGGTCAGTACTGAGGGAATGCTGCACTTTCAGACGGTCAGTACTGAGGGAGTGTCGTACTGTCGGAGGTTTAGTACTGAGGGAGTGCTGCACTGTCAGAAGGTCAGTACTGAGGGAGTGTCGCACTGTCGGAGGTTTAGTACTGAGGGAGTGCTGCACTGTCAGAGGGTCATTACTGAGGGAGTGTCGCACTGTCGGAGAGTCAGTACTGTGGCAGTACTGCACTGTCGGAGGGTCAGTACTGAGGGAGTGCCACACTGTCGGAGGCTCAGTACTGAGGGAGTACCGCACTGTCGGAGGGTCAGTTCTGAGGGTGTGCCGCCCTGTCGGAGGGTCAGTACTGAGGGTGTGCCGCACTGTAGGAGGGTCAGTACTGAGGGAGTGCCGGACTGTCGGAGGGTCAGTATTGAGGAAGTGCAGCATTGTCAGCGGGTCAGTACTGAGGGAGTGCCGCACTGATGGAGGGTCAGTACTGATGGAGTGCAGCATTGTCAGAGGGTCAGTACTGAGGGAGTGCTGCACTGTTGGAGGGTCAGTACTGAGGGAGCGCCACACTGTCGGAGGGTCAGTACTGAGGGAATGTTGCACTGTTGGAGGGTCAGTACTGAGGGAGTGCTGCACTGTCAGAGCGTCAGTACTGAGGGAGTGTCGCACTGTCAGAGGGTCAGTACTCAGGGAGTGCTGCACTGTCATAGACTCAGTACTGTGGGAGTACAGCATTGATGGAGGGTCAGCATTGAGGGAGTGATGCACTGTCAGAGGGTCAGTACTGGGGGAGAGTCGCACTGTCAGAGGGTCAGTACTGAGGGAGTGCCGCACTGTTGGAGGGTCAGTACTGAGAGAGTGATGCACTGTCGGAGGGTCAGTATTGAGGGAGTGCCGCACTGTCGGAGGTTCATTACTGAGGGTGTGCTGCACTGTCGGAGGGTCAGTACTGAGGGATTGCTGCACTGTCGGAGAGTCAGTACTGAGGGAGTGCCGCACTGATGGAGAGTCAGTACTGAGGGAGTGCAGCATTGTCAGAGGGTCAGTACTGAGGGAGTGCTGCACTGTCGGAGGGTCAGTACTGAGGGAGTGCTGCACTGTCGGAGAGTCAGTACTGAGATGGTGCTGCACTGTTGGTGGGTCAGTACTGAGGGAGCGCCACACTGTCGGAGGGTCAGTACTGAGGGAGTGTTTCACTGTCGGAGGGACAGTACTGAGGGAGTGCTGCACTGTCAGAGCGTCAGTACTGAGGGAGTGTCGCACTGTCAGAGGGTCAGTACTGAGGGAGTGCTGCACTGTCATAGACTCAGTACTGTGGGAGTACAGCATTGATGGAGGGTCAGTACTGAGGGAGGGCTGCACTGTCGGAGGGTCAGTACTGAGGGAATGCCGCACTGTTGGAGGGTCAGTACTGAGGGAGAGCTGCACTGTTGGAGCGTCAGTGGAGAGAGTGTAGCACTGTCAGAGGGTCAGTACTCAGGGAGTGCTGCACTGTCGGTGGGTCAGTATTGAGGGAGTGCCGCACTGTTGGAGGGTCAGTACTGAGGGAGTGCAGCATTGCCAGAGGGTCAGTACTGAGGGAGTGCCGCACTGTCGGAGAGTCAGTACTGAGGGCGTGCTGCACTGTCGGATGGTCAGTACTGAGGGAGTGCTGCACCGTCGGAGGGTCTGTACTGAGGGAGTGCTGCACTGTCAGAGGGTCAGCACTGAGAGAGCGCCGCACTGTCGGAGGGTCAGTACTGCGGGAGTGCCGCACTGTCAGAGAGTCAGTAGTGAGGGATTGCCGCACAGTCGGAGGATCAGTACTGAGGGAGTGCCGCACTGTCAGATGGTCAGTACTGAGCAAATGCTGCACTGTCGGAGGGTCAGTACTGAGGGAGTGCTGCACTGTTGGAGGGTCGGTACTGAGGGAGTGCCACACTGTCGGAGGGTCAGTAATGAGGGAGTGCTGCACTGTCAGATGGTCAGTACAGAGCGAATGCTGCACTGTCGGAGGGTCAGTACTGAGGGAGTGCCGCACTGATGGAGGGTCAGTACTGAGGGAGTGCAGCATTGTCAGAGGGTCAGTACTGAGGGAGTGCTGCACTGTCGGAGGGTCAGAACTGAGGGAGTGCTGCACTGTCGGAGAGTCAGTACTGAGATGGTGCTGCACTGTTGGAGGGTCAGTACTGAGGGAGCGCCACACTGTCGGAGGGTCAGTACTGAGGGAGTGTTTCACTGTCGGAGGGACAGTACTGAGGGAGTGCTGCACTGTCAGAGCGTCAGTACTGAGGGAGTGTCGCACTGTCAGAGGGTCAGTACTGAGGGAGTGCTGCACTGTCATAGACTCAGTACTGTGGGAGTACAGCATTGATGGAGGGTCAGTACTGAGGGAGGGCTGCACTGTCGGAGGGTCAGTACTGAGGGAATGCCGCACTGTTGGAGGGTCAGTACTGAGGGAGAGCTGCACTGTTGGAGCGTCAGTGGAGAGAGTGTAGCACTGTCAGAGGGTCAGTACTCAGGGAGTGCTGCACTGTCGGTGGGTCAGTATTGAGGGAGTGCCGCACTGTTGGAGGGTCAGTACTGAGGGAGTGCAGCATTGCCAGAGGGTCAGTACTGAGGGAGTGCCGCACTGTCGGAGAGTCAGTACTGAGGGCGTGCTGCACTGTCGGATGGTCAGTACTGAGGGAGTGCTGCACCGTCGGAGGGTCTGTACTGAGGGAGTGCTGCACTGTCAGAGGGTCAGCACTGAGAGAGCGCCGCACTGTCGGAGGGTCAGTACTGCGGGAGTGCCGCACTGTCAGAGAGTCAGTAGTGAGGGATTGCCGCACAGTCGGAGGATCAGTACTGAGGGAGTGCCGCACTGTCAGATGGTCAGTACAGAGCGAATGCTGCACTGTCGGAGGGTCAGTACTGAGGGAGTGCTGCACTGTCGGAGGGTCAGTACTGAGGGAGTGCTGCACTGTTGGAGGGTCGGTACTGAGGGAGTGCCACACTGTCGGAGGGTCAGTAATGAGGGAGTGCTGCACTGTCAGATGGTCAGTACAGAGCGAATGCTGCACTGTCGGAGGGTCAGTACTGAGGGAGTGCCGCACTGATGGAGGGTCAGTACTGAGGGAGTGCAGCATTGTCAGAGGGTCAGTACTGAGGGAGTGCTGCACTGTCGGAGGGTCAGAACTGAGGGAGTGCTGCACTGTCGGAGAGTCAGTACTGAGATGGTGCTGCACTGTTGGAGGGTCAGTACTGAGGGAGCGCCACACTGTCGGAGGGTCAGTACTGAGGGAGTGTTTCACTGTCGGAGGGTCAGTACTGAGGGAGTGCTGCACTGTCAGAGCGTCAGTACTCAGGGAGTGTCGCACTGTCAGAGGGTCAGTACTGAGGGAGTGCTGCACTGTCATAGACTCAGTACTGTGGGAGTACAGCATTGATGGAGGGTCAGTATTGAGGGAGTGATGCACTGTCAGAGGGTCAGTACTGGGGGAGAGTCGCACTGTCAGAGGGTCAGTACTGAGGGAGTGGTGCACTGTCGGAGGGTCAGTACTGAGGGAGTGATGCACTGTCAGAGGGTCAGTCCTGAGGGAGGGCTGCACTGTCGGAGGGTCAGTACTGCGGGAGTGCCGCACTGTCAGATAGTCAGTAGTGAGGGATTGCCGCACAGTCGGAGGATCAGTACTGAGGGAGTGCCGCACTGTCAGATGGTCAGTACTGAGCAAATGCTGCACTGTCGGAGGGTCAGTACTGAGGGAGTGCTGCACTGTTGGAGGGTCGGTACTGAGGGAGTGCCACACTGTCGGAGGGTCAGTAATGAGGGAGTGCTGCACTGTCAGATGGTCAGTACAGAGCGAATGCTGCACTGTCGGAGGGTCAGTACTGAGGGAGTGCCGCACTGATGGAGGGTCAGTACTGAGGGAGTGCAGCATTGTCAGAGGGTCAGTACTGAGGGAGTGCTGCACTGTCGGAGGGTCAGAACTGAGGGAGTGCTGCACTGTCGGAGAGTCAGTACTGAGATGGTGCTGCACTGTTGGAGGGTCAGTACTGAGGGAGCGCCACACTGTCGGAGGGTCAGTACTGAGGGAGTGTTTCACTGTCGGAGGGTCAGTACTGAGGGAGTGCTGCACTGTCAGAGCGTCAGTACTCAGGGAGTGTCGCACTGTCAGAGGGTCAGTACTGAGGGAGTGCTGCACTGTCACAGACTCAGTACTGTGGGAGTACAGCATTGATGGAGGGTCAGTATTGAGGGAGTGATGCACTGTCAGAGGGTCAGTACTGGGGGAGAGTCGCACTGTCAGAGGGTCAGTACTGAGGGAGTGGTGCACTGTCGGAGGGTCAGTACTGAGGAGTGATGCACTGTCAGAGGGTCAGTCCTGAGGGAGGGCTGCACTGTCGGAGGGTCAGTACTGAGGGATTGCCGCACTGTTGGAGGGTCAGTACTGAGGGAGTGTAGCACTGTCAGAGGGTCA
This sequence comes from Isurus oxyrinchus, assembly GCA_026770705.1. Classification (NCBI taxonomy): domain Eukaryota; kingdom Metazoa; phylum Chordata; class Chondrichthyes; order Lamniformes; family Lamnidae; genus Isurus; species Isurus oxyrinchus. Next base: position 23,640 of record JANJGN010000583.1, on the reverse strand, counting down.
GTACTCAGGGAGTGCTGCACTGTTGGAGGGTCAGTACTGGGGGAGCACTGCACAGTCGGAGGGTCAGTACTGAGGGCGTGCTGCACTGTCAGAGGGTCAGTACTGAGGGAGTGCTGCACTGTCGGAGGGTCAGCATTGAGGGAGTGCCGCACTGTCGGAGGGTCAGTATGAGGGAGTGCAGCATTGTCAGAGGGTCAGTACTGAGGGAGTGCCGCACTGTAGGAGGGTCAGTACTGAGGGAGTGCAGCATTGTCAGAGGGTCAGTACTGAGGGAGTGCTGCACTGTCGGAGGGTCAGTACTGAGGGAGTGCCGCACTGTCGGAGGGTCACTATTGAGGGAGTGCAGCATTGTCAGAGGGTCAGTACTGAGGGAGTGCTGCACTGTTGGAGGGTCAGTACTGAGGGAGCGCCACACTGTCGGAGGGTCAGTACTGAGGGAGTGTTGCACTGTTGGAGGGTCAGTACTGAGGGAGTGCCGCACTGTCAGAGCGTCAGTACTGAGGGAGTGTCGCACTGTCGGAGGGTCAGTACTGAGGGAGTGCTGCACTGTCATAGACTCAGTACTGTGGGAGTACAGCATTGATGGAGGGTCAGTATTGAGGGAGTGATGCACTGTCAGAGGGTCAGTACTGGGGGAGTGTCGCACTGTCAGAAGGTCAGTACTGAGGGAGTGGTGCACAGTCGGAGGGTCAGTACTGAGGGAGTGATGCACTGTCAGAGGGTCAGTACTGAGGGAGGGCTGCACTGTCGGTGGGTCAGTACTGAGGGAGTGCCGCACTGTTGGAGGGTCAGTACTGAGGGAGTGATGCACTGTCAGAGGGTCAGTACTGAGGGAGGGCTGCACTGTCGGAGGGTCAGTACTGAGGGAGTGCCGCACTGTTGGAGGGTCAGTACTGAGGGAGTGATGCACTGTCGGAGGGTCAGTACTGAGGGAGTGCCGCACTGTCACAGGGTCAGTACTGAGGGAGTGCCGCACTGTCGGAGGGTCAGTACTGAGGGAGTGCTGCACTGTTGGAGCGTCAGTGGAGGGAGTGTAGCACTGTCAGAGGGTCAGTACTCAGGGAGTGCTGCACTGTCGGAGGGTCAGTATTGAGGGAGTGCCGCACTGTCGGAGGGTCAGTACTGAGGGAGTGCAGCATTGTCAGAGGGTCAGTACTGAGGGAGTGCCGCACTGTAGGAGGGTCAGTACTGAGGGAGTGCAGCATTGTCAGAGGGTCAGTACTGAGGGAGTGCTGCACTGTCGGAGAGTCAGTACTGAGGGCGTGCTGCACTGTCGGATGGTCAGTAATGAGGGAGCGCCACACTGTCGGAGGGTCAGTACTGAGGGAATGCTGCACTTTCAGACGGTCAGTACTGAGGGAGTGTCGCACTGTCGGAGGTTTAGTACTGAGGGAGTGCTGCACAGTCAGAGGGTCATTACTGAGGGAGTGTCGCACTGTCGGAGAGTCAGTACTGTGGCAGTACTGCACTGTCGGAGGGTCAGTACTGAGGGAGTGCCACACTGTCGGAGGCTCAGTACTGAGGGAGTACCGCACTGTCGGAGGGTCAGTTCTGAGGGTGTGCCGCCCTGTCGGAGGGTCAGTACTGAGGGTGTGCCGCACTGTTGGAGGGTCAATACTGAGGGAGTGCCGCACTGTAGGAGGGTCAGTACTGAGGGAGTGCCGCACTGTCGGAGGGTCAGTACTGAGGGAGTGCTGCACTGTTGGAGCGTCAGTGGAGGGAGTGTAGCACTGTCAGAGGGTCAGTACTCAGGGAGTGCTGCACTGTCGGAGGGTCAGTATTGAGGGAGTGCCGCACTGTCGGAGGGTCAGTACTGAGGGAGTGCAGCATTGTCAGAGGGTCAGTACTGAGGGAGTGCCGCACTGTAGGAGGGTCAGTACTGAGGGAGTGCAGCATTGTCAGAGGGTCAGTACTGAGGGAGTGCTGCACTGTCGGAGAGTCAGTACTGAGGGCGTGCTGCACTGTCGGATGGTCAGTAATGAGGGAGCGCCACACTGTCGGAGGGTCAGTACTGAGGGAATGCTGCACTTTCAGACGGTCAGTACTGAGGGAGTGTCGTACTGTCGGAGGTTTAGTACTGAGGGAGTGCTGCACTGTCAGAAGGTCAGTACTGAGGGAGTGTCGCACTGTCGGAGGTTTAGTACTGAGGGAGTGCTGCACTGTCAGAGGGTCATTACTGAGGGAGTGTCGCACTGTCGGAGAGTCAGTACTGTGGCAGTACTGCACTGTCGGAGGGTCAGTACTGAGGGAGTGCCACACTGTCGGAGGCTCAGTACTGAGGGAGTACCGCACTGTCGGAGGGTCAGTTCTGAGGGTGTGCCGCCCTGTCGGAGGGTCAGTACTGAGGGTGTGCCGCACTGTAGGAGGGTCAGTACTGAGGGAGTGCCGGACTGTCGGAGGGTCAGTATTGAGGAAGTGCAGCATTGTCAGTGGGTCAGTACTGAGGGAGTGCCGCACTGATGGAGGGTCAGTACTGATGGAGTGCAGCATTGTCAGAGGGTCAGTACTGAGGGAGTGCTGCACTGTTGGAGGGTCAGTACTGAGGGAGCGCCACACTGTCGGAGGGTCAGTACTGAGGGAATGTTGCACTGTTGGAGGGTCAGTACTGAGGGAGTGCTGCACTGTCAGAGCGTCAGTACTGAGGGAGTGTCGCACTGTCAGAGGGTCAGTACTCAGGGAGTGCTGCACTGTCATAGACTCAGTACTGTGGGAGTACAGCATTGATGGAGGGTCAGCATTGAGGGAGTGATGCACTGTCAGAGGGTCAGTACTGGGGGAGAGTCGCACTGTCAGAGGGTCAGTACTGAGGGAGTGCCGCACTGTTGGAGGGTCAGTACTGAGAGAGTGATGCACTGTCGGAGGGTCAGTACTGAGGGAGTGCCGCACTGTCGGAGGTTCATTACTGAGGGTGTGCTGCACTGTCGGAGGGTCAGTACTGAGGGATTGCTGCACTGTCGGAGAGTCAGTACTGAGGGAGTGCCGCACTGATGGAGAGTCAGTACTGAGGGAGTGCAGCATTGTCAGAGGGTCAGTACTGAGGGAGTGCTGCACTGTCGGAGGGTCAGTACTGAGGGAGTGCTGCACTGTCGGAGAGTCAGTACTGAGATGGTGCTGCACTGTTGGTGGGTCAGTACTGAGGGAGCGCCACACTGTCGGAGGGTCAGTACTGAGGGAGTGTTTCACTGTCGGAGGGACAGTACTGAGGGAGTGCTGCACTGTCAGAGCGTCAGTACTGAGGGAGTGTCGCACTGTCAGAGGGTCAGTACTGAGGGAGTGCTGCACTGTCATAGACTCAGTACTGTGGGAGTACAGCATTGATGGAGGGTCAGTACTGAGGGAGGGCTGCACTGTCGGAGGGTCAGTACTGAGGGAATGCCGCACTGTTGGAGGGTCAGTACTGAGGGAGAGCTGCACTGTTGGAGCGTCAGTGGAGAGAGTGTAGCACTGTCAGAGGGTCAGTACTCAGGGAGTGCTGCACTGTCGGTGGGTCAGTATTGAGGGAGTGCCGCACTGTTGGAGGGTCAGTACTGAGGGAGTGCAGCATTGCCAGAGGGTCAGTACTGAGGGAGTGCCGCACTGTCGGAGAGTCAGTACTGAGGGCGTGCTGCACTGTCGGATGGTCAGTACTGAGGGAGTGCTGCACCGTCGGAGGGTCTGTACTGAGGGAGTGCTGCACTGTCAGAGGGTCAGCACTGAGAGAGCGCCGCACTGTCGGAGGGTCAGTACTGCGGGAGTGCCGCACTGTCAGAGAGTCAGTAGTGAGGGATTGCCGCACAGTCGGAGGATCAGTACTGAGGGAGTGCCGCACTGTCAGATGGTCAGTACTGAGCAAATGCTGCACTGTCGGAGGGTCAGTACTGAGGGAGTGCTGCACTGTTGGAGGGTCGGTACTGAGGGAGTGCCACACTGTCGGAGGGTCAGTAATGAGGGAGTGCTGCACTGTCAGATGGTCAGTACAGAGCGAATGCTGCACTGTCGGAGGGTCAGTACTGAGGGAGTGCCGCACTGATGGAGGGTCAGTACTGAGGGAGTGCAGCATTGTCAGAGGGTCAGTACTGAGGGAGTGCTGCACTGTCGGAGGGTCAGAACTGAGGGAGTGCTGCACTGTCGGAGAGTCAGTACTGAGATGGTGCTGCACTGTTGGAGGGTCAGTACTGAGGGAGCGCCACACTGTCGGAGGGTCAGTACTGAGGGAGTGTTTCACTGTCGGAGGGACAGTACTGAGGGAGTGCTGCACTGTCAGAGCGTCAGTACTGAGGGAGTGTCGCACTGTCAGAGGGTCAGTACTGAGGGAGTGCTGCACTGTCATAGACTCAGTACTGTGGGAGTACAGCATTGATGGAGGGTCAGTACTGAGGGAGGGCTGCACTGTCGGAGGGTCAGTACTGAGGGAATGCCGCACTGTTGGAGGGTCAGTACTGAGGGAGAGCTGCACTGTTGGAGCGTCAGTGGAGAGAGTGTAGCACTGTCAGAGGGTCAGTACTCAGGGAGTGCTGCACTGTCGGTGGGTCAGTATTGAGGGAGTGCCGCACTGTTGGAGGGTCAGTACTGAGGGAGTGCAGCATTGCCAGAGGGTCAGTACTGAGGGAGTGCCGCACTGTCGGAGAGTCAGTACTGAGGGCGTGCTGCACTGTCGGATGGTCAGTACTGAGGGAGTGCTGCACCGTCGGAGGGTCTGTACTGAGGGAGTGCTGCACTGTCAGAGGGTCAGCACTGAGAGAGCGCCGCACTGTCGGAGGGTCAGTACTGCGGGAGTGCCGCACTGTCAGAGAGTCAGTAGTGAGGGATTGCCGCACAGTCGGAGGATCAGTACTGAGGGAGTGCCGCACTGTCAGATGGTCAGTACTGAGCAAATGCTGCACTGTCGGAGGGTCAGTACTGAGGGAGTGCTGCACTGTTGGAGGGTCGGTACTGAGGGAGTGCCACACTGTCGGAGGGTCAGTAATGAGGGAGTGCTGCACTGTCAGATGGTCAGTACAGAGCGAATGCTGCACTGTCGGAGGGTCAGTACTGAGGGAGTGCCGCACTGATGGAGGGTCAGTACTGAGGGAGTGCAGCATTGTCAGAGGGTCAGTACTGAGGGAGTGCTGCACTGTCGGAGGGTCAGAACTGAGGGAGTGCTGCACTGTCGGAGAGTCAGTACTGAGATGGTGCTGCACTGTTGGAGGGTCAGTACTGAGGGAGCGCCACACTGTCGGAGGGTCAGTACTGAGGGAGTGTTTCACTGTCGGAGGGTCAGTACTGAGGGAGTGCTGCACTGTCAGAGCGTCAGTACTCAGGGAGTGTCGCACTGTCAGAGGGTCAGTACTGAGGGAGTGCTGCACTGTCATAGACTCAGTACTGTGGGAGTACAGCATTGATGGAGGGTCAGTATTGAGGGAGTGATGCACTGTCAGAGGGTCAGTACTGGGGGAGAGTCGCACTGTCAGAGGGTCAGTACTGAGGGAGTGGTGCACTGTCGGAGGGTCAGTACTGAGGGAGTGATGCACTGTCAGAGGGTCAGTCCTGAGGGAGGGCTGCACTGTCGGAGGGTCAGTACTGCGGGAGTGCCGCACTGTCAGAGAGTCAGTAGTGAGGGATTGCCGCACAGTCGGAGGATCAGTACTGAGGGAGTGCCGCACTGTCAGATGGTCAGTACTGAGCAAATGCTGCACTGTCGGAGGGTCAGTACTGAGGGAGTGCTGCACTGTTGGAGGGTCGGTACTGAGGGAGTGCCACACTGTCGGAGGGTCAGTAATGAGGGAGTGCTGCACTGTCAGATGGTCAGTACAGAGCGAATGCTGCACTGTCGGAGGGTCAGTACTGAGGGAGTGCCGCACTGATGGAGGGTCAGTACTGAGGGAGTGCAGCATTGTCAGAGGGTCAGTACTGAGGGAGTGCTGCACTGTCGGAGGGTCAGAACTGAGGGAGTGCTGCACTGTCGGAGAGTCAGTACTGAGATGGTGCTGCACTGTTGGAGGGTCAGTACTGAGGGAGCGCCACACTGTCGGAGGGTCAGTACTGAGGGAGTGTTTCACTGTCGGAGGGTCAGTACTGAGGGAGTGCTGCACTGTCAGAGCGTCAGTACTCAGGGAGTGTCGCACTGTCAGAGGGTCAGTACTGAGGGAGTGCTGCACTGTCATAGACTCAGTACTGTGGGAGTACAGCATTGATGGAGGGTCAGTATTGAGGGAGTGATGCACTGTCAGAGGGTCAGTACTGGGGGAGAGTCGCACTGTCAGAGGGTCAGTACTGAGGGAGTGGTGCACTGTCGGAGGGTCAGTACTGAGGAGTGATGCACTGTCAGAGGGTCAGTCCTGAGGGAGGGCTGCACTGTCGGAGGGTCAGTACTGAGGGATTGCCGCACTGTTGGAGGGTCAGTACTGAGGGAGTGATGCACTGTCAGAGGGTCAGTACTGAGGGAGGGCTGCACTGTCGGAGGGTCAGTACTGAGGGATTGCCGCACTGTTGGAGGGTCAGTACTGAGGGAGTGATGCACTGTCGGAGGGTCAGTACTCAGGGAGTGCCGCACTGTCACAGGGTCAGTACTGAGGGAGTGCCGCACTGTCGGAGGGTCAGTACTGAGGGAGTGCTGCACTGTTGGAGCGTCAGTGGAGGGAGTGTAGCACTGTCAGAGGGTCAGTACTCAGGGAGTGCTGCACTGTTGGAGGGTCAGTACTGGGGGAGCACTGCACAGTCGGAGGGTCAGTACTGAGGGCGTGCTGCACTGTCAGAGGGTCAGTACTGAGGGAGTGCTGCACTGTCGGAGGGTCAGCATTGAGGGAGTGCCGCACTGTCGGAGGGTCAGTATGAGGGAGTGCAGCATTGTCAGAGGGTCAGTACTGAGGGAGTGCCGCACTGTAGGAGGGTCAGTACTGAGGGAGTGCAGCATTGTCAGAGGGTCAGTACTGAGGGAGTGCTGCACTGTCGGAGGGTCAGTACTGAGGGAGTGCCGCACTGTCGGAGGGTCACTATTGAGGGAGTGCAGCATTGTCAGAGGGTCAGTACTGAGGGAGTGCTGCACTGTCGGAGGGTCAGTACTGAGGGAGCGCCACACTGTCGGAGGGTCAGTACTGAGGGAGTGTTGCACTGTTGGAGGGTCAGTACTGAGGGAGTGCCGCACTGTCAGAGCGTCAGTACTGAGGGAGTGTCGCACTGTCGGAGGGTCAGTACTGAGGGAGTGCTGCACTGTCATAGACTCAGTACTGTGGGAGTACAGCATTGATGGAGGGTCAGTATTGAGGGAGTGATGCACTGTCAGAGGGTCAGTACTGGGGGAGTGTCGCACTGTCAGAAGGTCAGTACTGAGGGAGTGGTGCACAGTCGGAGGGTCAGTACTGAGGGAGTGATGCACTGTCAGAGGGTCAGTACTGAGGGAGGGCTGCACTGTCGGTGGGTCAGTACTGAGGGAGTGCCGCACTGTTGGAGGGTCAGTACTGAGGGAGTGATGCACTGTCAGAGGGTCAGTACTGAGGGAGGGCTGCACTGTCGGAGGGTCAGTACTGAGGGAGTGCCGCACTGTTGGAGGGTCAGTACTGAGGGAGTGATGCACTGTCGGAGGGTCAGTACTGAGGGAGTGCCGCACTGTCACAGGGTCAGTACTGAGGGAGTGCCGCACTGTCGGAGGGTCAGTACTGAGGGAGTGCTGCACTGTTGGAGCGTCAGTGGAGGGAGTGTAGCACTGTCAGAGGGTCAGTACTCAGGGAGTGCTGCACTGTCGGAGGTTCAGTATTGAGGGAGTGCCGCACTGTCGGAGGGTCAGTACTGAGGGAATGCAGCATTGTCAGAGGGTCAGTACTGAGGGAGTGCCGCACTGTAGGAGGGTCAGTACTGAGGGAGTGCAGCATTGTCAGAGGGTCAGTACTGAGGGAGTGCTGCACTGTCGGAGAGTCAGTACTGAGGGCGTGCTGCACTGTCGGATGGTCAGTAATGAGGGAGCGCCACACTGTCGGAGGGTCAGTACTGAGGGAATGCTGCACTTTCAGACGGTCAGTACTGAGGGAGTGTCGCACTGTCGGAGGTTTAGTACTGAGGGAGTGCTGCACTGTCAGAGGGTCATTACTGAGGGAGTGTCGCACTGTCGGAGAGTCAGTACTGTGGCAGTACTGCACTGTCGGAGGGTCAGTACTGAGGGAGTGCCACACTGTCGGAGGCTCAGTACTGAGGGAGTACCGCACTGTCGGAGGGTCAGTTCTGAGGGTGTGCCGCCCTGTCGGAGGGTCAGTACTGAGGGTGTGCCGCACTGTTGGAGGGTCAATACTGAGGGAGTGCCGCACTGTAGGAGGGTCAGTACTGAGGGAGTGCCGCACTGTCGGAGGGTCAGTACTGAGGGAGTGCTGCACTGTTGGAGCGTCAGTGGAGGGAGTGTAGCACTGTCAGAGGGTCAGTACTCAGGGAGTGCTGCACTGTCGGAGGGTCAGTATTGAGGGAGTGCCGCACTGTCGGAGGGTCAGTACTGAGGGAGTGCAGCATTGTCAGAGGGTCAGTACTGAGGGAGTGCCGCACTGTAGGAGGGTCAGTACTGAGGGAGTGCAGCATTGTCAGAGGGTCAGTACTGAGGGAGTGCTGCACTGTCGGAGAGTCAGTACTGAGGGCGTGCTGCACTGTCGGATGGTCAGTAATGAGGGAGCGCCACACTGTCGGAGGGTCAGTACTGAGGGAATGCTGCACTTTCAGACGGTCAGTACTGAGGGAGTGTCGTACTGTCGGAGGTTTAGTACTGAGGGAGTGCTGCACTGTCAGAAGGTCAGTACTGAGGGAGTGTCGCACTGTCGGAGGTTTAGTACTGAGGGAGTGCTGCACTGTCAGAGGGTCATTACTGAGGGAGTGTCGCACTGTCGGAGAGTCAGTACTGTGGCAGTACTGCACTGTCGGAGGGTCAGTACTGAGGGAGTGCCACACTGTCGGAGGCTCAGTACTGAGGGAGTACCGCACTGTCGGAGGGTCAGTTCTGAGGGTGTGCCGCCCTGTCGGAGGGTCAGTACTGAGGGTGTGCCGCACTGTAGGAGGGTCAGTACTGAGGAAGTGCAGCATTGTCAGCGGGTCAGTACTGAGGGAGTGCCGCACTGATGGAGGGTCAGTACTGATGGAGTGCAGCATTGTCAGAGGGTCAGTACTGAGGGTGTGCTGCACTGTTGGAGGGTCAGTACTGAGGGAGCGCCACACTGTCGGAGGGTCAGTACTGAGGGAATGTTGCACTGTTGGAGGGTCAGTACTGAGGGAGTGCTGCACTGTCAGAGCGTCAGTACTGAGGGAGTGTCGCACTGTCAGAGGGTCAGTACTCAGGGAGTGCTGCACTGTCATAGACTCAGTACTGTGGGAGTACAGCATTGATGGAGGGTCAGCATTGAGGGAGTGATGCACTGTCAGAGGGTCAGTACTGGGGGAGAGTCGCACTGTCAGAGGGTCAGTACTGAGGGAGTGCCGCACTGTTGGAGGGTCAGTACTGAGAGAGTGATGCACTGTCGGAGGGTCAGTACTGAGGGAGTGCCGCACTGTCGGAGGTTCATTACTGAGGGTGTGCTGCACTGTCGGAGGGTCAGTACTGAGGGATTGCTGCACTGTCGGAGAGTCAGTACTGAGGGAGTGCCGCACTGATGGAGAGTCAGTACTGAGGGAGTGCAGCATTGTCAGAGGGTCAGTACTGAGGGAGTGCTGCACTGTCGGAGGGTCAGTACTGAGGGAGTGCTGCACTGTCGGAGAGTCAGTACTGAGATGGTGCTGCACTGTTGGTGGGTCAGTACTGAGGGAGCGCCACACTGTCGGAGGGTCAGTACTGAGGGAGTGTTTCACTGTCGGAGGGACAGTACTGAGGGAGTGCTGCACTGTCAGAGCGTCAGTACTGAGGGAGTGTCGCACTGTCAGAGGGTCAGTACTGAGGGAGTGCTGCACTGTCATAGACTCAGTACTGTGGGAGTACAGCATTGATGGAGGGTCAGTACTGAGGGAGGGCTGCACTGTCAGAGGGTCAGTACTGAGGGAATGCCGCACTGTTGGAGGGTCAGTACTGAGGGAGAGCTGCACTGTTGGAGCGTCAGTGGAGAGAGTGTAGCACTGTCAGAGGGTCAGTACTCAGGGAGTGCTGCACTGTCGGTGGGTCAGTATTGAGGGAGTGCCGCACTGTTGGAGGGTCAGTACTGAGGGAGTGCAGCATTGCCAGAGGGTCAGTACTGAGGGAGTGCCGCACTGTCGGAGAGTCAGTACTGAGGGCGTGCTGCACTGTCGGATGGTCAGTACTGAGGGAGTGCTGCACCGTCGGAGGGTCTGTACTGAGGGAGTGCTGCACTGTCAGAGGGTCAGCACTGAGAGAGCGCCGCACTGTCGGAGGGTCAGTACTGCGGGAGTGCCGCACTGTCAGAGAGTCAGTAGTGAGGGATTGCCGCACAGTCGGAGGATCAGTACTGAGGGAGTGCCGCACTGTCAGATGGTCAGTACTGAGCAAATGCTGCACTGTCGGAGGGTCAGTACTGAGGGAGTGCTGCACTGTTGGAGGGTCGGTACTGAGGGAGTGCCACACTGTCGGAGGGTCAGTAATGAGGGAGTGCTGCACTGTCAGATGGTCAGTACAGAGCGAATGCTGCACTGTCGGAGGGTCAGTACTGAGGGAGTGCCGCACTGATGGAGGGTCAGTACTGAGGGAGTGCAGCATTGTCAGAGGGTCAGTACTGAGGGAGTGCTGCACTGTCGGAGGGTCAGAACTGAGGGAGTGCTGCACTGTCGGAGAGTCAGTACTGAGATGGTGCTGCACTGTTGGAGGGTCAGTACTGAGGGAGCGCCACACTGTCGGAGGGTCAGTACTGAGGGAGTGTTTCACTGTCGGAGGGTCAGTACTGAGGGAGTGCTGCACTGTCAGAGCGTCAGTACTCAGGGAGTGTCGCACTGTCAGAGGGTCAGTACTGAGGGAGTGCTGCACTGTCATAGACTCAGTACTGTGGGAGTACAGCATTGATGGAGGGTCAGTATTGAGGGAGTGATGCACTGTCAGAGGGTCAGTACTGGGGGAGAGTCGCACTGTCAGAGGGTCAGTACTGAGGGAGTGGTGCACTGTCGGAGGGTCAGTACTGAGGGAGTGATGCACTGTCAGAGGGTCAGTCCTGAGGGAGGGCTGCACTGTCGGAGGGTCAGTACTGAGGGAGTGCCGCACTGTTGGAGGGTCAGTACTGAGGGAGTGATGCACTGTCAGAGGGTCAGTACTGAGGGAGGGCTGCACTGTCGGAGGGTCAGTACTGAGGGATTGCCGCACTGTTGGAGGGTCAGTACTGAGGGAGTGATGCACTGTCGGAGGGTCAGTACTCAGGGAGTGCCGCACTGTCACAGGGTCAGTACTGAGGGAGTGCCGCACTGTCGGAGGGTCAGTACTGAGGGAGTGCTGCACTGTTGGAGCGTCAGTGGAGGGAGTGTAGCACTGTCAGAGGGTCAGTACTCAGGGAGTGCTGCACTGTTGGAGGGTCAGTACTGGGGGAGCACTGCACAGTCGGAGGGTCAGTACTGAGGGCGTGCTGCACTGTCAGAGGGTCAGTACTGAGGGAGTGCTGCACTGTCGGAGGGTCAGCATTGAGGGAGTGCCGCACTGTCGGAGGGTCAGTATGAGGGAGTGCAGCATTGTCAGAGGGTCAGTACTGAGGGAGTGCCGCACTGTAGGAGGGTCAGTACTGAGGGAGTGCAGCATTGTCAGAGGGTCAGTACTGAGGGAGTGCTGCACTGTCGGAGGGTCAGTACTGAGGGAGTGCCGCACTGTCGGAGGGTCACTATTGAGGGAGTGCAGCATTGTCAGAGGGTCAGTACTGAGAGAGTGCTGCACTGTCGGAGGGTCAGTACTGAGGGAGTGCCGCACTGATGGTGGCTCAGTACTGAGGGAGTGCAGCATTGTCAGAGGGTCAGTACTGAGGGAGTGCTGCACTGTCGGAGAGTCAGTACTGAGGGAGTGCTGCACTGTCAGAGGGTCAGTACTGAGGGAGCGCTGCACTGTCGGAGGGTCAGTACTGAGGGAATGCTGCACTGTTGGAAGGCCAGAACTGAGGGAGAGCCGTACTGTCGGAGGTTCAGTACTGAGGGAGTGTCGCACTGTCGGAGGTTTAGTACTGAGGGAGTGCTGCACTGTCAAAGGGTCATTACTGAGGGAGTGTCGCACTGTCGGAGAGTCAGTACTGTGGCAGTACTGCATTGATGGAGGGTCAGTCCTGAGGGAGTGTCGCACTGTCAGAGGCTCAGTACTGAGGGAGTACCGCACTGTCGGAGGGTCAGTACTGAGGGTGTGCCGCCCTGTCGGAGGGTCAGTACTGAGGGTGTGCCGCACTGTTGGAGGGTCAATACTGAGGGAGTGCCGCACTGTAGGAGGGTCAGTACTGAGGGAGTGCAGCACTATCGGACGGTCAGTACTCAGGGAGAGCTGCACTGTCGGAGGGTCTGTACTGAGGGAGTGCTGCACTGTCAGAGGGTCAGCACTGAGAGAGCGCCGCACTGTCAGAGAGTCAGTAGTGAGCGATTGCCGCACAGTCGGAGGATCAGTACTGAGGGAGTGCCGCACTGTCAGATGGTCAGTACTGAGCGAATGCTGCACTGTCGGAGGGTCAGTACTGAGGGAGTGCTGCACTGTTGGAGGGTCGGTACTGAGGGAGTGCCACACTGTCGGAGGGTCAGTAATGAGGGAGTGCTGCACTGTTGGAGCGTCAGTACTGAGGGAGTGCAGCATTGTCAGAGGGTCAGTACTGAGGGAGTGCCGCACTGTCGGAGGGTCAGTACTGAGGGAGTGCCGCACTGTCGGAGGTTCATTACTGAGGGTGTGCTGCACTGTCGGAGGGTCAGTACTGAGGGAGTGCTGCACTGTCGGAGGGTCAGTACTGAGGGAGTGCCGCACTGTCGGAGGGTCACTATTGAGGGAGTGCAGCATTGTCAGAGGGTCAGTACTGAGAGAGTGCTGCACTGTCGGAGGGTCAGTACTGAGGGAGTGCCGCACTGATGGTGGCTCAGTACTGAGGGAGTGCAGCATTGTCAGAGGGTCAGTTCTGAGGGAGTGCTGCACTGTCGGAGAGTCAGTACTGAGGGAGTGCTGCACTGTCGGAGGGTCAGTACTGAGGGAGCGCCACACTGTCGGAGGGTCAGTACTGAGGGAATGCTGCACTGTTGGAAGGTCAGAACTGAGGGAGAGCCGTACTGTCGGAGGTTCAGTACTGAGGGAGTGTCGCACTGTCGGAGGTTTAGTACTGAGGGAGTGCTGCACTGTCAGAGGGTCATTACTGAGGGAGTGTCGCACTGTCGGAGAGTCAGTACTGTGGCAGTACTGCATTGATGGAGGGTCAGTCCTGAGGGAGTGTCGCACTGTCAGAGGCTCAGTACTGAGGGAGTACCGCACTGTCGGAGGGTCAGTACTGAGGGTGTGCCACCCTGTCGGAGGGTCAGTACTGAGGGTGTGCCGCACTGTTGGAGGGTCAATACTGAGGGAGTGCCACACTGTAGGAGGGTCAGTACTGAGGGAGTGCAGCACTATCGGACGGTCAGTACTCAGGGAGTGCTGCACTGTCGGAGGGTCTGTACTGAGGGAGTGCTGCACTGTCAGAGGGTCAGCACTGAGAGAGCGCCGCACTGTCGGAGGGTCAGTACTGAGGGAGTGCCGCACTGTCAGATGGTCAGTACTGAGCGAATGCTGCACTGTCGGAGGGTCAGTACTGAGGGAGTGCTGCACTGTTGGAGGGTCGGTACTGAGGGAGTTACCACACTGTCGGAGGGTCAGTAATGAGGGAGTGCTGCACTGTTGGAGCGTCAGTACTGAGGGAGTGCCGCACTGTCGGAGGTTCATTACTGAGGTTGTGCTGCACTGTCGGAGGGTCAGTACTGAGGGAGTGCTGCACTGTCGGAGGGTCAGTACTGAGGGAGTGCCGCACTGTCGGAGGGTCACTATTGAGGGAGTGCAGCATTGTCAGAGGGTCAGTACTGAGAGAGTGCTGCACTGTCGGAAGGTCAGTACTGAGGGAGTGCCGCACTGATGGAGGCTCAGTACTGAGGGAGTGCAGCATTGTCAGAGGGTCAGTACTGAGGGAGTGCTGCACTGTCGGAGAGTCAGTACTGAGGGAGTGCTGCACTGTCGGAGGGTCAGTACTGAGGGAGCGCCACACTGTCGGAGGGTCAGTACTGAGGGAATGCTGCACTGTTGGAAGGTCAGAACTGAGGGAGAGCCGTACTGTCGGAGGTTCAGTACTGAGGGAGTGTCGCACTGTCGGAGGTTTAGTACTGAGGGAGTGCTGCACTGTCAGAGGGTCATTACTGAGGGAGTGTCGCACTGTCGGAGAGTCAGTACTGTGGCAGTACTGCATTGATGGAGGGTCAGTACTGAGGGAGTGTCGCACTGTCAGAGGCTCAGTGCTGAGGGAGTACCGCACTCTCGGAGGGTCAGTACTGAGGGTGTGACGCCCTGTCGGAGGGTCAGTACTCAGGGAGTGCTGAACTGTCGGAGGGTCTGTACTGAGGGAGTGCCGCACTGTAGGAGGGTCAGTACTGAGGGAGTGCAGCATTGTCAGCGGGTCAGTACTGAGGGAGTGCCGCACTGATGGAGGGTCAGTACTGAGGGAGTGCAGCATTGTCAGAGGGTCAGTACTGAGGGAGTGCTGCACTGTCGGAGGGTCAGTACTGAGGGAGTGCTGCACTGTCGGAGAGTCAGTACTGAGATGGTGCTGCACTGTTGGAGGGTCAGTACTGAGGGAGCGCCACACTGTCGGAGGGTCAGTACTGAGGGAGTGTTTCACTGTCGGAGGGTCAGTACTGAGGGAGTGCTGCACTGTCAGTGCGTCAGTACTCAGGGAGTGTCGCACTGTCAGAGGGTCAGTACTGAGGGAGTGCTGCACTGTCATAGACTCAGTACTGTGGGAGTACAGCATTGATGGAGGGTCAGTATTGAGGGAGTGATGCACTGTCAGAGGATCAGTACTGGGGGAGAGTCGCACTGTCAGAGGGTCAGTACTGAGGGAGTGGTGCACTGTCGGAGGGTCAGTACTGAGGGAGTGATGCACTGTCAGAGGGTCCGTCCTGAGGGAGGGCTGCACTGTCGGAGGGTCAGTACTGAGGGAGTGCCGCACTGTTGGAGGGTCAGTACTGAGGGAGTGATGCACTGTCAGAGGGTCAGTACTGAGGGAGGGCTGCACTGTCGGAGGGTCAGTACTGAGGGATTGCCGCACTGTTGGAGGGTCAGTACTGAGGGAGTGATGCACTGTCGGAGGGTCAGTACTCAGGGAGTGCCGCACTGTCACAGGGTCAGTACTGGGGGAGCACTGCACAGTCGGAGGGTCAGTACTGAGGGCGTGCTGCACTGTCAGAGGGTCAGTACTGAGGGAGTGCTGCACTGTCGGAGGGTCAGTATTGAGGGAGTGCCGCACTGTCGGAGGGTCAGTACTGAGGGCGTGCAGCATTGTCAGAGGGTCAGTACTGAGGGAGTGCCGCACTGTAGGAGGGTCAGTACTGAGGGAGTGCAGCATTGTCAGAGGGTCAGTACTGAGGGAGTGCTGCACTGTCGGAGAGTCAGTACTGAGGGCGTGCTGCACTGTCGGATGGTCAGTACTGAGGGAGCGCCACACTGTCGGTGGGTCAGTACTGAGGGAATGCTGCACTGTCAGACGGTCAGTACTGAGGGAGTGTCGTACTGTCGGAGGTTTAGTACTGAGGGAGTGCTGCACTGTCAGAGGGTCAGTACTGAGGGAGTGTCGCACTGTCAGAGGGTCAGTACTGAGGGAGTGCTGCACTGTCAGAGAGTCAGTACTGTGGGAGTACTGCATTGATGGAGGGTCATTACTGAGGGAGTGATGCACTGTCAGAGGGTCAGTACTGAGGGAGAGCTGCACGGTCGGAGGGTCAGTACTGAGGGAGTGTCGTACTGTTGGATGTCTAGTACTGAGGAACTGCTGCACTGTCAGAGGGTCAGTACTGAGGGAGTGTCGCACTGTCAGAGGGTCAGTACTGAGGGAGTGATGCACTGTCAGAGGGTCAGTACTGAGGGAGTGTCGCACTGTCATAGGGTCAGTACAGAGGGAGAGCTGCACTTTCGGAGGGTCAGTACTGAGGGAGTGCTGCACTGTCGGAGGGTCAGCACTGAGGGAGTGCCGCACTGTTGGAGGGTCAGTACTGAGGGAGTGCAGCATTGTCAGTGGGTCAGTACTGAGGGAGTGCTGCACTGTCGGAGGGTCAGTACTGAGGGAGTGCTGCACTGTCGGAGAGTCAGTACTGAGATGGTGCTGCACTGTTGGAGGGTCAGTACTGAGGGAGCGCCACACTGTCGGAGGGTCAGTACTGAGGGAGTGCTGCACTGTCAGAGCGTCAGTACTGAGGGAGTGTCGCACTGTCAGAGGGTCAGTACTGAGGGAGTGCTGCACTGTTATAGACTCAGTACTGTGGGAGTACAGCATTGATGGAGGGTCAGTATTGAGGGAGTGATGCACTGTCAGAGGGTCAGTACTGAGGGAGTGATGCACTGTCAGAGGGTCAGTCCTGAAGGAGGGCTGCACTGTCGGAGGGTCAGTACTGAGGGAGTGCCGCACGGTTGGAGGGTCAGTACTGAGGGAGTGATGCACTGTCAGAGGGTCAGTACTGAGGGAGGGCTGCACTGTCGGAGGGTCAGCACTGAGGGAGTGCCGCACTGTTGGAGGGTCAGTACTGAGGGAGTGATGCACTGTCGGAGGGTCAGTACTCAGGGAGTGCCGCACTGTCACAGGGTCAGTACTGAGGGAGTGCCGCACTGTCGGAGGGTCAGTACTGAGGGAGTGCTGCACTGTTGGAGCGTCAGTGGAGGGAGTGTAGCACTGTCAGAGGGTCAGTACTCAGGGAGTGCTGCACTGTTGGAGGGTCAGTACTGGGGGAGCACTGCACAGTCGGAGGGGCAGTACTGAGGGCGTGCTGCACTGTCAGAGGGTCAGTACTGAGGGAGTGCTGCACTGTCGGAGGGTCAGTATTGAGGGAGTGCCGCACTGTCGGAGGGTCAGTATGAGGGAGTGCAGCATTGTCAGAGGGTCAGTACTGAGGGAGTGCCGCACTGTAGGAGGGTCAGTACTGAGGGAGTGCAGCATTGTCAGAGGGTCAGTATTGAGGGAGTGCTGCACTGTCGGAGAGTCAGTACTGAGGGCGTGCTGCACTGTCGGATGGTCAGTACTGAGGGAGCGCCACACTGTCGGAGGGTCAGTACTGAGGGAATGCTGCACTGTCAGACGGTCAGTACTGAGGGAGTGCTGCACTGTCGGAGGTTTAGTACTGAGGGAGTGCTGCACTGTCAGAGGGTCAGTACTGAGGGAGTGTCGCACTGTCAGAGGGTCAGTACTGAGGGAGTGCCGCACTGTCGGAGGGTCAGTACTGAGGGAGTGCTGCACTGTCAGAGAGTCAGTACTTTGGGAGTACTGCATTGATGGAGGGTCATTACTGAGGGAGTGATGCACTGTCATAGGGTCAGTACTGAGGGAGAGCTGCACGGTCGGAGGGTCAGTACTGAGGGAGTGTCGTACTGTCGGATGTTTAGTACTGAGGGAGTGCTGCACTGTCAGAGGGTCAGTACTGAGGGAGTGTCGCACTGTCAGAGGGTCAGTACTGAGGGAGTGATGCACTGTCAGAGGGTCAGTACTGAGGGAGTGTCGCACTGTCATAGGGTCAGTACTGAGGGAGAGCTGCACTGTCGGAGGGTCAGTACTGAGGGAGTGCTGCACTGTGGGAGGGTCAGTACTGAGGGAGTGCCGCACTGTTGGAGGGTCAGTACTGAGGGAGTGCTGCACTGTCGGAGGGTCAGTACTGAGGGAGTGCCGCACTGTCACAGGGTTAGTACTGAGGGAGTGCCGCACTGTCGGAGGGTCAGTACTGAGGCAGAGCCGCACTGTCGGAGGGTCAGTACTGAGGGAGTGCCACACTGTCAGAGGGTCAGTACTGAGCGAGTGCCACTGTCGGAGGGTCAGTACTGAGGGAGTGCCGCACTGTCGGAGGGTCAGTACTGAGGGAGGGCCACACTGTCAGAGGGTCAGTACTGAGGGAGTGCCGCACTGTCACAGGGTTAGTACTGAGGGAGTGCCGCACTGTCGGAGGGTCAGTACTGAGGCAGAGCCGCACTGTCGGAGGGTCAGTACTGAGGGAGTGCCACACTGTCAGAGGGTCAGTACTGAGCGAGTGCCGCACTGTCGGAGGGTCAGTACTGAGGGAGTGCCGCACTGTCGGAGGGTCAGTACTGAGGGAGTGCCGCACTGATGGAGGGTCAGTACTGAGGGAGTGCCGCACTGTCAGAGGGTCAGTACTGAGGGAGTGCCGCACTGTCAGAGGGTCAGTAGTGAAGAGTGCCGCACTGTTGGAGTGTCAGTGGAGGGAGTGCTGCACTGTCGGAGGTGCCGTCTTTCAGATGAGAATTGAAACTAAGTTCCCTTTTGCCCATGCTGGTGTTTGGAAAGGATCCCCCGGTCACTACTTGAGGAAGAGCTGGGGAGATCTCCTCAATGTTTCTGTCTGTCCGGCCACACCACACTGTGGTTGTCCATGTGTTGCTTTGGGATCTTGCTGTGCGTGCTTTTGCTTGCCGTGCCCGGCAGTGCCAGCTCTTCTGAGGCCACTGACTAACTGTGACGTCGACTGTGCCGCCCTGAGGAGATACCCAGACAGGAAAGCACGTGACCTGAGGGAAAGGCTGAGTTGTGGAGGGGGAGGGTATTGGGAAGAAACGGGGCAAGTTCATTCGATCGAGGATCATATTCATCTGAGTTACAAAGAGAATTTGTTTTCATTGATTGACGGGATGCAGGCGGCCAGGCCAGCATTTATCACCAACTCCCTTAACTGGGTGGCTTACTCAGTCAGCTGAGAGGTCAGCTCAGAGCAAACCCCATTGCTGTGGGTCTGGAGTCACGCATCGGCCCAGACCGGGTAAGGAGGGCAGATTTCCCTCCCTAATGGGACATTAGTGACCCAGATGGGGTTTGATGACAATCAATGATAGTTTCATGGTCACTGTTATTGAGTGTAACTTTATCTTCCAGCTTTTATTACTTAGCTGAGTTGAATTTCTCTTAGGTGCCGTGATGGGATTTAAACCCGTGTAGGTTATTAGTCCAGGCTCGGAAAGGCTGTTCCTGTAACATAACCACACTGATAGGGAACCTGTCTAAAGGAGAATAGTTCACTTCCTCTAATGGTTTCATACTGTCTCCCTCTTCCAGCGGAACCAGCTCCCAAATTCTGGCCAGTCAGAGAGCTCCAGACCACCAGTAAGTGACAACACAACAGACAAACAGACCCAAGCACAGAGCGAGGGAGAAACCCCAAACCCCCACCCTCCCCCCACCCCCCCCCCATAAAGAGTTGGGGGTGCACTGCCCCGACTTCCCAATGCACAGGGTCCCCCTGAGTGAGGCGGGAGAGAGTGGAGGGACTGGCAGAAGGGGCCAAACGGAATCCCAACTGGGTCAGCGCATCACCGGGCTGGGTAATGGTATCAGAGAGAGAGGGAGGAGGGTGTGGGATGGAGGGAGTGAGTGCACTCGGAGGGAGGAGTGTAGGATGGATAGAGTGAGTCACTCGGAGGGAGGAGTGTGGGATGGATGGAGTGAGTCACTCGGAGGGAGGAGTGTGGGATGGATGGAGTGAGTGCACTCGGAGGGAGGAGTGTGGGATGGATGTAGTGAGTCACTCGGAGGGAGGAGTGTGGGATGGATGGAGTGAGTGCACTCGGAGGGAGGAATGTGGGATGGACGGAGTGAGTC
Source organism: Isurus oxyrinchus (assembly GCA_026770705.1). NCBI lineage: Eukaryota > Metazoa > Chordata > Chondrichthyes > Lamniformes > Lamnidae > Isurus > Isurus oxyrinchus. The sequence continues at coordinate 3,958 of JANJGN010000583.1, read as the reverse complement.
ACTCGGAGGGAGGAGTGTGGGATGGACAGAGTGAGTCACTCAGAGGGAGGAGTGTGGGATGGAGGGAGTGAGTGCACTCGGAGGGAGGAGTGTGGGATGGATGGAGTGAGTCACTCAGAGGGAGGAGAGTCGGATGGATGGAGTGAGTCACACGGAGGGAGGAGTGTGGGATGGATGGAGTGAGTCACTCGGAGGGAGGAGTGTGGGATGGACGGAGTGAGTGCACTCAGAGGGAGGAGTGTGGGATGGATGGAGTGAGTCACTCGGAGGGAGGAGTGTGGGATGGATGGAGTGAGTGCACTCGGAGGGAGGAGTGTGGGATGGATGGAGTGAGTCACTCGGAGGGAGAAGAGTCGGATGGATGGAGTGATTCACACGGAGGGAGGAATGTGGGATGGATGGAGTGAGTCACTCGGAGGGAGGAGTGTGGGATGGATGGAGTGAGTGCACTCGGAGGGAGGAGTGTGGGATGGATGGAGTGAGTCACTCAGAGGGAGGAGAGTCGGATGGATGGAGTGAGTCACACGGAGGGAGGAGTGTGGGATGGATGGAGTGAGTGCACTCGGAGGGAGGAGTGTGGGATGGATGGAGTGAGTCACTCGGAGGGAGGAGTGTGGGATGGATGGAGTGAGTGCACTCGGAGGGAGGAATGTGGGATGGACGGAGTGAGTCACTCGGAGGGAGGAGTGTGGGATGGACAGAGTGAGTCACTCAGAGGGAGGAGTGTGGGATGGAGGGAGTGAGTGCACTCGGAGGGAGGAGTGTGGGATGGATGGAGTGAGTCACTCAGAGGGAGGAGAGTCGGATGGATGGAGTGAGTCACACGGAGGGAGGAGTGTGGGATGGATGGAGTGAGTGCACTTGGAGGGAGGAGTGTGGGATGGATGGAGTGAGTCACTCAGAGGGAGGAGTGTGGGATGGATGGAGTGAGTCACACGGAGGTTGGAGTGTGGGATGGATGGAGTGAGTCACTCGGAGGGAGGAGTGTGGGATGGATGGGGTGAGTCACTTGGAGGGAGGTGTGTGGGATGGATGGAGTGAGTCACTCAGAGGGAGGAGTGTGGGATGGATGGAGTGAGTCACTCGGAGGGAGGATTGTGGGATGGACGGAGTGAGTCACTCAGAGGGAGGAGAGTGGGATGGATGGAGGGAGTCACTCGGAGGGAGGAGTGTGCATGGAAATGGTTGGAGTGAGTCACTCGAGGGAGGAGTGTGGGATGGACGGAGCGAGTCACTCGGAGGGAGGAGTGTGGGATGGATGGAGTGAGTCACTCGGAGGGAGGAGTGTGGGATGGATGGAGTGAGTCACACGGAGGGAGGAGTGTGGGATGGATGGAGTGAGTCACTCGGAGGGAGGAGTGTGGGATGGACGGAGTGAGTCACTCGGAGGGAGGAGTGTGGGATGGACGGAGTGAGTCACTCGGAGGGAGGAGTGTGGGATGGACGGAGTGAGTCACTCGGAGGGAGGAGTGTGGGATGGACGGAGTGAGTCACTCGGAGGGAGGAGTGTGGGATGGACGGAGTGAGTCACTCGGAGGGAGGAGTGTGGGATGGACGGAGTGAGTCACTCGGAGGGAGGGAGTGTGGGATGTATGGAGTCAGTCACTCGGAGGGAGGGAGTGTGGGATGGACGGAGTGAGTCACTCGGAGGGAGGAGTGTAGGATGTATGGAGTGAGTCACTCGGAGGGAGGAGTATGGGATGGATGGAGTGAGTCACTCGGAGGGAGGAGTGTGGGATATATGGAGTGAGTCACTCGGAGGGAGGAGTGTGGAATGGACGGAGTGAGTCACTCGGGAGGGAGGTGTGGGATGGACGGAGTGAGTCACTCGGAGGGAGGAGTGTGGGATGGACGGAGTGAGTCACTCGGAGGGAGGAGTGTGGGATGGAGGGAGTGAGTCACTCGGAGGGAGGAGTGTGGGATGGATGGAGTGAGTCACTCGGAGGGAGGAGTGTGGGATGGATGGAGTGAGTCACTCAGAGGGAGGAGTATGGGATGGATGGAGTGAGTCACTCGGAGGGAGGAGTGTGGGATGGATGGAGTGAGTCACTCGGAGGGAGGAGTGTGGGATGGAGGGAGTGAGTCACTCGGGAGGGAGGAGTGTGGGATGGATGGAGTGAGTCACTCGGAGGGAGGAGTGTGGGATGGACGGAGTGAGTCACTCGGAGGGAGGAGTGTGGGATGGATGGAGTGAGTCACTCGGAGGGAGGAGTGTGGGATGGACGGAGTGAGTCACTCGGAGGGAGGAGTGTGGGATGGATGGAGTGAGTCACTCGGAGGGAGGAGTGTGGGATGGGATGGAGTGAGTCACTCGGAGGGAGGAGTGTGGGATGGATGGAGTGAGTCACTCGGAGGGAGGAGTGTGGGATGGATGGAGTGAGTCACTCGGAGGGAGGAGTGTGGGATGGAGGGAGTGAGTCACTCGGAAGGGAGGAGTGTGGGATGGATGGAGTGAGTCACTCGGAGGGAGGAGTGTGGGGGATGGTATGGAGTGAGTCACTCGGAGGGAGGAGTGTGGGATGTAATGGTTTTTTGTCACATTCTTGTTCACAGCTCATCGTCCTTTCCGGAAAGGATATCCACAGCCCTACAGGAACCGACGTGCAGGTACCCACCCCCCCCCGCAACCCCCACCCCCCCTCCCCCAACCCCCCACCCCCCAACCCCACCCCCCCCAACCCCCACCCCCCAAACACCGCCCTCCCCCAACCCCCACCCCCAACCCCCTCCCCCCAACCCGCACCCTCCGCAACCCCCTCCCCCCCAACCCCGCCCCCCACCGACACCCCCACCCCCCTACAGGAACCGACGTGCAGGTACCCACCGCCCCCACCCCCTCCCCCAACCCCCACCCCCAACCCCCTCCCCCAACCCCACCCCCCCCCCAACCCCCAACCCCCTCCCCCCAACCCGCACCCTCCGCAACCCTCCCCCCAACCCCCACCCCCAACCCCCTCCCCCCAACCCCGCCCCCCCACCGACACCCCCACCCCCCTACAGGAACCGACGTGCAGGTACCCACCGCCCCAACCCCCAACCCCCTCCCCCACCCCCAACCCCCTCCCCCCAACCACCCCCCCTCCAAACCCCCCAACGCCCTCCCCCCAACACCCAAACCCCTCCCCCCACCCCCTCCCCCACCCCCAACCCCCTCCCCCCAACCACCCCCCCTCCAAACCCCCCAACGCCCTCCCCCCACCCCACCCCCCTCCCCCCAACCACCCCCCCTCCAAACCCCCCAACGCCCTCCCCCCAACCCCCACCCCCCCAACCCCCTCCCCCCCACCCCCCACCGACACCCATCCCCCACCATCCGAATTCTCCCTGAGCCATGATCACCTTCCCTCTCTCTCTCTCTCCGTTCTCACTCTTTCTCTCACCAAATGCAACATATTAAAAGCTGGTGGAATATTACTGGAGACCCACCCCCCACAGAGACCCCCTCCCCCGCCCCAAGCCCCCCTCCTCCTCAACAGCCTCCTCCCCACCCCCACCCCCTCGTTCTCCAACACCCTCACTCCCCCAACACACCCTCACTCCCCAACACCCTCACTCCCCCAACACACCCTCACTCCCCAACACCCTCACTCCCCCAACACACCCTCACTCCCCAACACCCTCCACCAACACCCCCTCACTCCCCAACACCCTCACCTCCCCAACACCCCCTCACTCCCCAACACCCCCCTCACTCCCCAACACCCCCTCACTCCCCAACACCCTCACTCCCCAACACCCCCTCACTCCCCAACACCCCCTCACTCCCCAACACCCTCACTCCCCAACACCCCCTCACTCCCCAACACCCTCACTCCCCAACACCCTCACTCCCCAACACCCCCTCACTCCCCAACAGTCCCTCACTCCCCAACACCCCCTCACTCCCCCAACACCCCCTCACTCCCCAACACCCCCTCACTCCCCAACACACCCTCACTCCCAAACACCCTCACTCCCC